>JANAVB010037819.1:12223089-12789256 GCA_029216955.1 Iris pallida
CCTGATGGAATCTCCTTGCCTTCTCTAACTCTGTCGAGATCAGTCCCACACCAAATCTACTCAGGCGATTGAACTTTGAGTCGTACTCATCAAATGTCATATTCCCTTGCTTCAGGTGAAGGAACTGGTCGTCTAGACCATTTCGAACATAAATAGGGAAGAATCTCTCATAAAATGAATCATAGAACTGCTTCCAGGTTATTCCAGCGCCTAATCGTCTCTCTTTCGCCTTACACCAGTGGTGAGTATTATCTTCTAATAATAGGTCCACTGCTGTCATCCAATCTCGAGCTGGCAACTGGGATGCCTTCAGTAGCTTCTCTGTACTAATGAGCCATTGAGACAACTCTAGTGGCTTCTTCATTCCTCTGAAGGCCTTGGGGTTCATATCTGTGAAGTTCTTGATAGAGCCTTCATAAGGATGTAGACCGGTACTGATGCCGAAGGTAGAGGTGGAGGCCTAGCCAATGATGCCATCATAGTCTGTCTTATCAGCTCAGTCTATTGCCACTGAGCCAGCATCATGGCATACATGAACTGGGAAGTAGGGCTCCCATCAGTCGATGGTGGAGGCATCTGAGGGCCTGACCATGGTGGAAACTGCTGAGGGAATGGTGGTGGTGGTGGAGGTAGTGGTACATTCCCTTCTGGTGGCACAGTAGTAGTTTGTCCAGCCTAGATGACTGGAGGTGCTTCGATCTCTGGGTGTACCATCGTCAGAGTCGTAATAGACTACGACTGTCCGAGCTGGTACAGTGTCACTGGAGTCATCGAAGGATTCTGTCCCTCCGGGGTAGCCTTTTCACCAGATGTGATGGCCAACACAGAAGTGTGTCCGCTTCTTAGATTCATACTATTGGGATGAAGAAAGTGAGATGATATTAGGAAAGGTTAGATATGAGGTAATTCAAGTAGTCGAAGGAAATTTGAAAAGCTTGGAAGTTAAAAGAGGTAGAAGTTCTGGATGAGATACTATTCCTATTGCTATATGTAGGCTTGTTGGGCACAGTCATGTAACCCAACAATATTTTCACGACCTGCATGGGCTACCCCAAAAACATGTAACGCCCTAGTCCCAAAATACTTAGGACCGAGTACGTAGACATGTCGGCTACACATATACGAAGAATACTCCAATATATGAAATCCTCGTATACGTACATAAGCTGTAAATATAAAATAATCATGGGCCAGAATATAATCATCTAATCTCATCACAACTCAACACAGAAGATAATAGAGTCCAAATAATAAATGAGTGTATCAAAGAAATAGCCGGGTGGACATATCCACTCCAAACAGCTATAAAAAATAGTCTCAATAATTGGAGTCCAACCTCTGTAAAATAGAAAGAAAAGAGATATAAAAATGTCCACTAAATGTCTCAACAAATAAATAGACTAGAACTTAGCAAGAGATGCCTCGTCATTAATGTATGAAGGATCCAGTACCGCTCCATACTCCTACGGGAAATCGTCTAACCTTGGAGAGATAACTAGGTCCTCAGAGGGATGTAACAAGATACAAGAAAACACCATGCCATATAAACTGTGATATATAATAGAGAGTAAGAGGGAATGCATGCAACAGGGTTCCAAACCATTCTACTGTGAATATGCAGTTGAGATACAATCCTTCGATGCATGAGCCCTGGCCGATAATAGGATCCGATATAGTCCCCTCTTGGGAACTAGTGACCAAGCGCATAACGTTCAAGAACATCAGTGGCCAACCTGAGTGGATAATCATACCCGCATCTTCAGCGGAGCTTCCGGGTTACAAGGAAAAGTATAATAGAAGCCCATACGCCAGGTATTGTTCTCCCCACCCAATGCCTAGTATCGTCATCTCCATGACTAATATGAACTTCTAGTAACTGTCAAGTCTACTAGTATGCAATTCTATTAGCAGTTACTCCTATCCGTCGCACGTCTCAGACATATCGGTGGCCAGCCGACTACGCGAGTATGTGTCCTACATGTGACTCATAACACGTGATAAAGCAAGTGTCAAGGCCGTATGAGATATACCAATACCTCATCATCAATGGGTGGTCACTAAGCTAAATCAATGCAAGAGAAATAACAAAAATAAGTAAAACGACCGATAGGGTCACTTGCACCCAAGTGTGACTTGGACGCACAGTAATATAATACTAACAACAGATAAGTAATGCTGAATATAAATAACTAAAAATAAGAATAAGTAAATCACAGAGTAAGGTGGTAAGGTATCTTGCCTGGCAGTACGGAAATGGCAATCCAACAGATAAGTAATACTAGATCGAGGTTTGCATCCATGTTGCGGAAGACGTGGAGTTCCCGGAGTGCCTCTTCCGGGAAGCAAATAGTGGCAATCCATTTGAAAAAAACGATATTGGATTGGGGATTCAGTGAGCGGTGATGCTAGGGCAGCAGAGACGTTATCGGGGTTGGGTGTTGGATCAGAATTGACGGGGCCAGCGGAGGTGGGGTGCTTGAGAAGGGGTCATCGTTTGTGGCCCCGCAAAAAGGGGATGCGATCTGGACCCCTGTGAAATGTTGTAGTTTCGTAGCCTCGATGAAACCAGAGATCTCCTACTGACAGACTAGAGGAAGTTCTATGGTGACCATAGCATCGGAGGTGTCCTTGTTCGAGATGTTAGCCGGATCGGCGCAGAAGATCGTAGCGGTGACTAAAGTACTCTCCATGAAGTCGGTGAGAGTGCATTTTGGAGCCGAAGCGGGTGAGGGGATATCCGATGAGGTTGAGGGGAGCTTCGGGAGATTAATGGTGCTGACCGGCGCAAGAAAGGTATTCAGCGATCGGAGAGGGGCCTGGGGGTCTGGATCTGGATTGGACACCGTGTGGGTGTGCACTGAGGGTGCTGGCGATCGGGACGCGATGGAGCTGGCAGGGTTGGTGGCGGAGGATAATTCTGAATCGGACTCAAAATGAATGTAGGAATTGGGGAGTGGAATGGAAGAACGGTGGTGAGGTTCCGGGAGGGTGGACGGTCGGTAGACCTTCTTTTCGATATGCGGGCTGGGCGGGCATGGAGACGCCGATCGTAGATGATTTACTGAGTGTGGGTCTTCCGCCCAGATCGATAAGAATGCATTTCAGCAACTCTCTGGAAGAGTCGATCTCCATACATACTCTGGCGTAATGACCTTTGGAAACGAAATGGGTTTCATCTGCCACCGAGACAAGTGTGCCGAAGGAGCCAGCGATCCGCTGTAGCGCTGCAGGAGCAAAACAGATGAGAGGGAGGTTCGAGAATGTGACCCAAGTGGAGACGATCGTTGAGGCCGGTGAGTCGACATCGGGAGCCCACTTGTCGATCTTGAATAGATGTTTACCTATCCGGCTCGAGTAGTGACTCCGGACAGTTTTGTCATCGGAGGTCGATGATGAATGCAAGAGGATGCGTTTCGGATCGAGGGGACGAGGCTGAATCCCGGAGCAAGGCCCCAGGTGTTAACCATCACCAGGACCCGGTTAATTTTAGGATAGGTGGGGGTGAAAGCATGACGTAGGTTCCCGGCAGAGAGGCTGACAGGTTTGAGAGGTCAGCCGCGGAGAAGTACATGGAGGTGTTGCTGGGGTCTGATGGAGGGGATATTCAGCCGCTGGGAGGGCCACCTCGACGATAGGGGGGGTGGCAGGGGAGGTAGGAGGATTTTATCACGTCGGTGAAGGACGGTGCACCGGATTGGAGGGTGTGGGTTGTGATGGCATTAGGTCCAGATGGATTGGTCGGATCTTCCGACAGCTTACTGGGTGGAGAGGGAGGACCTGACTGTGTACTGCGGCCGAAATGGTAGGAGTGGGGATTGCCAACTGGGACGGTGTCCTCCGCTGGGGGGTACAAACATGAGCTTGCGCAAATCCAGCAACGTATGCCGGGTCGCCACCCGACAAGGGGGAGCCAGCACTGGCTGACAAGCAGAGGGCGCATTGGCCACGCCAAGGGCAGCGCCATGCACCGAGATAACAGTTGGAGTGAAGACTCTCGGGAGAGGGAGTGTTATTGTAGCTGTGGGCGCTTGCAAACTCCAGGGAGTGGGCGCGGTTGGGGCTGCTGTATGCACCCACTGATGACGGGTGATCGAGGTCAGCGTTGGGGGACTGGGTGCAAAGGCGAGCTCCGCAATGAGGGAAGAGAGAGCCACCCACAAGGTGGGCGCATAGGCTGTCACCAACGGGCGGGAGGTGGCCATTAGCACAAATATAAGGAGTGGACCTGCAACCCCTGAAGGTGCATGCACACCCCGTAACATGACGGAACGGGGCGCATAAGGAACCACCCAGACCGTAATAGGCGCATGAGCTAGGGACGCCAGCTTGGCCAACATGGGCGCATAGGCTGGGTCCAAGGGAAGATGTGTGGGCGCATAGGCAAGAGCCTAGCGCGGCTACAGCAACTGAGGGGGGGAAGTCAAACGTAGAGTTTAAAATTTGAATAGAAGGAGCTGCTGGGCGGGATAAATGGATGGAAACAAGTGGATCGAGAACCGACAGGTCGCGCCCACGCCCGGAGACGGGGGTGTCGGTACCGACCGGGCGGGAAGACGCTGCGCCTGGCTAAACCATGACGGTGGGTATGCCCGAGGACGGGCCGGATGCCCGGGGGGCCGGCGCTCCCGCCGGGAGCTGCTAATACGCTGGGGACCCAGAGATCGGACGGCGCTCTTGTCACCCCCAATTTTTCTGAATAGGGCTAATATAGTCATTTATAATATTTTATTATTTTTTATATTATTTAGATATTATTTTTAGTGTTTTATAATATTATTAAATAGGTATTTTATTGATAGAGTTCTTATTTATAAAAGTTTAATATATTTAATATATATAGAACATAAAATACTTAGTTGTTATTTCTAAATAAATCAGATTTTTAGGATTATATTATTCTTAGGAGTTTATATATGATATATATATATATATATATATATATATATATATATATATATATATATATATATATATATATATTTATATAATTATTTATATACAGGAAATAAAATAGTTTTTAAATAGAAATATTTATAAAAGGGGTTAGTAGATATTATTTTTATAATAAATGAATATTAAGTATGAATATATGTATGTATATAAGTGTGTATGGATGTATGTATGTATATATGTATGTATGTGTGTATGTATGCATGTATTTATGTGTGTGTGTGTAAATATATATATATAATATATATATATATAATAGCTTAAGTATTAAAGAAAGAAAGAAAAGCAAAAGAAAAAGAAAAAAAATATACAAAAACACTCACGCCACAAGAAGCAAAGCAGCAGCAGCTGCTAGGCTAACCATGCGGCCCCATATGCTACTAAACCCGCGCCCCCCTCCGTTTCCTTATAACCCGACGGCCTTAACCGTATATAATTATATGTGTATATATATATATATATATATATATATATATATATATATATATATATATATATATATATATATATATATATATATATATATATATATATATAGATAGAGAGAGAGAGAGAGGAGAATTTTGAGAAAAACCAAACCCTAGCCGTCACCTCCAACCCAACGTGCCCCCGACATCGCCGTCGACCAGCCCGTGGTCGTCCATCGCCGGAAAAAGTGCAACGAGCATCCCACCCGCGCGTGAAAACTGTCAGCGAAGGGCCGACTTCGGAAATAGATTTCTCCTTCCTCGCTCCGTCGTTTTACGAACCACTTGGTCAGGTATGATCCCAACATATACCCCTTTAATTTCCTTCAAATAGTTCGTACCGATTCGCACCATGTGCGACGAAAAACGAGTTCCAAAATCGAGAAAAAACTCGATTTTTTGGGTATAGAAACTGTCCCGAAACCCCAACTTTGTGGCCGATTTACGACCAGCGTGTTGCGAGTTTTCAAAATCGGTTTGAAGGAACTTGTAGACAATCTATAGGGCTTTAAAACCCTTTTTGTAAAATTAAATTTCATGTACTGTACAGAAAGTTATTGGTTTGTGAAGTTGGAGAAAAAACTGATTTTCAAAAGTGAATTTTTAGAAAAATTGTCCCGATACGCCGTCCGTCCCGTCAATCCGGACGACGTGGTCACGAACCGAAAGCATTGAAAGATGCGCATCGACTTCGTGGTCGTGTGGGCATTGACGGAATTTAAATTGGTTGCGTGTGCGCGACGAATTTGATACGTATCCGTCAAAAAATTTATCGTATCGGCCTTTTGCATATTTGTTAATTACTTTGTTCACACTCATCAAATCGCGACAAAACTTGCGCCATTGGACTCGAAATATTTTTCTGGTCCTGTATACCAAGTTTGGTCCGATTCTGAGACCGTTGATCGGGACGCCATTTTGGTGGGCCCACAATCCTACTCAACGGGTGATTTTGTGCACAGCCCACCGGAATCCAAAATTGGACATATCGTTGGGTTCGTCTCGTCAAATCGGACTTGTAGACATATAGTTTGATGACTTTAGAGACCGTAGATTTCGGCACGTTTTTGGTGCAAAGTGGGTCCAACGGCGGACACCATTTTGATCCGAAATTACCGTTTTGCCCTTGTGTCCAGAATTAGACTTATGGGTAGGCAGTTCTAGCTTATTTGACCATTCTGAGAACGTTGGTAATGACTGTTTCAGCATTAGGAGACAGTTGTGCGAGTTGACCGTTCGTGGCTCATTGAGTGGGTTGTAGTTTCGATTTTCTCAGCTTAGAACGACAGACGAGAACATTCTCTGATAGTTTTCATTGTCTTGATATCTATTATATATGATTCAGTTGTAGTGTTATACTTGATTCTTGACACGAGGATACACGGACTAGTATACGTGAATCTCGTCATGAGATGTCATTCCTGGTTTACCTGGTATATGAGTACATTGTTCGGTATTGTTTCTTGTACTTGTATAGACACCGATTTTGGAGTAGGCTGGCCC
Organism: Iris pallida; assembly: GCA_029216955.1. Taxonomy (NCBI): domain Eukaryota; kingdom Viridiplantae; phylum Streptophyta; class Magnoliopsida; order Asparagales; family Iridaceae; genus Iris; species Iris pallida. Next base: position 12,230,010 of record JANAVB010037819.1, read on the forward strand.
CCTGCTCTTCGAATCCCGTGTCATGACCTGTCATATCTGGATTCATTATACTACTCAAGGATGGAAAGTTATTAGAGATTATGTGATCATTACCCTTACTTGTTTATTACTTGTGCATAGCTTCACCCTCACCACACGTAGGGTGTAGCCTGACCTTATACTACTTGTGCATAGCTTTCCATTTTGGCCGGCCTGATCCCTACATTATTATACTACCTGTGCATAGCCGGTCAAATGGAACAGCCTGATCTTGACCCAAGCCGATCACATAACGCTCTAATATCTCATGGCACTTTATTTTTTTATGTTTACATCATACCTCAGATTACTTTCCATTATTTATATTCCAGTTTTATCTTATATCTCACACATGACATGATATCCAGTTCTCTTGTACCGTTTTACTTTCAGTCTTGATATTCCATCTTATATTTTATTATGATTGTCTCTTATAGAATTTGTCAATTCACATGGAACCGCTGTTGGCGTTCGTACTTGCTCATATCCTGACAGGATAACCCCCATTGTTTTTCAGAGAATTTAGATGCAGATTGTCCGACCTACTACGGGTTTGGCATAAATGGAGACTACGACCAGGACAAGCCTGTGGAACCGGTGCTCGTAGAGGACGTACCGCCAGTAGTGACCTAATTTACCTAGATTTTGTCTTGATTACATTCCAGATTGATACTTTGAGACTTGTAGTATTTATTTTAGGATATTATTTTATGTCTTGGTCTCTGAACTTGTGATTGCGACTCAGCGTTGTTTCAGACTATTTATCTCATCTTTATCTTTATCATCGTGTTTATCTTCCTTAGAATTATGTGATTGAGTTGTGGTTATATTCCTCCGTACGGAGATGACAGGTTATATTTGTGTCTTAGATTCTATATATTCTAGATGACCTTTTACAGCGTTCTACCGTCGATACTACGGCGTAGGCTGGACGTACCCACGTGCTCGTGTCCCTAAACAAGGTGCGGGTCGTGACAGCTCTGAAGCAGCCGGAGGGCCAACGGCGGCCGGGCGAGCAAGGGGAAGAGGAAGGTGGTCCGGGGATGGGTCCGAGAGGTAGGGTCTCAAGCGGTTGACAGACGGCCTGGCACGCGGGAAGGTGAGATCGGAGAAGGGGGAAGGTCGGGGTGGCCAAGGGGGTCGCCCTGCGCCGGCAGGGTGGCAGGAGCCACCGCTACTTCAAGAAGGAGCCATGGGGGTCGGGAGCTCAAGAGGAGGAAAAAGTTCGCTATACATGTTTTTTTATTTTTTTTCCGCTATATATATATATATATATATATATATATATATATATATATATATATATTCTATCATACATCAATATAACCCACATCTATATCCATATCCCCAACCTCATATATACAACTATCTGCATAGATAGCACACATACATATATATAGACTTAACCCACATTTCCTCATATATACGTATAATCTAAACTCCCATATATACTCTCACCATATATAGCTATATCTATACTATATATACATATGAATACAACCTCTATATCTATAAATCAATATAAACTATGCTAACCCACACAAACTAACCCACACTCTACCAAACCTACTGCTGCTGCTCTGCTCTACTACACATGATACTGCTGCATTGTTTGCTGCCGAGGCAGGACAACATACCATGGTCAAGCCAAGCCTGCACAAACCCAAGTGGGGTTGCCATTAGCCTCTGCCATGGCTTAACATCAAATCTCAGAACTGAGATTACTCCCCAACCTACACAACTACAACTGCCCCAACTCATATATATAACAGATATATATATAAATAGGCTATATATAACCATATATACCTAAAACATAACTTAGGTAACAGCTATATATACATACCTATGCATCAAACCCATACATGTATATAAAATCCCAAACCAATCTCAGAAACTGCAACTGAACCCCACATCAATATGTGTCAAAGCCTATACATCAACTCACATATCTATGCAACACCTAACTCAGGAAAAACTGAGATAACTTACAAACCAAAATAACTATACAAATATATAACCAACTAAGGAATGCCAAATCTCAGAGTCATCAAAACCCCAACCTGTAGCAGGGGGTCTAGTGTCTATAGTGTATACATGAGTGTGTGAAGGAGTAAAGAGTGAATGTGTCCAAGCATTGTGTCAAACAGCATCAAGAAACTGTGTCCTAAATAATATCATAATGTGCAGTGTACTAAGTATCAGAACCTGTGTGTTCGAGTGTGTGGTGCGTGTGTGTCGAGCACTAGTAGGACACCTGTGTCGTACTAATAAGTTGTGCAGGTGTGTCAACCTGTTAACCAAGTGTCAGGGTGTTCTAGTGTCCAACTAGGACGTGTCCAAGTGGTGTCGTATGGTGTCAATTAGCCCATGTCAGAGAATCGGATAAGTGTGTCAGTATGTGTTCGACAGACCACTGCAAGCCCAATATCTCTTCAAATCCCCAATAAAACCAAGCCAAACTTTGTACATGGCCTGTCATTCATTGCCCCCAACTTTACCAATCAGTGGCACCAAGTTTTGTTCGTATCCAAGGAGTTTGGACACGCGGGTAGCAGGACAGCACACTGTGCATGCGCGTGTGTCCCTGTGTCCAAAACCGACACATAAAACTCCCTAAAATTGACTCAGTCACAAAGATAAATAATCTACACAATATTAGCTACAAAAATATATAATTAGTTTAGGAAATTAAGAACAAAATATTCTAAGGGACATTTCATCGAACATATTGAATATATCTCTGATACGGAGCGGTATGCCCATGATACGGGCATTAAATAGATTCGATTTCTTACCAAACTTGGCCTAGGTCTAGGGGACCCTAAATGAATGCATCTATAGTGAGAAATTAGAAAATTAATAGGTTTAGATATCATTACCTATTGAGAGTTGGAATCTCAATGAAATTGCACTTGAAACAAACCCACACCAATTACTATGGTCAAATAGCTCACAATCCTTGCTAGCTAGCCAATAGAGACCTCCTCTGCACTAGGAGAGTGTATTGCAATTGATTTGGTCCAATTTGGAGGTGATTTGATGAAAGGGGGCAAATTTGGGGAAGAACACAAATTAGGGTTAGGGTTTGTAAGGAAAGAGGTAAGAGGGGGCTAATGTGACCTTATATAGGAGGAGGGGAACCTTCTTGGCCGTCCACACTTGTCTCTAGGGTTAGGATTAGGTCCAAGTTAGGTTTAAGGCCTTCCTTTGGTTGAAATCAAGCCTCTTTAGTAAAGGCCTAAACAAATTAGGGTTTCCTACAAATATCTCGATCCTAACATAATATCTAGATATGTTAGGACTTTGTTAATTAGTTGAATTCTACTAACTAAGTTTCTAGGGTCATGATCAACATCTAGATTAGACAATTCTAGGATTTGACCTAATATAACACTTAGCACATTATTTATTAAATAAAATTCAAAATAATAATAATTCATAAATTAACAAAATACCTTTAGCCTAAAAAGTGGTATTGTACTAACCTAATTACATTAGGTAGGTCTCCATAATCAAGGTTAGTCTCTAGGCTAAGTAGTTCTAAGGTTTTACTAGCAAGGGACACAATCACAATATATCAATTTAAATATTATTAAATTAATCAAAAATTCACCAATTAATTATTAACATGATTTAAATCTATCATTTAATAACTATCATGATCAATTTTACAAAAGTTCAAAATTACCCTCATTTTAGAAAAGTGGTAGTTATATAAACCTTCGACCCCCGAGCGTCCTCAGTCGCCACGTATGTCCACCATAGCTATTGCCACCGGTCGACCCTGTCAGAGTCGTCGGGCAGAGCGCGCAGAGGCAACAGCCACTGCCCTGTCCTGTGCAGACAGACTCCTCCAGGTACCACCTTCCATGATAGATTACTCTCGCCATACTCTATGATTTTACGAGCCGTCGATTCCTATAGATAGACGACCTATACACCTAAAACCCCTGCCAATTACTTTGAAAGGAATCAGATTCAATTCGATAATAAATCGAATAGAAATCGACAAAAAGTTGCTCGAAACAGGACAGATTGAACCCGCCTAAGACACTACTTTGGAAGGCAAATTCTTGCCAAACCATCGACACTTTTCAAAATGTGTTTAAACAAGACCATATAAAACCTATATGAGATTGAAACCCAGCTTTTATTTTTATTTTTCATGGATTAAATTATGATTAAAATAATTTCAAAATTTTAGAAAAACCTGTTTTCGAAAACAAAAATTTTAGAAAAATTTTACAGATACGACGTGCATCCCGACAAACCGGGCGACGTGGTCATGAACCGAAAGCATTGAAATGTGTGTATCGACTTCGCTGATATGTGGGATTCGACGAAACTCGATTTTGTTGTGTGTGCACAACAAAATCGAGGCGTATCCGTGGAGATACCCATATCGACCCCTTTGCAAACTGGTCCAAAACTTCATGCACATTCGTCATCTTGAGAAGAAACTTGTGCCAACAAAACCGTATCATTTTTTTGGTCCTATGTGCCAAGTTTGGTTCGATTCTGAGAAGGTCGACTGGAATACTATTTTGGCAGGCCCCGTAACCAGATCCAATAAACAAATTTGTGCACGGCCCACCGAAATCTAACTTTGGACATATAGTTGGGTTTGTACAGTCAAACCGGACCCGTAGATATATAGTTTGCTGACATTAGAGACCGTAGGTACTGGCACTCTTTTCGGTGCAAAACGGATCCAACGACGGACATCGTTTTGATTCGACATTATAATTTTGCTCCTGTCTCCAGAATCAGACTTTTGAGTGGGCATTTTTAGACATTTTTTTTACACCAAAAATATTTGTGATATTTATTTCAGCATCCGAAGGCGTTTGCGAGATATGACTTTGCATTGCTTTTAATTCTGGCGATCTGAGTGACTGGACCTTCTATTCTCTACACCATCACTAGGCAAGATGCCTTACCACTATATTCTAATTATTTATCGTCATTTAGCATGCATATTTAGTATTATTATTTCTTTACTTATTGTTATTTTACTGCCTTCATTTAATTTATGCAAATAACTGTTTAGTCATATTCCTACTACTTTTGTTACTACGCATCGACCTAGAAGTAAGAAAACTACCCTATGTCGTGATGCATCCATTGGCCTTGACAAGTTACATATAGGTCTCGGATTTGCGCAGTTGGCTGGCCAACGATACGTAAGGACGTTCGTTAGGCTATAACTACTAAATAGGATTGCATGATAGAGACTAGTACGTAGTCATTAGAGTTGGGACATTGGGTGGGAAGAATACTATAGGACGTTGACCTCCACCCTATCTAGCGTAGACTCCTCGCTACTAAGGAACGATAGGTAGACTATATGCTATAGACTCACGACTGAGGAATGGTATATAGACTATATGATCCCCAGAACTTTTGCTTTAGATTTGTTTTCCATTGAAACTTCTCAAAAGTAGGTTTGCTAGTGGTAGATCCACCAATCTATGTCTAAGCCAGATAAGTCAACCTACGCAATCATAGAAACTAAGATAAGCTCATCTTACTCTTTTGGCTTTGATTTTGGCTTGGACATGCAGCTCTTTTTGAAGTAGACCCTCTTGCCACGGTTGAAGTAAGTCTCGTCATTGTAGACTTGGGCTTAAAAGAAGCTAACTTCACCCTCAAATGATTGAAGTCCTTTATTTTGTTGATGTAGGAAGTCTTCTGATTTCCCTTTAAATCTCCATATTGTACCATGTTTGTCTTGGAAACTGCTTGGACAGGGTGTCCATTTTGATTTGGCTACTCGCTTCATCTTTAATACAAATGAGCATAGAAGGTCTTCTAGCAAGATCTTCGGCTTCTTGCAATACATGTTGGTTGTGAACCGATCCTAGGCGGGAGGGGGCTTGGAGATGATGGCCCCCACCATAAATTTATATGCTTAGAGACGATGGCAGGAATATAAAGTGCAAGCAAAAAATAAAAGCTCAAAATGAATGATAAATGATACTACTATCGACACCTAAATCCTACAGTACACATCACATCAACTATATACCTGAAGTCCAACAAGCACATAGAGAGATCACCAGGTCCTCGGAGTGATGTAACAAGATACAAAAAATATGCCATATAAATTGAATATAAAATGTCACTAGTCATAGGTAAAATAAAATATTATGGATCACAACATGGCCCAGTATTCCATTATCAAAATAGTGGACCACACCTACAACCAAACAAGGACAAGGCATGGTACACTATTCCGCGATGAGACACCGCCCCATGTCATGATTGGAACAGTATGACAAGACATCAACAACGGTCACCTAACCATTCTACTGTGAATATGCAGTTAAGAACAAACCTTCAACGCATGGGTGCCTGGATTTATAGAATTGGCATAGTCCCCTCTCTGGGCACCAGGGGCCTACATCCATAACGCTCTTTGAACGTCAGAGGGCATCAGTAACAGTAGGGGTCATCTCACCCATATCTCTGGCAGAGCTTACGGGTTACAAAAGGAAAAGTGCAACGTCGCCAGTATGCTAAGGAACTGTCCGCCCCATCCTATGCACCTATCTATGTCATATCCACGATACTGTACCTCTACTAACTGCCAAGTCTCCGAGTTTGCATCTATTTAGCAGTTATAACTAACACATGCGCACTAGTAATCAGCCAACACGTAAGTTCCCTCTGTATGACACTCACAACTCATAACACAACTCGTGGCACACTGATGTCAAGGTTAATGGAATGCCTACTATACAAGAGGTAGTCCCTTAACTCTAGGTCCATATGTACACTTTAAAGATGAGCAATAAAAATATGACTACACCCTTGCACCATATATAACTTGGAAGCACAATAAAAGAAACTATAAACAGATAACATGGATGCAATTTGAATGAACTAAAAGAAAATAAATAGTAAATATGCAATAAATATGACAAGGTATCTTGCCTGGAGGTTGTGCGATGATTTGATGACGTCCTGCAGACGAACTCGTCAAGGCAATATAAGCAACAAAAGATAGACTTCTGCAAACGTCTCTGGATGCTGAAATAAACATCATCAACATGTTTGAAATAAAAAAAATGTCTAGAATTGACTACCCATAAGTCTAATTTTGACCAGAGGGGCAAAACGATAATTTCGGATCAAAACGATGTCCGTCGTTGGTCCCGCTTTAAACCAAAAAGTGTGTCAAATCTAACAGTCTCTAAAGTGCATAAATTATATGTATGGGTCCAGTTTCTCAATACGAACTCAACTGTATGTCCAATTTTGGATTTCGGTGAGCCGTACACAATTTTGCCCGTTGGATCGGGTTGTAGGCCCGCCAAATTAGTGTTCCGGTCAACCTTCTCAGAATGGGACCAAACTTGGCTCATAGGACCAGAAAAATATTCTGAGTCCAATAGAGTAAGTTTCATTTTGATGTGACAAACGTAAAGTTATGGACTTGTTTGAAAAATGGCCGCTACGGGGTACCTCGACCAATATGCCTCGATTCCGTTGCGCACACTTAACCAAATTGATTTTTGTCGAATCTCACACGTTGGCAAGTCGATATGGATCTTTCGAAGCTTTCGATTCATGACCACGTCTCCCATTTTGTCGGGACGAACGTCGTATCGATAAAATTTTGTTTTAGAAACTGGTTTTTCTTAATTTTTTAAAAATGAATAACTCAGCATATATATAATGAAAGTAGAAACTACAAAAAGAGCTTTGAAGTCCTACAGGTTGTCTACAGAATTGTTTAAATATTTTTGACAATTACATAAACCCTGGCAGATACATGCCTTCCAATGTATGGTTCCAAAAAACAAAAACCGACAACAAAGTGTCTGTGACTTTTCGTAATTTTGAACAAAAAGCTTTGGGAAAATTAATCCACTCTATTCTACCTAAAGGGTCTTGAAGATGGTTATGTAGACTACATATAAGAGTTGATAGATCGATAATTGATGAACTAAATGGGAAGAAAACAGTCTTCAAATATTTGTACCTTACTTGTTGAATCGGCTGAACTGTATTGTGTTTGACGCGGCGATGCAGCGTCTTCGACGACTCTCCGGCGTGTGTAGGTGATTGTGGGGGTGCGCCTGATGTCACTGACGCTACAGGAATTGATAGGTTGCGGAACGAGATGGTGCGCGATGATGGAGAAGGGAAATAGAAAATTACATAGGTTTATGTATTCGTTTTTTTTCCTATTTTCAATCAAATTTCCTATAAATTTAATTCGAATTTGAGCTAGGATTTTAGGCTATCTGGAGGGGAAATGGATAAGTATCATGTAGGATTTGGTTTGGTTTAATTTGACGGGAACTTGATCAAGTTTTGAAGAAGAATTAAATCGATGCGGGTGAAAACGAGTTAGATGACTTGCGAGATTTTCAAATTTTGTGAGTTATTCAATATATATATATATATATATATTTTATTTTATTTTATATATATATATATATATATATATATATATATATATATATATATATATATATAATTAAAAAATAACATATATAACATATATATATATAATTAAATATATATATATATATATAATTAAAAATAACATATATATATATATATATATATATATTATATATGATCGGGTATTCATAGGAGATGGAGTTCAGGAGCAGGCCATGTGCATTGACAACCCGGCATGGCAGGAACATGTGCAACCGACTGAGACGGGATATAAAGAAGTTAATAAGGGAGCGACTAGACAAGAGCATATTGTACCAGTGTTCTCCTCGACCGCTGGTTCAAGGTTATTACAGAGGAATCCATATACTAATTAAATGTCTATTATTGCTTAGAATGATCGGGGCGCTTGCTCCATAGGAAGATGGAAGGAGATTGCTGAAGCTCTTCGTAGAGAGAATGCTACCATTTACGCTCTACATGAGACTAAGATTAAGGTAGCTACGATGCTCCAAAATAGGACGTCTACTGACTGGGAGCATACACATAGCCTATCCCTATATAGTATAGCTCGGATTTGGGTTCGTTGGGACCTGCGTTATTGGAAAGGGGGTTATTCACCAGTCCGACCAAGTTATAGCCGTTACACTCACTAACAAGGGGGCTTTAAGTTTATCTACGGTGCTGTATATGGCAGTAATGATAGAAGAGGTCGCGAGGAGATGTGGCGGGATATTATTGAGCTGAGCTCTGTTGCATCTAACACCAGGCCTTCCCTTCTGCTTATGGGTGATTTAACGCTATTCTATACTCAAATGAGAATGTAGGAGAGAGGCCAGTACCCGACCCTATACTCTATGATTTTCAAAGTTGCCTCATAAGTGGAGAGGAGCGAACACATTTGTAGAAGCATAAAAATTTCAGCAATAAAGTTCTATGCGCCCAAGCCAATGAGGACATATGTGCCCAAGCCATCCTGTGAGGCTCTATGCGCCCAAGTCATACTGTGAAACTCTATACGCCCAAGTCATCCTGTGAAGCTCTATGCGCCCAAGCCACCCTGTGAAGGAGGGCACATAGCCTGAAACAGGACTATGCGTCCAAGCCTTACTCGGTTAAAGCCATGATCGAAACATGCACTGAAGTGCACGGCCACGTCAGTCTCCAAGAGCAGTCGTGCACCGAAGCATGCGGCCACGTTAACACCACGACTAACCCACGATCTCACAGCCTGCATGCGCCTACACCCTATGCGCCCAAGACAGGACTATGCGCCCACATGAAAACCAGTGTGCTTTCCTTATGTGGGCACATAACATCATTCCAGCTCAAGAACGACTATAAAAAGGGATCTCATCCCTCTTCAAAACACAGAACGGAAAGCATTTTCAAGAGCCAAATTGCTTCACTTCTTGCCAGTGAGCAGAGAGTTAGCAATTTTCTTAGGTTTTCTCCCACTTTTGTAATCGGAGTGTCAATGGAGTAAAGGAGCAACTGTCACTCGATCTCCATCGTCCTATTCTCTAGAATTTTTTTATACTCGGGGATCCTCAGCGCAAGATCTCTCAGGCGTACTCGATTTGTGGTGCCTTGCGCCAATAAAGAAAAGGCAACGTTTCTTCTTCTTTTTGTGTGTGTCCACAAAAATGGTGATTCTGCTGGGAACTACCTTTTCCTCTGACGAGAAGGTGGTGACGCAATTCGATACCGACAAAGTGGGGAGTACTGAGAAGATGATGATCGTAAAGTTCGATCAGCAGGCGTTCGAAGAGATGCTCTCGAGGGATGGCTCTACTCCCTCAAAATCAGCGAAGCCAAACAAGTCTAGCAAGACTTGGCTTCCGATGGCTCGTTGTGCATATCCTGCTAGTGTCATAGCAGATATGCAACTGGAGGACTCTGTCACATGGGCGCATGACTCTGCCACAGAAGCTCCCCAAATAGAGAAGGCTCACACCGTTCCGGGCTCTACTAGCCCAGTGACTTCTTTCCTGCACAACCAATAATAGAATATTCGACGATCGAGACTTGTCAAAGAAAAGTACTACGATGCCAAGAATCGGAGTGTTCGACACTCTGGGCATGCGTCCAAAGCCATGCGCCCAAAGGGATATTTGGGCGCATAACTCCAATCAGAAGGCCTCTGTCTTCAACAGATTGGGCATCCAAGATCATACGCCCAAGGCTATGTGCCCAGGCTCACTGGATCCATACTATGCGCCCATATCAAAGAGGCTCAGACACGCTGCCAAGAAGCATGCGTCCAAGGCCTGTCTCCAAGGCCTATGCGCCTACAGCAAAAAGACAGGCCCCAACGCGTATAACATGGGGCTGTCTTCAAGGACATCACAGAACTTAGGTGTGGGGGTTGCCCCTGCACATGAACTAAGTCTGGATGCGCCAACTCTCCTTACGAACCCGCATGCAAAGCTCGACGATGCATACAACATGGGTTGTAAGGCAAAACTCCCTTCCGCTGACTTGTGCGACATGATAAATCATAAGCGTAAAGCGAGGGAGAACATAACAATTCATAGTGCACATCCGTGAACCAGTATTGTCATCAATTGTTGCTGCTCCATAACAACGAGAGCGCCTCAGAGACAGTCCGTGTTCCGACGACTGCATTTCTCTGACGATGAAAAGTCGTTGTGTGTCTCATCCAACATGGCTTCATGGGGTCCCCCTTATGGAAGCCCCAATCAAAGACGGTGGACCACGAACCCAACTTTCTCTTTCAGTTCCTCGAGAAGGAGAAAAGGTCTACCAACATATGGCCAGCAGGCTGTCACATCTGAAGGAGTCTATATGGGTACTCGGTCAAAGGCGAGATTCCGTATGGACGACGAAGACTCCCAAGCTTGGGGTAGTATTCCTTCAGAGTCTGAAGTGGACGACCTTCACACTGGGGGTAGCCTCCCAGAGGACGATGATCTCTCCGAGTTTGACGGCGACTATCTACCTTCCCTACCTGAAGATGAGGGACTCGTCAACTCAGACACAGACAGTATCAGCACTAGTTGTACTGTTTCCTCTGTTCATCCTCGCATGTTATCTACATACATGGCAGACGGAGAAAGATCTGAAAAAGCCAGTGATCGGACTAGTAAACGGCTAGAGGGTCTTGAAACAGCATTCGCCAAGATCACTGATATGCTGACCAGTATCATGGCAGTCCAAGCTGCTGGGGCTATTCCTCCACCTCAACAAAACGTCTCGGCTCATGCTAGTCCAGCTCATAGCAACAACCCTCCTTCACTACAAAAGGAGTATCATTCTGTTGCGCCTCCCCCAAGTCTTGTAAATATTGGGGGTGGTCCTTCGCCAATAACGCCTGACAACAGTTCAGCAGTCGTTTCCCAACACCTACTTAATCAACAAGATGTAATTGATTTCCTGGTCCCCCGTCTCGATACCATCTCACACAAAGACGAGCTACAGAAGATGGGGATATCTCAACCTTATCCTCCTGAATGGGAGAATGCTACTTGTCCTCCCAACTACAAGCCGCTGACGCTAAATTCGTTTGACGGGTTGACTTCTTCTCGTCAACACATGACATACTTCATCCGTTCTTGTCAAAGCTGTTTATTAGCATCTTGCAGGGGGTAGCTTTTGAATGGTTCTGCAGTCTGTCTGACGGTTGTATCAATTCATTTAAAGACTTGGAGAGGTTGTTCTTCAACAGGTTTTACGAGAGTGGCATGCATGTTAGTATGTCCACCCTCATCGAAACCAAGCAAAGGAGGACTGAGTCTGTCATTGCCTTCATCGAACACTTCAGGCGGCTAGCACTGAAGATGCCCTTCGGCATACCAGACGCAAAACTTATGGATACTTGTCGACATAACTTCCTTCCTACGATAAAGTTTTGTCTGGGCATACATAAGTATGATACATGGCCCACTTTCATTGGGGCCGCTGATGCTGCTGAAAATGACGTTCCTAATCTGGAACTACTGGGGTTAAAAATACCCAAATCTGAAGACAAGGACAAGCATCCTCAAACTATCCCGGTCCGTGGAGGTAAAGAAAAAGAAGTCCTGAAGGTCGACACTTCCAAGGGAGCTTCCAATTCTCAGGGCGCTTCCGACAAGCCTAAGGAGACCTTCTCCTTTGTCGAAGACGATGTCATTACCATTTTTCACACATTGACGAAGGGTAATATGCTGATATTACCTCTACCACGACGTCCTGCAGAGGCGAACCAACTCAACGATCCCATGTACTGTCTCTATCATCAGTACGTGCATCACTCCACCAAGGACTGCATCGTCCTAAAGAAGAAGATATAACAGGTTATCGACAGTCAAGTGATCAACCTCGAAGCTGAAGACAAGGTCGTATCTTCTAACATGATCTCTTTTCAGTTTAGTGACTTTCCTCCCACAGAAGTCCCAGACGGCATGATCCCGATCCCCAAGGCAATAATGGAAGTCGTCAACCTACCGCCAGCTCGCAACTCAACCCTGGTGCCACTCATGACTGAATGTGGTGAGATCATATGGGTCCATCCGGACCTTGTGCAAGAGATGACACAGGGGGTGGTATCTCCCAAAGCAAAAGGGGACAAGAAATACAATTCATGTTATATGGTGTCTTCTTCCATCAACGAGGTTCTATCTGGCGAGACGCGATCGGAGAAGGCTTATCTTCGGACATACGATCCCGTACAAGAAGAAATAGTACCTGCTCAAGCTCATGCTGCCCCTATATGCTCAGAAGCCGGCCCGTCTAAGCCTTCAACTACCGACAAAGCCAAGCAGAAGGAGACACTGTTTGACAAGTCTCTGAAGGTGCCAGCTTTCGAAGGCATGGATCGGCCCTACAACTTTGACATACTGGCACAGCTGGCCAATACACCTACCAGGTTGTCTCTGTTAGATCTATTGCGACTCTCCAAAGAAATACGGAAGGCCTTAAGTGAGGCATTACTACATGCCGACTCTTATCTTGCTGAAGTCAAAGCCCCCGCTGAAGGCCCTGTCTTCTGTCCCCACTGCCACAGTACTATGGAAGTGGTGCCCAACATCACCTTTTCACAGGAAGACATGCTACTCAAAAATAATCGCCATGATAGACCCAGGTACTATACAGAATATATCGGGGCGATCAAGGTAGACCGTATGCACATAGATCCAGGATCCTCCCTCAGCATCATTCCTAGAAGTTTGCTTTAAATTCTAGGAATCCTTCTGCACAAGCTATCTGCAACCAATACCACTATCATGGCTTTCAATGCTGGTTGAAGCCACCCGCTGGACAAGATCCGTCTCAAGTGCCAGATCGGTGACCTCCGAACGGAGGTTTCCTGCTATGTGATCGACGCCAATGTATCCTACAACGTCTTGTTGGGACGTCCATAGATACACGAGAACATGATCGTTCCTTCCATACTTCACCAGTGCTTGAAGTACGTCAACAGCGACGGTGTCGTGAGGACGAAGTTTGCAAATGTCGATCCTTTTAAGGACATCGAAGCCTACTATGGAGATTCGGTACTTTACCAATCTCAGTCCTCCAAGGATGACGGCAACGAAGCTGACAATGAAGCTGAAGCAAGTTCATCCTCCAATGATGGTTCCCTGATTATTCGAGTCAAAGGACGTACTACTCCAAAAAGTCCTCCGAAGCCTCTCACAATCTGGGTGAAAAAGAAGAGCCCTGACAAGGTCAAACCATTGACCATCACTCTCCGCAAGAACCCTGACATGGTTAAACCTCAGGAGGAACCTGCGGAAGTCCGTCATCCTAATCCTGAAGAATTACCCTACGTGGTGAACTTGGCCAAGATTGTGGCTCCTCTTCCAGATGATGATCCTTTCAATGAGTATATCAATACTCATAATAATGTAAATTTAACGGATGATGTTATCCCTGAAGAAGAACTTACGTATTTTCTTAGTAAAGGTTTATCTTTGAATTACTCCGATGTCTATCAATCTGTAAACCACTACATAGATACGATATACGCTCTAGAGCATGGCATAGGACCATACCTCTGCATGTCGGTCATGACACCTCACCTGCAGGAAAAGGTTTACCCAAAAGATATCCTCTACTTCATCGTTCCAGCCAGAAAGAAGGATGAAGAACTAATCATCTTCGGTCGAATAATTGGCGAAAGAAAGTTTGTTCCGGACTCTACTTCTCCCAAGCACAACACAGAAGCTAAATATGACTCTGAAAAAATGCAACTTTTCTGGTATAGTTGGCAGGCCAAGAATATCATCCAGAATATGGGATATGACATCAAAAGCGACCAGGAGCTAAATTACGGCCGGGGAAAACGGTTGCCAATACGACAGTTTGCTCCTTCCAGCAAATCCGAGAACTACTATCAACGAAACGGTGTTGGTTTGGAATATGTTACTCCTTCAACAACTCCCGAAAGATCAAATGATGAAGCAGATCGTTGTTCTCATTCTTCTGAATCCTCCCTCTGGGATTCAGACTCCAGCATTGTCGACATGTTCAAAACAACTCTGTCCGTCAACATAGTTTCTGTTGACCAAATTATGGATGATGTCCAATCAATCGAGCTTGAACAATAGGCTCAAAAGATGGATACTAGGTGGGAGTTGCGCTTCGAACAACATGAACCACCTACCGAAGACGAAGTCGTCCAAGTCAATTTAGGAGATGAATCATCTTTTAAACCAATCTTCATCAGCAAAAGTCTATATGGCGATGAACGCCAATCTCTTATATAGCTTATAAGAGAATACATCGACGTCTTTGCATGGAGCTATAAAGACATGCTAGGCCTGGACCCTAAAGTCGCCATGCACCGCCTGAATATTTTGTCTAAAGCTAAGCCAGTGAAGCAGCAACAACGACGATTCCGACCAGATGTCATGGAGGCCATCGAGAATGAAGTCAAGAAGCTCATTGCCAGTGGATTCATTTGCGAAGAACAACACCCTGACTGGGTTGCCAACATCGTTTCAGTCATAAAAAAGAATGGTAAAGTTTGAGTCTGTATCGACTACCGTGATTTGAACTCGGCATGCCCGAAAGATGAGTTTCCTCTACCGATCACTGACGTAATGATCGACAATACTTGCAGCTTCGAGCAGATGTCCTTTATGGATGGGTTCTCAGGCTACAACCAGATTAAGATGTTCCTCGACGACGAGAAGCACACATCTTTTCGAACACCGTTAGGGGTATACTGCCATACGGTGATGCCCTTCGGATTGAAGAATGCAGGGGCGACATACCAGCAAGCCATGAACATAATTTTTTGTGATCATTTGTGCAAAACTTTACGATCATTTGCGTAAAACTGTGGAGTGCTACGTAGATGATATCACAGTTAAAAGTCGTCTCAAGGGCAACCACCTCCAAGACTTGATAACGGTGTTCGAATTAATGCGTGCACACCAACTTAAGATGAATCCAACCAAGTCTTTTCTGGGAGTCTCCAGCGACAAGTTCCTTGGTTTCATCATCACTTCAAAGGGTATACATCTTGATCCGGAGAAAGTGAAGGTTGTCCTCGATATGCATCCTCTATGCAGACTACAAGGAAGGCTAGCCTACATCAGATGATTCATTTTGAACCTTTCTGGAAGATGTCAACCATTCACTCATCTCATGAAGAAAAGCGTATTTTTCGTCTGGACTGAACAATGTCAACGCGCATTCGACGATATCAAGAAGTATCTTACAAGTCCCCCAGTATTGGTAGCTCCAATAATGGGGAAGCCCTTCTTACTATATGTCCGTGCTATGGACCATTCTCTTGGTGCCCTATTAGCTCAGAAGAATAAAGGCGACCATGAACAGGCAATCTACTACCTCAGCCGCACAATGGTGGGTGCCGAACACAGATACACACCAGTAGAGAAGGAATGCCTTGTACTGGTATTTGCCATCCAAAAGACACATCACTATGTGTCTGGACAGACTATCCACATCATATCTAAAGTCAATCCTCTCAGAATACTCATGACTAAACCGGGTTCTCTCAATTCCCGTTTAGCTACATGGGCAATGCTGTTGACTCCATACGATATGCTCTTCGTTCCTCAGAAGGCAGTAAAAGGCCAAGCATTAGCGGATTTCCTAGCAGCTCATTCGGTGCCAGAATCTTCCAAACTCTATGACAAAATCCCCGATGAAGTAGTGGAGTCTAACACTGCAACTAAAGAAATTCCCATTTGGCGAAAGTTCTTTGATAGTGCATCAAGAACAAGATCCAAAGAAAATATTATGGCTGGAGTAGGCGTCGTGCTCGTGTCACCTGATCATCTGGTTATACATCGTGCATATTCTCTCGTAGAACCATGCACCAACAATGTAGCCGAATATAATGTCCTATTAATCGGCCTGCAACTGGCAAAGCAACTGGCAGTTGACTATCTAGAAGCTTACGACGATTTCAAGCTAATAGTTAGTCAGGTCCGAGGGGATTATGAAGTTCGTCACAAAGATCTCATCCCCTATCACAGAGCAACAATCGAGTTGGCATCCACTTTCGCTGGATTCTTCATCAAGCACGTGCCTCGACTACAGAATATAGAAGTAGATGCTCTAGCTGGTCTCGCTGCTTCCTTGACCATCCCTACCAATACTCAGCAGTCGATTACAGTGTATGGTCGAGAACTATTATGTGTGAAAAATGCCTTGCATATTCATCACAGTTACACAACGGAAACAAACGTCGATATTAAAGACTGGAGATTTGCCTTCATAGACTACGTCGTCTATAGAATCCTCCTCGAGGATCCGAAGGAAGCAGTATCTATCCAAAGGCGATCCTTCAGATTTTACTACAACATAGCTACCAAGATGTTGTACCGACGCTCTTACGACGGGCTACTGTTATGATGTCTATCAGACACAGAAGCCAAACATGCACTCCGGGAGGCTCACGACGGAGTTTGTGGTGCACATCAACCAGGCCCTAAATTACAAGATCGCCTCAAACGAATGGGTTATTATTGGCCCACGATGATAGCAGATGCTGTTGAATATGCAAAAAAGTGTAGGGCTTGTCAGCTTCACGCTGATTTTATTCATCAACCTTCGAAGTTTTTACACCCGACGGCAGCATCTTGGCCCTTTGAAGCCTGGGGCATGGACGTCATAGGACCAATCAGCCCGACATCTTCCAGAGGACATCGGTTCATCCTAGCCATAACCGACTACTTCTCCAAATGGGCGAAAGCTATACCGCTCACCAAAGTGAAGGTGTCAAACATGATCAGTTTTATCAAGCATCATATTATCTACCGCTTCGGCCTACCTCGCAGGATCATCCATGACAATGGTCCACAATTCGCAAGCCATACATTCTATCGGTTTTGCGATAGGAACCGAATCCAGAATGTAGCCTCTACTACCTACAATCCAGCGGCTAACGGGCTAGCAGAAGCCTTCAATAGAACCATCATTAAACTTCTCAAAAAGTTCGTGTCTTCAAACAAGCGCGATTAGAATGAGAAGCTCGGCGAATGTCTATGGGCCTATCGTACAACGATCCGGACTCCAACAGGCAGTATGCCATTCTCTCTGGTTTATCGGAGCGAAGCAGTTCTTTCCCTAGAAATCCATATCTCTTCTCTTCAAGTAGCCTTAGCCAGCGAGTTGACTACCGAAGAAAGCTATCATCTGCGACTCCAGGATCTCGAAGTACTAGACGAAAAATGCTTGTTAGCTCAGCAACGCATCGAGCTATACCAAGCACGTCTTTCCAGAGCCTTCAATAAAAAGTAAAGGAAAGAATCTTCCAAGTCGGTGATCTAGTCTTAGCAGTGAGAAGACCAATGGTCATGACGCACAAAACAAAAGAAAAATTCCAGTCTAAATGGGAAGATCCTTTCATCATAGAATCAGTGTATTCTAACGGCACGTACCGACTAACCAAGCCTGATGGTTACTTGCTCATGATGCCTATCAACGGCAAGTTCCTGAAGAAATACTATATGTAACCTTTTTTTAACATATGTTCAGTCATGTAAATGTACAGTGCGATCTATATATGATTCAAAAATTATCTAACTATTATCCGTATTTCAAGAGTCTTGAATACGCCTTGGATAATAGGTCCTCTAAAATATTTCCCCAGTAGAATTATTCCCGTTTTTTGACTATGTCCGAACTCGGTTTGACGAAAATAAGTCACGTCCCTATTACCTCAGAATTATTTTTCGATAATTATTTTCCCAGTAGAATAATTAAGAAATGTTTCGTCATGTCCATATAACCTCTGAGCAAAGCATTCATCAAGGATAATCATGTCCATACTACCTCTGAATTATCCACTCCCACCTAACGTTATATATCTTTCCACGTCCATACTACCTCTGGTCAGATATAGAACATCCTCTGTTATTACGTCCATATTACCTCTACTAGCAGCTTCGTTCAACTTATTATCTATATTCAAAAAAAAACTTGAATATAAAACGGATAATAGGTCCACATCAAAATTTCCCAGCAAAATACCCACCAGAAATATCCTTGCTACGTCCACATTACCTCTAGTTCCGATATTTCATAAAACTATATTCACCTTGAAAAGATTCTTTATTCTTTACTTGAACGTTTATCAAGAGACGAAAAAAGGTACAAGGGCCGTGACGGCTAGAAAAAAGAGTTACAAAGAATCTAATGGATACATAGGCGATTGATGTTGTACTTTAGAGCCGCGATTTTAGCTTTAGACTTTGCGGTAGCTCGACGGTGCGCCTCTTCTTGGCGAGCAGCTTTATCTTCGAAAAGGATCAGATTTGGATGCTCTCCCTCCAACTTTGCCAGCTGTTCTTCTAAATGGGCAGAAGTGGTGACGGTCATGGCAGCCTGAGCCAAATAATCCTCCTGCTCAGATGTTGCCGCCCTCAAGTCGGCTTCCAGTTGAGCGATCTCGTTCTGGATCTACGTAATGTGATTATACTTCTCGGTGATCTACGCAGCCAGTTTATTCTTCGAGGCAGCACGTGCCTCACTTGCAGCATTGAACTGACCATACTGGTCAGTCAATTTGCCGATCTCTCGAACGAGGGCGTCCTTCCTTGCCTAGAAAGTGGCCTTCTCCTTCGCAAGAGCCGTGATCAAAGCCTTATCTTCTGCGTGGAATAGCGACGTCGGGCTCCGCTGCTTGGTATCTCGGAACCTTGCCACCTGACCCTCCAGGTCATTCAGAACTTTCCTCAGAGTATTGGCCTGCTCTTCATAACCAAAAATGCTCTCGAGGGCCGCCACTTGGCATTCGGCAACAGCCTTTATAGGCCAAAGGCACCATTCCGATTCAGGACACCAGGAAGCTTCACTTTCAGCACAGAGTATAAAGCTTTGACGACTTCCTGGGCCATCTCCTCATCTCCAGTAGAGGTCGTCGGGGAGGAGGCTTGGAGAGTTTCTTCCGCTCTAAGAAGGGATACCTGACAAGAAGCCGAACCTGATAAGAAAATCTATTCCACCAAAAATCACTTCTGATTATCATGTGTCACGTCCACATTACCTCTGATACCGATAGTCTTCCGACTTGACACCTGTACCCAACCCGGAATAAAAGACATGGTGTCAAGACCACAAAACCTATCACGACCATATTACCTCTGTTGGGTTTTATTTTAAATCTATTACCCGTACCACCAGTGTACAGAAGGGTAATAGGTCCACGAAAGTATCATTCAAATCTATTTGCTCGTATTCCCAGATACACAAACGGACAATAGGTCCAAACGAAAAAAGAAGAGGGCGGTCCCCCAGCGGGATACCCTTTACACAAATGATGTATTAGGCCCTCTAATATAAGCACCACAGATATCACAAGCAAAGAATGGAGTGAATGTATTCTGTTTATTCAATTACATTCATAGGACTACATCAGCAGCAAAATGAAAGGAATGGAAAATCCACTACTCATCAGCAACACATAGTTTGGTCAGTTTGGCAGCACTACACCTTCGTCAAAAAGCAGTTTTGTGGCCCTCGAAAGAAGTTATGTTTTCCTGCTGAGAAGCAAACAAGGCTGTTGAAACTTCGAAAAGCCACACGGAGGAGGGAAAATATAGCATGCTAAAACATCTACGAATGCTGATTTTCTCCCCTCCGTATTGCAGACGTCCTAGGCCCGTTCCTCTAAGAGGCCATAGCTTCAAAACAACATCCCTAATATTGTTTTTGCCTACTTGAAGAACCGTAAAAACAGAACTTTCACGATGACGCCCAACCACTGTCTGACTCTCCGATGTATAAAGGTTCTTCCTACCATCTGAGAAAAACTCCTCCAAAGCACGAGGAGTTTTGAGCTCTCTAATGTGTGTATCAAGTGTTGCATCTTCACCGTGCCCAAAATCGTCGATACCGGTCCTGGGGAAATTTGCTAGCCAGATCCCAACAAAATATGAAAAGAAAAAAAAGGGTTAACAGTCAAAAAAAAAAAACAAAGTGCATTAGCCATGCGGCCCCATCATACAGAACACATACGGTCCAATGAAATAGGGCGTGCATCGATCATGCCTAAAGCACAGAGGCAATACATGACAGGCCTGCGCATAAAATATGCGATATAGCCATTCAAAATTTACTCGTCGTTTTTTCTACCGTCCTTACCCTTGATAGGGGGTTGCACGTCGGGATGAATGGAAGGAGAGTCCACAGTTCTCGACGGAGAAACGAGTCCCTTCCTTTTGGTCGTAGCACCAGTCGACTTGAAAGCTTTTGGAGCCATTGCTAAAACTAGGACAGAAGAGAAAGTCAGACTCAGAAATCCGCAGAAAAAACTAAGTGTTGAAGGGCTCTTATGCGCCCAAAGGGATACGCGCCCAAGACAAACATGTGGGCGCATAACATACAACGGTACGTGGGCGCATAACATGCAAATAGCATGTGGGCCCATAACATGGTAACATGTAGGCACATAGCACACCACAGTGTTGGCGCATGACTTCTGTGGGAGCATAAGAATGCTCACAGAAGTATGCTGCCTTAGGCGCATGCGCCCAGGCAGAAAAAAAGTCTGAGCATCACAAATTAACGCTCGAGACTTTGTTTTTGAGGGCGTGGCCTCACCCAGAATCGGGTCCTGGACTGGTGAGGACGCTGCCGCAGGAGGAGAGCCACTCGGTGCAGCCTTCTTGCCCTTCGCAGATCTCTTGGCGACCTTAGAAGACATGATTCGTTAAAGAAAGAAGAAGAAGAGTTTTTTGAAAGTTCTAAGAGAGGAGAATAATGAACTTTCTCTCTCCTTCAGAGCCTATTTATAGGCATGTGCCAATTCCTATGCGCCTACTATTTCCTATGCGTGTGCCCATTGCGCAGTATGCGCCCACTATGGCCTATGTGTCCACGTGAAGATCCAGCCTCTTGCACACTATGTGACTGCCACTTGCTGATGTGAACGACGTATGAAGGACGGACCTCTTCAAATTCCACCCCGATGAATCTGTCAGTTCAGATTTTCGAGGAAGATCTCAACAGTCATCTCTCTGACAGGCTGGTTAAACGCTATGCGTCCAAAGAGAGAGCCATGCTATGCGCCCACTGCATCACAAGAAGACGGTCCATGCTTCTTTCAATATATTTTGAACTCGTTCAAGTATCGAAAACTTTGAAGGGGGTCTTGTAGAAGCATGAAAATTTTAGCAATGAAGCTCTATGCGCCCAAGCCAATGAGGACATATGCGTCCAAGTCATCCTGTGAGGCTCTATGCGTCCAAGTCATCCTGTGAAGCTCTATGCGCCCAAGCCATCCTGTGAAGCTCTATGCGCCCAAGCCACCCTGTGAATGAGGGCGCATATCATGAAATAGGGCTATACACCCAAGCCTGACTCGGTCAAAGCCATGATCGAAACGTGTACCGAAGCACACGGCCACGTCAGTCTCCACGAGCAGTCATGCACCAAAGCATGTGGCCATGTCAACACTACGACCAACCCACAATCTCGCAGCCCCTTTACACAAATGATGTATTAGGCCCTCTAATATAAGCACCACAGATATCACAAGCAAAGAATGGAGTAAATGTATTCTGTTTATTCAATTACATTCATAGGACTACATCAGCAACAAAATGAAAGAAATGGAAAATCCACTACTCATCAGCAACACATAGTTTGGTCAGTTTGGCAACACTATGCCTTCGTCAAAAAGCAGTTTTGTGGCCCTCGAAAGAAGTCATGTTTTACTGCTGAGAAGCAAACAAGGCTGTTGAAACTTCGAGAAGCCACACGGAGGAGGGCAAATATAGCATGCTAAAACATCTACGAATGCTGATTTTCTCCCCTCCGTATTGCAGACTCCTAGGCCCTCGAAAGAAGTCATGTTTTACTGCTGAGAAGCAAACAAGGCTGTTGAAACTTCGAGAAGCCACACGGAGGAGGGCAAATATAGCATGCTAAAACATCTACGAATGCTGATTTTCTCCCCTCCGTATTGCAGACGTCCTAGGCCCGTTCCTCTAAGAGGCCATAGCTTCAAAACAACATCCCTAATATTGTTTTTGCCTACTTGAAGAACCGTAAAAATAGAACTTTCACGATGACGCCCAACCACTGTCTGACTCTCCGATGTATAAAGGTTCTTCCTACCATCTGAGGAAAACCCCTCCAAAGCACGAGGAGTTCTGAGCTCTCTAATGTGTGTGTCAAGTGTTGCATCTTCACCATGCCCAAAATCGTCGATACCGGTCCTAGGGAAATTTGCTAGCCAGATCCCTACAAAATATGAAAAGGAAAAAAAGGGTTAACAGTCAGAAAAAAACAAAGTATATTAGCCATGCGGCCCCATCATACAGAACACATACGGTCCAATGAAATAGGGCGTGCATCGATCATGCCTAAAGCACAGAGGCAATACATGACAGGCCTGCGCATAAAATATGCGATATAGCCATTCAAAATTTACTCATCGTTTTTTCCACCGTCCTTACCCTTGATAGGGGGTTGCACGTCGGGATGAATGGAAGGAGAGTCCACAGTTCTCGACGGAGAAGCGAGTCCCTTCCTTTTGGTCGTAGCACCAGTCGACTTGGAAGCTTTTAGAGCCATTGCTAAAACTAGGACAGAAGAGAAAGTCAGACTCAGAAATCCGCAGAAAAAACTAAGTGTTGAAGGGCTCTTATGCACCCAAAGGGATACGCGGCCAAGACAAACATGTGGGCGCATAACATACAACAGTACGTGGGCGCATAACATGCAAATAGCATGTGGGCCCATAATATGGTAACATGTGGGCGCATAGCACACCACAGTGTTGGCGCATGACTTCTGTGGGCGCATAAGAATGCTCACAGAAGTATGCTACCTTAGGCGCATGCGCCCAGGCAGAAGAAAAGTCTGAGCATCACAAATTAACGCTCGAGACTTTGTTTTTGAGGCGTGGCCTCACCCAGAATCGGGTCCTGGACTGGTTAGGACGCTGCCACAGGAGGAGAGCCACTCGGTGCAGCCTTTTTGCCCTTCGCAGATCTCTTGGCGACCTTAGAAGACATGATTCGTTAAAGAAAGAAGAAGAAGAGTTTTTTGAAAGTTCTAAGAGAGGAGAATAATGAACTTTCTCTCTCCTTCAGATCCTATTTATAGGCATGTGCCAATTCCTATGCGCCCACTATTTCCTATGCGTGTGCCCATTATGCAGTATGCGCCCACTATGGCCTATGTGTCTACGTGAAGATCCAGTCTCTTGCACACTATGTGACTGCCACTTGCTGATGTGAACGACGTATGAAGGACGGACCTCTTCAAATTCCACCCCGATGAATCTGTCAGTTCAGATTTTCGAGAAAGATCTCAACAGTCGTCTCTCTGACAGGCTGGCTAAACGCTATGCGTCCAAAGAGAGAGCCATGCTATGCGCCCACTGCATTACAAGAAGACGGTCCATGCTTCTTTCAATATATTTTGAACTCGTTCAAGTATCGAAAACTTTGAAGGGGGGTCTTGTAGAAGCATAAAAATTTTAGCAATGAAGCTCTATGCGCCCAAGCCAATGAGGACATATGCGTCCAAGTTATCCTGTGAGGCTCTATGCGTCCAAGTCATCCTGTGAAGCTCTATGCGCCTAAGTCATCCTGTGAAGCTCTATGCGCCCAAGCCACCCTGTGAAGGAGGGCGCATATCCTGAAATAGGGCTATACACCCAAGCCTGACTCGGTCAAAGCCATGATCGAAACGTGCACCGAAGCACACGGCCACGTCAGTCTCCACGAGCAGTCATGCACCAAAGCATGTGGCCATGTCAACACTACGACCAACCCACAATCTCGTAGCCTGCATGCGCCTACACCCTATGCGCCCAAGGCAGGACTATGTACCCACATGAAGACCAGTATATTTTCCTCATGTGGGCGCATAACATCATTCCAGCTCAAGAACGACTATAAAAAGGGGTCTCATCCCTCTTCAAAACATAGAACGGAGAGCATTTTCAAGAGCCAAATTGCTGTACTTCTTGCCAGTGAGCCGAGAGTTAGCAATTTTCTTAGGTTTTCTCCCACTTTTGTAATCGGAGTGTCAACGGAGTAAAGGAGCAACTGCCGCTCGATCTCCATCGTCCCATTCTCCATAATTCTTTTTTGTACTCGGGGATCCTCAACACAGGATCTCTCAGGCGTACTCGATTTGTGGTGCCTTGCACCAATAAAGAAAAGATAGCGTTTCTTCTTCTTTTTGTGTGTGTCCACAACATTTAGACTTGGCACAACAAAGTGGTGAGAAATCGTGTGGCTTGCCAACGTGATCGAGCTCTGGGTAACAGTTCGTGGTTCTCTAAGTTCCCCTATGCCATTGCTATGGGACTTGAGGCCAAAACTAACGACCATTCTCTTGTTCGAGTGGTTATGGTAGAGAGACAATTGTACAAGGCTCCACCGTTCAAATATGCTAACAATTGGCATTTAATGGTCGGATATTCCGGAGTGGTGACAAAGGGGCTGCTTACTTCTGTAGAAGGGAATCCACAGTATAAGCTATTGGCTAAATTGAAGATGACGAAGGCTTTACTGAAGCATTGGCATCGTCACCGGCCAAGGGAGGACTTAGAAGCTAGGGAGGATGTGCTCCGTTCCACTCAAAATAAACTACAACAGGACATTCTCAACCCGATTTTAGCTGCCAAAGAATGAGAACTCTCAAAAGAGGTACGGTTACTCCGACTACAGCATAAAATTTTGATGGCACAAAGAGCAAAATATACATAGCTCAAGGAAGGTGACAGATGCAGTAGATTCTTCTACGATGTAGTCCGGGCTCGGCAGCACTGGAACAGTATAACAAGCCTACTCGGCAGGGACGGGAAAGTAATAGACTCGTATATTGGCATCCAATAGGAGGCAGTCAGGTACTACTATGAACTTTATTATTAAACAGATTATACTTCTGAATTTCCTACTCTTATTTGCAAAACGGTTGTTACGGCACACGAAAATAGTGAGTTACTGGCACCTGTCAATATGGAGGAGATTGAGGCCATCATCAGGAGTGTGGACCAAAATAAAGTGCCTGGACCAGACGGGTTTAACAGTAAGTTTTACAAAGTTCATTAGGACCATATAAAAACTTATGTGCTAGAGGTGGTTCAGGATTTTTTCGCTCATAGGCGGCTGCTTAAAGAGCTTAATCACACATTCTTAACCTTGGTTCCGAAGGTTGAGGGGGCGATGTCTCTATCAAATTTTCGGCCAATTGCATGCTGCAATTACCTGTATAAAATACTTACGCACCTCATGTGCCGAAGAATGGAGAAGATTATGCAGACAATGGTATCCTCGAACCAGGCTACATTTATAAAGGGACAATCCATCTCTGAACATAGCATGTTAGCTCATGAGTTGGTGAAAGATTTCAACAAAATTGGGGGAGCAAAGGCATGTGTGAAGCTCGATCTCTGGAAGGCGTACGATATGGTCAACAGAGAGTTTGTGTGCAGACTTATGTTGGATATGGGATTCGATAGCGTTTGGGTTGGAATGTTTCGGGAATGCATCACTACTGCTTCTTTTTTAGTCCTCATTCGCGGACAACCATATGGGTTCTTCCACAGTAACAGAGGCCTCCGACAAGGCGATCCATTATCGCCTTATCTCTTCTCATTGGTAATGGAATATTTTACGAGTATGATGGATACAGCGCTCCACGGGAAACAGATATAATTGTTGTATAAGATGGTGTCCCCGCACATTACCCATCTTATCTACGTGGATGACCTGCTAGTACTACTTAATCCTACTCATGAGGGGATGTCTACCATTTCTAAGACTATGGAAGAATTTGGCAGATTGTCAGGACTACATCTCAATCGAGATAAAAGCAGAGTCTACTTCAACATGCATTTTAACATGAAGGATGAGCGAGCTACAATACTAGGAGTTGAGAAAGGTGAACTTCCTGTCAGATATCTTGGTACCCCCTTATGCGTAAATTATGCTCGCGACGTGGAATGTACTAACCTGGTAGAATTCACTAAGCGACAAGTGAAAGGGTGGCAAGCCCAATGCCTTTCATTTGGAGGTCGTATTGAGTTGGTGAGGTCGGTTATTACTGGCCTTACCTCCTTATGGCTACAAGCGTTGTTATTACCCAAAGAAACTATACATAAAATTGAATGTATGTGTGTGAACTTCATCTAGAGGGGTGGTCAACATGCTATTGCATGGAGCCAACTGTGTCGCCCACATAAGGGGGGAGTCGGACGTCGATCATTCCAAACATTGCGAGATGCAACAGGGCTGAAGCGTGCATGGAATTTTGTGAAGGGTAGTTCTCTCTAGTCGGAATGGATGAGCAACCGTTATCTCAAGGGGGGGATTTTTGGACGTATCGACTCTCCAACAATGACTCGGTGACTTTCAAAATATCCTCCGCAGTCGGGGTCGCATGAAAGGTATTGTCAACAGGGTTAATCATGATGGTCGGAACACCGATCTCTGGCTAGACCTATGGATATCCTATCGCAGTTTACTAGACCTGGCCCGAGATCAGTTCAATAGAGAAGCGACTAAAGGGGATTCGATAGTGTGCGTGTTGTAAGATGGTCGGTGGCATTTTGGGCGACACAAGACAGCGGCCAAGTTTGCTGGCCTTATCAACCAGGTGCAAACTGACCACGAAGCATCACATGACAGATGGAATGGGAGGCGGAAGCTAAGGCAGCAAGGGGAGGAAAAGTTAAAGGTACCAGCATATTCACATCCTGCTACAAGGCAGTTAGAACCAAATACCCAAACACTGAACACTATGAATTCATCTGTAGGCATGGTCCCTATAAAAGAAGTTATAGACGAGATCCTTCACCAGAGGTGGAAAGGTTCGTTATGGTTTCGGGAGCCTCGACTCCGACTGGCTGCCACAGTTTGACATGTTTGGCGAAAACGCAACAGGAGGTTATTTGAGAACCTTATTACATCCCCCTTGGATATCTCCCATAATATTGAATATGATGTAAATGAGATGAGGTGCGGCGATTATAGATGGAGTGTATTGTACTGTATTGATTATTGTGCCCTTTTGAAATAAAATTACCCTTATATATATATATATATATATATATATATATATATATATATATATATATATATATATATATATATATTATAGAGAAAAAATAATGCTTGTATTTATCTCCCAATTCTATATTTATTTATTATTTTATACAAATATTATTACATTTATTATTATTACTACTATTATCCTTATACAAAAATTCATTTTCAATAATAATAATAATACTAAAAAAAGTATATATTCTAAAAAAATCTCCAAAATTCAAGAAAATAATTTCTTAAAACTTTCTAACAATATGCTTTCTATATATATGGCATATATAAAAATATATATCGTACATATTTTCATTAATTCTAGTTACTAATTAAAACTACGTTTATAGGGGTGTGTATATATATTGACTATATAAAAATAAAAAAATTACTCTATATACATACTAAATATACAAAAATATAGTAAAAAATTTAGGGGGTTTACATGAGGCATAGCCTCCTCCTCAAGCTTTTGTTACAGCTCTAGTAGTTCTTTGACTTGTGACAGCATGGTCTTCTTAAATTGCATTTTCATGAATTTGCGACGAGATGTATTTTAGACATCTTCTCGTCATCTTTGTATTGTCTTTCAAGAGACTCATACGTCTCTTGCAAACACTTTCTTGTTGTACAATTTTTCCATAGAATTATCTATGGAGTTGAAAATCAACAACTTGCATAGGTTGTTGTCTCTTATCCATTTCTACTACATTGTGATCATGTTGTCCAGAACTTATACATCAACTATTTCTGGAAGAATTGGTTCTAAATCCATCAACTAATCCATATTGACAAGTTGAAGATTAAGACTAATCTTCCTCTTCCAGTTGTTGTAATGCACTCGGTCGAACTTCTCAAGTTTGTAAAAGCATGCGTCCAGGAGACTGTACGATTTTTCATCTTTGTTGCTCGGATCTTTCTTTGAGATTGTTACTTTCGAGTTACAAAGATCTTACAAAAGTACGTTAAAAATCGAAAATTACAACAACAATGAAAAAGAAAAATTATAACATCTGAAAATATAAAGCTTACAAACTTTGCAACATGGTTGCTATTACAACAAGAAATAGAAATCGAAAGAACATTTGGAAGAAGACATCTTGCTGGGATGATTAAGATCCCCATTGCTCAAAACAAGATTCAACCATTTTTCGTCAATATGCTCTCATGAACCAGCAAGTTCACCGACAGAACTTCTAAAATGCTAAATGTCACCCTTTAACTCTCCTCTCGTAGCATATGATCTCTAATTCTATCTGCCAATAGAAAATGACTTTGAGATTATATAGGAGAGTCAATTCCCTAGCAGTCCACTACTCATAATGGGCAGTAAATCTGGAGAGTAATCCCCCGTACGCCACTCCCATGATGACCCATGCGGGAACGAGTGCAGAATGGTGTGCAAAGTGCGCCATTAAAGCGCCACTTTCTTCCCTTCACCCACGTCCAAGTCTGGGTCGCTAGCTTCAAAGAAAATTTCTCAAGAAATGGGTGACATAAACAAAAATGTTTCTTGGAGGTCTTTGAGCCTAGCCCTCTAGAAAAATACCACATCGTACCTACCACATGGGCAACTACTTCCCATGTATACAAGTAAATAAAAGAAGAATCTTATAATTTTGATCACTTGGAGTAGCAACACGGATGTGGGACCATTTCTAGAGATCAATTTCAAAAGCCCCAATATTTCTTCCATCCATTATCAATCTAAAATCCTACTAAAGTTGACACAAAATCAACAATTTTCAGAAGAAGAGCAAGGGCTTTGCCGTCATCATCGCTACCGGCCGGCGAGGGGGAGCATAGGGGGGAGGAGGGAGAGGGGGGAGAGAGAAAAATTGGTTGTAAATTTTTTTTCTTGCTAGGGGGTTGATATTTTTTTTATAAAGGTAAATTTGTAATTTACAAGTTTTAGGGTGTAATGTAATAGGGATTACATGAATTTTATGTTGTAGTTGATTTGAATAAAAAGTGATGAAATGTAATTGAGTTTGTAATCCCGATTACATTATATCTAAATAAAATTGTCCAATCAAATATCCGAATTAGAACTAAACGTAATGTTAATTACATTATATTGTCCAACCCTACAATCCAAACGAGCCCTTGGTTTCCATTTCAGACGTAACGTGTCATTCCGTAACTATATGATGGATCTGTACCGGCGGTGGCACCTCACAGGTTGCACCTCTAAAATTTGTACGAGGAATAGTGTTATGTTTTTGGTGAGCTCATGAGTCAAACAGGAACTGGGCTACTGGCAGAGTTCACTTCATTTTTATTTTACCAAACAGAAAATATCACATAATTTTGGTGGAACTTATGTAAGGTTCCTTCCAAATCCCTTAATTTTCCTCAACCAAACAGCCCTAAAATTTAGATTTAGCCGCATTTTTTCATGTTTAGAGTAAAATAATTTAAAATAATCAAGATAATTTAAAACTCCAAAATAATTATTCTCGAAAAAATAACTAATATTAAGTAATGTTTAGTATATGCATAAGTAACTAAGATAATATTTTTCTATTTATAACAAAAAGTTATAAAAAGTCGTTCATTTCATGTTTGGATGCCAAATGAAAGGAGCAAGACAATAATTTTCATAGAAAAAAAAGGAAAAAAATTTATGCCCTCCACCCACCCAAGTATTCATTTTCTCTCCCAATTTTCTGAACTTTCTAAATACTGGAAAAAAAATGATAAAAATTGTAATTTTTCAAAGAAAATGAAAGAAAAAAAAAGTTATTTCTTTTCTTTCCGCAAACCAAACGAAGCCTAATAGTAATTAGTACTCAGTACTCACGAAAACAAGAACTCATTTTATCATATTACTTAAATAATTAAACAATAACTAACTCAGATATTTAACAACTCATAGTGTTTATGTTATTATGACTTTATGTTAATTTCTTCAATATGTTAAAATTAATAATTTATTTATAAATCTAGCTTGCTATTAATTTTTTTTTCTACAGATATTTCATTGCAGCCTTTCATTTCAGCAATCCAAAGTTGCTACGATAAACTCCCGCAAACTGTGAATCCATTCTTTGGGCCAATTTACAATTGCTCTTGTTTTTCAAAAAGTATCAGCAAAAGTAATTTTTGATAGGAACCTTCCAAACAGCTTTCAAAAGCTATCCCAAAACTGGAGAAACTATTCAGTGGGATGGGCATTGCTCCTACTTTTCAAACAATAGTAGCAAAAGTGGACCGACTTCCACTGTCACGTTATGAGCCCGTTCTACTGAATAATTTTCACCCAAAACTGAGCCGACTTCCAAAAGCACTTTGGGTAAGCATCAATCAACAAACAGCTTTTAATTTGGACTGCTGCTAAAACAAATAAGCAGAAACTAATATGATAAGCAATGCCAAACCCAGCCTTATTACCATAAAACCACAAACCACGTATCTTCGAATCATTAAGATAGAAGAGGTGCCGGACAGACACTAATAGCAAACCTACAAGAAAAATGTTTAATCAAAGTTCATCTATTACCACTATAGTTTAAACCAGTAAAAACAAGAATTACTTAGCTCATAATACCTAGTTAATATTTTCACAGTAGCTAGTTGAATCACTCAATTCTAGCTAAAAGCCCACTCGACCTCTTTCCTGATCTCTTGCTCTTCTTCGGGCGAGAAGTCGTTCTCGATCGAGAAGTACTCCCTGACCTCCTCCACAGTCATCTTCTCGATGTGCTTGGCTACAGTTTCAAAGAGCAACTCGGACAACTGCTTGGCATCGAGGTAGTTGGCTGCAGAAATCAATTCGAACAAGTCTTCCTTCCCCATCTTGACGAACTCCTTGTCCCACTCCTTCACCTCGTCTGCGTTGTCCTTGTTTGCAGACTTGTGGGTCGCCCAGTAATCGAGTATCTTGACTAGGGTGGAGCTGTTCACGTTCGCTAGGGGCACCGCCTGCTCTGCACAGCCGTCCTGGATCAGGAACTTGATTGTCCCAGACTCGATTGCCAAGGATTCGTCCACCTCGAATTCTTGATTGTCATTGGTGCGTAGGATCACCTTCTTTCCTTTCTCACCTGCATCTAGCACCTCCTTTTCAGCCTCGTCCGCAACTATCACCTTCTTGCCTTTCTTATCTTCCATGGTCACCACCTCCCTTTCGGCCTCATCTGCAGGTATCACATTCTTACCTTTCTTGTCGGCCATGATTGAACACTGAAACTAAAAATTTAAAAGCTACATTAGTTAATGACAAAAGATATGAACAAAGCGTCTGCAATACATTACCTAATGGTATGGTCCATGGACACTAAAGCATACTAGGATTCCAATATTAGGTAAATGTTAAGGGCACTACGAAATTTACTAGGAGGTAGCACATGATAGAGGAAAACACATTAAGTTATTTTTTGTTAGGGATTGTCAAAAATTTGATAGGAGGCAACACATTTCTCCTACTTCCCTAACACAACACCCCTCTTTCTCTTCCAACCCTAATCTTGTAGTAGATACTCCAAAATAAGACTTCAGGATCCTATTAGATTAATGTCAACTCATTATAGGAGTTCTGAAATCGTTGGGAACAACACATGACCTAATATACTGATTAGGACTGTCAAAATTTTGTCAGTACTAATACGGACAATTCTCTATATTATGATTGCCAAAATTTTGGAAGTCCTGACAATAATTTTGGCAGTCCTGACAATAGATAGGACTGCTAAAATTTTGTTGTCCTATATATTGTTAGAACTGCCAAAATTTTAGCAAAAATTATGATTTTATAAATATGTCAAGATAAGATTAATATTTCAATATAGGTATGGTATTGAAAATATACAACATTTGTATCAAAAGATAAATATATCTTTTTTAAAGAGTAGTTAGTTGCAAGTAAGGTGTAAGATATGATTAGAATAAAAATATGTAGGATTTTAAATTAGTTGAAAGTAAGATGTAAGATAATAAAAAATTAATATGTAGGATTCTATAAATAATAATATGTCAACATTTATATATTTTCATACAAAACTTCATCATATCATTTTAAACATATTTTTATTCTAATCATATCTTTTTTATTCTAGTGAAATAAATATGCTAACCCCTCTTATGTTTCATGAGTATTACACAGACTACCCATATTCCGAAAATAATTACCCTGACAACCCCTCTCCTTTATAAATTTTATAAAAAATAGGGGTGGTCAGTGTTATAAATTTTTATAGAAAATATAAACAATAGGGGTGGTCCGTGTAATTAGTTTCAAAATAGTAGTAGTTTTTGTAATAAGTATAAAAACATAGGAATAGTTAATGCAATTTGTTCTATTCTAATCATATTGTTGTCTAAACTAACTTGCTCAAAATTTAAATTTTGTAACAAGGTTGCCAAGATTACCAAAATTTGGGCAGTTCTTTGTCGTCCCAAACGGGACTCTTTCGATTCTGAAGCTTCGAAACTCCATTAATGGAATTCGAAACTTCATAAATAGACCCAAACGTAGCTATCTACTAAAAAATATGCAAGAAAAAAAATGAATTAAGGTTTATGGATTTGGGGAAGGAAGAAAAACAAGCCAATTTTTTATATACTTAAAGTTGTGTTGTCCCCTAACAATTTTTCAAAGACGTTTTGGATATTGAAAATATACAACGTTGCCCCCTAGTAATTTTTGTAGTGCCCTTAACATTTGCCCAATATTATAGAACGGCTTGTAAATTAGGGCAAAAATTGGTCGACCAAAACTTTGACAATCTTCTTTGAAGAATATAGGAACTTTAGTAGGACAATTGTCAAATTCGTGTATAAACCAAAATCTACTAATGAATTTTTTTAACAAACATGAGTCAAATATCAATTAAAATTTGCTGAATAAAATAGAAAGCAAAAAATTGTGTATTCTGACTATTTGACAACCTTCTAAAGGAAAGAATCTATAGACCAAATACTATTACCAGTTTTCTACTAGTTGTTTTCTCTCTAAAAAAAATAATTCTCTACTACTTATATATGTCCAGACTAGTATATATACATCAAGAAATCATCATAATCTCCAGTTGCTTAAGCTAATCTTATACAAAAAACAGTCGAAACTAACAACTTTCACGAATAATCCAGACTATTTTCACTAAAGAGCAAGATCAGATATACAAATATTAGTCCACCATAACTTAATTATAATAGCTAGAAGTATATAAAAGGAAATGAAAATATATAATAATCTTGCCTCATCTTTCTAATTAGTTTAAGAAAATCGTATAAAGATCTCAAATAAATAACAAAAATAAATCATTACTTAGAATATTGAAATACCATAGCAACACAAGGAACAACATGCGAGTAGATTGACATAAATATTCTTACGGTTCTAATGAAGAAACAATAATAAATTTATGTTCATCTCTCTACAATCCTAAGAACCACGTAGGGGCACTTCAAAATCCATGTTGTGTCCCCATCATGTCAGACACACGTACCTGACACGCAACACTCCAAAACAGTAGGACATGCCAATAGGTATCGAATCCGTATCGTTGTGTCTGAAATGTGTCATATTGAATCCAGGTATGCGCAACATAGCTACAATCATGCTGATTTTGCAAATTACGCTACTAAATAAGTAACATCTGTTATAAGTAAAATTAGTAACGTCTACAAGACCATAATGAAGGTTGTTGATTCGTGTCCTTGACATAGTGTACCTTCTAAATGTAGTGATTTTCTACAAACATTTTTGTTAGGCATTGAAACAATTTTGTTATGCAGTGTTGTGGTCATGCAGAAGAGCATAGATCCTCCAAAATTCTACTTCAACTTTAGTTTCGTTATTGGGGATTATTTTCAGATCTATTCCCAAAGGACTTCACACTCTTTGAAGGGAATCACTGACCATGCAACCATAGCATCAATATTATTATAAAAAACAAAATTCTATCATCTCTGAATCGAGGTCCACCATAACTTAATTATAAATTTATAATAGCTACAAATATATAAAGTGCCCTTGTCTCGTCTTTCCAATTAGTCTAACATAATCACACACCATGCTGCACGGACATGGATACCACATGACACGGCAACACGGACACAGCACATGTTTCGGCGTGTCCTGTTGTATTGTGGAGTATCTGGTATGTGTTCGACACGACACGGCAACATTTTTGAAGTGTCCGTAAACATAACACTAATATATAAAATCATTGCTCAGAATCTTGAAATACCATAGCAACACAAGGAACAACATGCGAGTAGATTGACATAAATATTTCTACGATTCTACTAAGGAAGGAACAATAAAAAAAATATTATGTTTGCATCTCTACAATCACATACATTATGAATTAGACTCTCTACCATCGGCATTGATTTTTTTTATTTTTCACAAAAAAATTCCTTAAACCTATAAAACCCTAACCCCTAAAAGACCACCGATTTTACGTCTAGAGAACATATCCATATATTTGAAGCACAAAACAACAGAATATCAGAAGAAGAAGAAAAAACAACTTTAAGTGCACAAAATTCCCTAAAACCGTAAAAAAATTAGGGATTAATACCTGGCTGATGAAGGAAGGAAGAAATAGATCTCGCTATAATGGCCGAATCTGAAGAGATGAAAAACAAATTTTGTGGTGAAATTGAGAGAAGGGGAATTTAGGTTCTGCGAGAGGAAGAGAAACAAGGAGTCTAATATAGGGGTGCAAATCGGACGGGTTGGGTCGGATTTGAGCCCAAACCCGATGAATCATAAATTTACTCCTAGTTCGAGTCCAAGTCCAAGTCCAAGTCCAAGTCCAAGTCCGACCGATCGTGGGTTCAATATATAAAGTCTAAGATCGAGTCCGAAGGAATAGAAAAGTACACGAGGTCCTCATATTGGTTCGAGTTCATTGGGTTTATCGGTCTCCAATACCATATTTGAATAATTTTAAGCAAAATTAACATTAAATAGATAATTAAATAGCAATCATGTCTCAATTGTTACAATATATAAAGTAAAATGTAATTTACACTATGTTTGGGAACATAGGAGGGGAGGGAGAGGAAAATTTGAGAGGAAGGAAAATTGAGGGAGAGGAAAATTAACTTTACCTCTTCTTGTTTGGATGAACAAAAAGTAGGGGAAGGAAAAGTTTAAAAACAATTTTTTATTTGTTTATGGATATAGGTATAATTACTATTTCCTCCTTGGTATTCTCAAATGATAATTTAATATTAACTTTTTGAGGGGTAGTGGGGTAAATTCACTCAAATTCCTCTCATCTCTCTCCATTTTCCTCCCACATTTGGGAGGAAAATTTTTTGGTGGGACCCACCTACTTTTTCCTCTCAAATTTTCCTCCCCCATGTTCTCTTCCCCTTTCCAAACACCATCATTTAAATTTTCCTCTCACTTTTCCCTCAACTTTTTCCTTCCTCCCATTTTCCACCCTTCCCAAACAGTACCTTAGGGTAAGGAATTGAAGTGTTGGGTGGAAAAAATTATAGGATTTAAATTTTTTATTTAAAAAGTATGAAAGAGTATATATATATATATATATATATATATATATATATATATATATATATATATATATAAAGTCCGATTTTGGGTTTTTGGGTATCCAACAAATGAATTCGAGCCCAATTCGATTTTTGATCGGGTTCAGATATTTTAATCCGACGCTAACCTGAACTCGAATCCGAGTATCTTCAACCCATTAACGGGTGTACCCGATTGGACTCGGATTTAGTCCGTCCGAGTTGCACTCCTAGTTTAAAACGGGTCTCTTGATCAGCTCTACGGTAGTTAACGAACTATTCAAATTCGATTTGGATTCAGATTCGAATATGGATTCGATTGAAGTAATACTAGGATTTAAGTAATAATAGTGTACACGTAAATTCGTTGTACATATTTTATACTAGAAAGAAAAAAAAACAATAGAGCTACTTTAAAAAAAAATCTATACATAATTATATGATTGTCTATGTTGAATTCTGTATTTAGAATTTTGGGCTTACTTTTGAAATTCAACCCTACTATTGGAAACCCTATTATCGAATCAGATAAGCAGGCTATTAGACCATCTCCAATGGTGGTTTCTAAAATTAAGTTCTTATCGTCGTTTCTAAAATTAAGTTCTTATCCTACTTGGCATTGTACTTTAAGGAGATTTCTATCCTAGGAAGAGTTTCTATATAGAAATTGTAGACATATAAAAATACTCTCCAATGGTTCTCCATTTCTATCCTATATGTCACATAGTAAAAGGACCAATTTAATGGTGTGGGACCCAATAATAATTGTCATGAGAGATAGGAAAATTTCTATGAGAGTTTCTACATATATAAACCCTCCTAGAAAGTTTCTATCCTACATCATTGCCACCTAGGATAGAAATGGTGATAGAAACTACCATTGGGAGAAGTTTTTTCTAAAATGGATTTCTTCCATAGAAATAGGGAAGATAGAAACCCCCATTGGAGATGGTCTTAGGTGCCATGACAGGTTAGGTTACGGTGAAACTCATTTTGGTTATTACCGGATGGATGAATTCAAACTAATATTTTTTAAGTCAAATATACTTGGTGAAATTGAGATTAACTTGTAAAAATAGTGGTAAATAAGAAAGAATAATTTTAGTTGTGTTGTGTTATTTCTAAGGTATTTTTTTTTTTTTTACTTTGCAATTGTTGTTGCTTTTTTGGAAAACAAAATAATTTTTTGGAAATAATATTCCATCTATTTAAAAACTGATACAAATTTCAACCAAGTCTTTAAAATAAATAAAAATCCAATAATCAACTAAAAGTAGAACCACAATAATTTAATATCCGATAAATTAACAATTTTGGTTAGATAAAATTTATAATTCTCTAAATTCATAATATAAGACATTAAAAAATGCATATAGGTCTCATGTAATCTTCTGATATACATAGTACTTACAATTCGACTATGAGACCTTCATAAAATATGAATCAATCATGAATTTTTCTTCTTCTTGAAATTGATATCACTGTAGATTTCACGTCTCACTTTTCTTGAAGTTTTGGTGTAGTTCTCCCATATTGCAACGCCTAAATACTTGAAAATTCCTAGCTAGGCTTCTACTCCTCCTAGATAGATCCAAATATCACACTCATAGCCTCAAGGCTTGCTCCTACTTTAGATTCATCTCCTAGGGTCAGCTCAAGAAGAAGATGTTGGAGTTATCCAATAATTAGGGTCCACAGATGTAAATTTAATTGTATTGTGTTATCTAAATAATTAAACCTAATTAAAGCAGTCTAATTGAAAAATAGACTTAAGGGTATAATTGTCATGGAAATAATGTGTAGATACCTTAGAGATAAATCTAATTTGATGATGGAACAAATTAGAAATATCTAAAACCTAGAATATATTCTACTATATAATGTAGCTTCGAAATGGCTCAAAAAATGAGCCGTATAAGTCGTATGTATATCATCAAGTATCTAATTTAAAAAAAATTACCAAAAATTATAATTATAATTTTCTCTCTTTTTTTCCGCATAACTGAATACCCTATCTTCTTTTTTTTTTCCGCATAACCCGAATATCTAATATCTTCTCTTTTATTCACATATATCCATAATAAACTATAATTAAATTTAAATTAATCTTAGTTTAAATTATATATATATATATATATATATATATATATATATATATATATATATATATATTCACACACACACAGAGT
Organism: Iris pallida; assembly: GCA_029216955.1. Taxonomy (NCBI): domain Eukaryota; kingdom Viridiplantae; phylum Streptophyta; class Magnoliopsida; order Asparagales; family Iridaceae; genus Iris; species Iris pallida. The sequence goes on from JANAVB010037819.1 coordinate 12,268,612, forward strand.
AAAATATTTTAAAGTTAATTTATTTTTGATATAGTGAACATTTATTGTAATTGGAAGTGTATAATTATTAGTGATTAGTGGAAGTGTGTATAATTTATATATTTATCTCTAGTTAATTTAAGTACATTTAGTATATATAAGGTTGGTAAAATATACTTTTAAAATATAAAAGTTCCATGATGAAGCCTAGAAGTTTTCATATTACATATAAGATTTGATTTCAAAAACGATACCAAAATTTGTATTTAAGATATTGTCTCATCTTGAACCCGAAACTAGATTTGATTTCAAAAATGATACCAAAATACGAAATTCAGATATTGTCTCAGCTGAACGCGAAACTGCAACTTGTACGAAGGTTCAAAATTCAGAGAGACCTGTTCAAAATTCAGAGAAGGAAATCTTTCCTCAAGTTCTTGTACGGTCGTGTACAAATCGCCCTTGAAAGTTCCATGAAACAACTTGGCCTCAAAAGTTCGATTCAATTAGCAAGATATAGTAGGCTACACGAGTTAGGTCAAGTCCGTAGAGGATATCCAGTAGGGCTTCTAATGAAACAGGTTCAACTCAAATCTAATGGGATATTTCTCCGGTCGAGCTCAACCTTGAACAGCAGCTTCCAAGCTCCGACTGGGAACGAAACTCGTGCTTGCATTGACAACTTCAAGATCTGGCTCGACAAGTTCAGGCCACAATGGAGCCGAACTTGAGCATTACAAGCTCGACTCGTCTAGGCTTGATCACAACCATAAGGGTCTAATTATCTACTATATCATTAATTAAACCAGCAACTTTAATTATACAATCTAAACCACTCAAATCATTTTTATATCCGAGTTTTATCAAAAACAAAAAAGACCACCTTTTTGAGAGAGTTGAACCATCTAATAATTGGATGGGTATTTGAAACAAAAATAGAACTAACAAGTCTATATTCAACAACAGTAACTTTTACATATCCACAAATGTCCACAATCCAAGACTAAATGTAACATTGAACTGGAATAAAACCCTTAGTTTGGTTTCAGATCCACTTGGTAGCATCTATCGAACTACTACTCAGACCTGGGTTTTTCAATAGCACAATGTAACCATAACCCAGTTAAAAAAGTACAAAACTGGCTGATACTGGTTTCCTTTATAATAGCCAGCACCATCTCTTACATGTCAAACGAATGTCGACGAAATACTCTCACAACCCTGTCCTTGGACAACACAAGCCAATTTAATAAATAACTAATGAAAAAAACATAAAAGCAAACCCCACTTGAGTCCTATTTCCAGTTGTCTAATACCTGAGTCTAATGGTCACAGCGATATGACGAAAAGGGGAGCTTCAGCAACAAAGTTCAGAAATCTCTTAGAGCAGAATATATATGTAACATCTATGCATCATCTCCGTTGAGAGTTTCGGCCTCCAATGTCGATCTGTCGCGAGTCCCTTTCTTTTGTTATATTCTACACCAAAGTTTCTAGCTGGTGATGTTCAAGATTCCTAAGCACTATCCTTGCAAAGAGTTTGGCTTCTATAGTTGCTGTAGCAGATGCAGCTGCTCCTCTTAAAACACGAGCAGCCCCGGTATCTCGCAAGAGACCTGCATGGTGCATTGCATGCCTGCCTCCTGGGATAGTGAACTGTGTAATAAATGAATAAATTAGTAAGACGTCAAAATCAAGCCAATCAATAAAATTAACAAGAAACAAAAGCACTATTTTTGCATGATCAGCAGCAAGTGGAGGAGCTCAAGTAGTCGGCAACTTCTGACTCAATGTAACACCCAACTCTGGATCCTTAAAAATCTTGACAATAAACTATCTTGGGGATGAAAGGATTAGCTAGAATATTCAATCAGTTGTTTTTCTCATTCACAAACTATTTTAGATTTAGTTTCAACTCTCAACAATAACGATTTACAGTTGAAAGTGAAACAACAGTGCTAAACAAGGCACACAGGTTACGAAGGTGAAGTTTTCCCCCATTTTCTAGATGAAACGAACTGTAAATTAAGATGGAGGTTATCCATCCCTGCATGAAGGAGAAGTCAAACTTTGTATACCTGAAGAAGAGCAAAAGCAGCACAGGCTCGAAGAATTGAAGAAGAATTTTTTAGCATGATAACAAATCGCCCAATCTCAGCAGCACTGGAGGTAGACACAAGAAAAGGTTCAAAACAATAAATATATGAAAGTAAAAAAGTTCATCCTGAATTGGATGATGCCTTGGAGAATCAATTTTGAAGCATATATGAGATGCAGCTAATACATGATAACATACGCAAATAATCATTTATTATGAATACAAAGAAAAAACAAACCAAAAACAAGCAAAAGAAACCTTCTATAATATGAACCATTGTAACTGATAGAAAATTAATAGCTCCACTACAGAACCTTTATACAATAATAAATTACTGGTATGCTCGCAACTATAGACAGTAAAACGAGTTCAAAAATACGAAAACTGACACCAAACAATGTTACAAATCATTCTATATATATATATATATATATATATATATATATATATATATATATATATATTCTTCCCTCGTGAAAATCAATGCATATAGTGTGGATGATGGCAGAAAAATGCATACAGTGGAGGATCCAAGATTTGCAACGAGGGTGGCCCAAATTGACTTGTAAAAATTTTAACACGATTTTAATGTAAAAACAAGGGTTAAACAGGTGGGGTTGAGCATGCGTTGGCTAAACCGTTAAGCCAATTAGTGAGCATCTGGTATGGAAGAATTCATGTTGAATCCTACAACAATATGTTCATGTGTGCTTCATCTTGACAATTAATTGATTTTTTTTCTATTATCATTTGATCAACTTGAACTTCATCATGTAAGATCCAGTTCGTCCAGGCCGCCACTTATGGTTATGCGGGATTCGGAACCCGCCGTATTTGGGGCACCAGATCCGGAACTATCCTAGTGGGTAGGGGATCCCGATAACTTGATCCAGGTACCATAAATTGAAGATTAAGGTGAAGCGTTGTGCATAAGTTCTTGTATTATTGTTGGATCGACAAAATTCTGGTTGCGTTTATGGATTTGAAGTGCATGGTATTCAAACATTTTTTCAATTTGTTGTTGTGTTCGTACATGATATTGTAGTTTACTCCACGAGCCATGAGCAACATGAAAACATTGAAAAGCATTAAAATGAAAACACTGAAAAGCATTAAAGGGTAATTGTTGCAAATGTTTAGAAATAAGTATACGTCACATGTAAATTTGGATCAAGAAGGTGTTTGGGTCATGTGCAATGTTATCTTTTATCGTCGTTCCTAAAATTAAGATATATAGTACATGGAGGAAGGCTTAACTAGTACGCTATATGCTAGCTACGGGGGTCGTGGTTGGCTTAAGTGTGAGTTGCTTGTTTCTATGTATGTAGTAGGAAAGACATCATATGATCCTTCAACGATTATGTACGTTGTACTATTAATTCAGTATGAAAAAATGAGGGTGGCCCATGGCACACCCTGGTTCTACTCTCTGTCCGCCCCTGAATGCATACCTGCATCTTAGATGTCCTGCTTCTTGTATGCGTGCTGCTTCAACCACTTGTGCCAATGGTGCAGGAGCAGAGGATGCAACAGCTGCAGAGAAGATTTGTGGATCCGAAAATGACAAAATGAAACCATCTATATGCTTCAATGCCATCCTTCTTGCACCATCAAAGTTTATACTCTTTGAAGTACCTTCGGAAGAAGACCCAATCAAAGCAACTTCGTCCATTCTGTACCATAGCAAGTCAAAGTTCAGGAAGTGAGATACTAGTGTATATAAGAAAATAGCAAATCAATGGCACAAGTTATTTACTATGTACTCAATATTATCAAAATAAGTTTACAACCAAAACCTGAAGAGTACAATACCATTTTCAGTAAGACTCACCATAATAAAGATCTCATACAACCTCTAGCACCAGCTAGGGATCTTTTAAATACTCTTTTAAACTTGGTAACATATCTAAGTATAATCATGTGTCTCAACAAAGAGGTAGGTGCATGAGTGGTTTAAATGTTATATTTCCACTGTGATTGATATTACCACTCTTAGAGCCTTCAAGATTATTATGTCATCTCAACAAGAGGGAAGTTGCATGCTATGTTCAAAAGTTACATTTCCACTACCAACCTTAGAGCCTTCACTGGCAAGGAATAATATGGGAAGCACGGATAATCCGAAATAGCTGACGTGTCTGTAGTGTTGTGTTGGACACATATTGGACAGAACAATAATGAAATAGGACACATACTATTTTTGAATATCAGACAAGCTATCAGTTTGTAGTTGTAGCTCCTGCTGTGTTGTTCTAATTTGGAAGAACATGAACGAAATAGGAAGGCAAAAGGCTTAACTTAGACGGCCTCAAGCTCCTAACCTTCTTGAGATCACAATGCCATACAATATGGCTCAAAACTTAATTATGAAACATTGTCGATTTTTCTATCATACCAAGTAGAACTACTTTCTGCTTCAAACAATGAAGCAATGATGTAGATCAATCAGCCTCTTTTACAATCCATAAAAGCATCGATTGACTTTATAATTTCGAGGAACATATAGCTTAGCACCGAGCAATACTGAAGGATGTTCAGTGAACAATTACTAGCACAACGCAATCAGTCTCTTCCACAGCCCATACCATAAAAGAGCATCTAGATTGAATCATATATGGATTGGCTTATGAATAGTAAGGCATATATAGTTTTAGCACCAATTGTCAATGATTATTTCCCCCCGTGTCAACAATTTATATCCTAGCCCAGCACATCTGTTGGAGGGCATATTACGTATTATAAAAACTATCATAACAGTTTTCTTAAAATCAAAGATTGTCATCATTGTCATCAAAGCCTTCTCCCATCAGAATGCGGCTAGCTATGAGCATGAAAGTTTCATTAAAGAACTGAAAAGTTTTATGAATTGCTGTGAAATTGAAGTCATCCCTCTTCCAAAATCCTAGCCAGGATAGCTACGAGCAAGAGAGGGCCTTGCCATAAAACCTATGGGTTGGTCGGAGACCTATCTTTTTAGTCGTGCATTTTTAGAACATGCAACCACCAATCACCCTCAAACTACACCTAGACTAGAAAAAATCTAGAAGATGGAAAATGACAGGATTTTGCTACAGGGAATTTCGTTCATCTCCATCACATTAAGGGAATGGGCAGAAGGAATGGCATTCCCGAATTTCTTAAAATATTAGATAATTAAATCCATTCCATTTTTCACACTAGAATTATATAAAAATAGGACAAGTTGAGCGCAAAAAGCTAAAGTTGAATTGCCTAATAGATCCAATACAGATCTATTAACTGCTAAAGAGTATACTAGAATGTAGATTAAAAGATAGAGGTGACCTAAATAGCATCAGATTTATCAAACTTCATGTGTACCATATTGGAGACACAATAAGAAAGTTGGCGTTGAGATCTTTATAGTATCACATGAGGGCATTCATGAAATAACTAAATAGTATTTGAGAAATAATCCTATCTCAGTATCATCCTAACCACACTATTAAATGTTACCCTAATGTAAACAATCATGTACAGACTGCCTAAATATGTACAATTATACACACGATTGTAAAAATCCGACTAGTCGGTAGTCGGCCTTCGCCGACTCGACTAGGGGGCTAGTCAGCAAAAAAAAAAGGCTCAAGCAATATTCGGACCTAGGCAGCCGACTAGGCGGCTAGATGGGCCTAGTCGGCCGACTAGGTCTCGGTTCCAAAAAAGGGGTAAAAAAGTTCAAAATCTGACCCGAAATTCAGTTCTTTCAAAAACCTAAAAACAACCGATAGAGAAGGAGAAGAAGCAGCAAGAAGAGAAGGAGAAGAAGTTTCAGAAAAGGTGCATACCAAAGAATATATTGCGTATATTTTTTTGGGGGGTACTTAAGTTAATACTTTGATGACATATATATATATATATATATATATATATATATATATATATATATATATATATAAAATTAAAAAAACTCAAACGGATTAATCCGACTAGTCCTCCGATTAATTCCTAGTCCCCGCGAACCGACTAACGGCCGACTAGCGATTTTTACGACATTGATTATACATACATGGAAACATACACCGAGTACATCTTGACAGTTCCACACCAAGATTAAGAATATTTATTTGTCAGTCAGAAATCATGAAACATATAGTTTCAATTGACAAGTTTGAAAGGATTAGTCATATAGTTTATACAAGTTATAATAATAAAAATATAGACTTCTGAGCACCCAATTCCTAAAGTATCAAAAACTATAAATCAACAAATTAAGGTAATTTGAAACATTCTAGCAAAAGAGCTGCTGAGGATTGATTGTACTTTCAACTTAGAAACATTCTAGCACTCTGTTAGATGAAGAGGAGCAAATAACATAAAGATACTGGATCAAGATAATGTACCAATCCTCTACCTTCCATCAAACATGTAAGCAAGTGCCAATGCCGCCATGAAACGTGCCATTTTTGATCCAGATGACGAACAAAGGTGAACAAGGGCTGGAACTCCCCCTTCTTCAACTATACGAAGAGCATTACCAGAATTGAAAGCAAGATTCCAAAGTGCCCCTGCAGCTGTCTCATGGACATCCTGTAAAGTTGCAAGATAGCATTTCATGAAGTTAACAGAATACTGAAAGAAACTACGATAGGGAAACAGGGACAAGAACATCAAATGTGAACCTGGATATGGTGGTTGTATACTAAATAGTTACAAATATAAATAGAGGAGCAATTCAAGTGGCCTATGCATATTTTAACGTAAATTTTCGCATATCTATGATTCTTCAACATTGCCTTGCCAAATGTATGTCATCGCATGATTCAGCTTGAAAAAATAATGAATACATGATACTAATAGGCAAATCTGATCAAAAAGTAGGGGGAAACTCGTCAAGCAGATATGCTAGCTGTTTGCATGCAAGACTTAAATTCAGGTGCTCAAACTTAGGGGTGACCATTATTCGGTTTTGGACCGAAAACCGAACCGGACAGAACCGAATAAGAGACTGGGTTCGGTTTAAAAAAAAAATTGATTCAGTTTCAGTTTTGAAAATATTAAATTTTCTTATTCGGTTTCGGTTTTGGGTTTTGGTGCAAAACCAAAAAGAAAATTATATATATATATATATATATATATATATATATATATATATATATATATATATATAGGTGTATACTAAATATATATAGGTATATTTAGTTACTAAACAAAAAAAAGGTGCAAATAAACCGAAAAAGCAAATAAACCGAAAACCGAACCGATTTAATTCGGTTATGGACAAATTCAGTTCGGTTTCGGTTTTGCTTATTCGGTTTTCGGTCAAATTCGGTTTTCGGTTATTCGGTTCGGTCGGAACCGAATTAACCGAATGCTCACCCCTACTCAAACCCACTTCCTAAAGAAAGATATTACGTGCTTAAAATAGTAAAGTGGTAATACAAACATTTGTCACATTCCAACACAGGGGTGAGCATTCGGTTAATTCAGTTCCAACCGAACCGAATAACCGAAAACCGAATTCGACTGAAAACCGAATAAGCAAAACCGAGACCAAACGAATTTGTCCACAACCGAATTAAACCGAACCGAATTAAATCGGTTCGGTTTTCGGTTTATTCGGCACTAACCACTTGGGTTAGTGGTCATTGGCTATATATATATATATATATATATATATATATATATATATATATATATATATATATATATATATAATTTTCTTATTCGGTTTTGGACCGAAACCGAAACCCAAAACCGAAACCGAAACCCAAAACCGAAACCGAATAAAAAAATTTAATATTTTCAAAACCGAAACCGAACCGATTTTTTTAAACCGAACCGAATCTCTTATTCAGTTCGGTTCGGTTTTCAGTCCAAAACCGAATAATGCTCACCCCTATTCCAACATAGCTCAATGCAACTTTGATTAGTCAAAACATGCACCGAGATGGAATAGAACTTCATTGGAGACATGCTAAAAAAAATCAATGACATACCTAAACATTTAAGAGTAACAAATCAAAACAATTAATCCCAGTTTGAGGAAAAAAACTTGTTTACAACAACACATTGATATGCCAACATCTCAATGCCAAAACCTGTCAGTTTTAGGTACATGAGGTTTGTAGACGGTATAAATGTTGAATAACAAATTACATACTCAATTTTAGCTCGACCAACAAATGTTTTACAAGACACTGATATGGCATAATCTGAAACCCACAAGTTCTCATTTTTTGAGTAAAGATGAGCGCTAGTATCATATATATGTAGACTGGCATAGGTGGAACGCAGCATACAATTGTCGCTTGCATGGAAAGACCAAAAGACTATATGCATCAAATTGCCCTGCAGATAAAGTATATATGTACTTACAGAATCATCAACATAATCTACGATTGATAACAACACAAACAACAAAGCCTTCATACCATGTTCTTGGTGTTGGCTATACGAGTCCTCTTCCATTATGCTTGGTTAAGGGTCACCTCCTCTCTAGTTAAGCATAATGTATGCATGAAATATGACGCTACTTCCAGTGGAGTTTGATTAAGAGGATTGTGTTTGCTAAAACATGAAAGTTTCTATATAAAATTAGACCTAGTTCGCGATTTGAGTTTTAAAGGAGCCACTAGGACTAGAGTGTTAGCCCACTAATTACTTTGAGTATTTTGATTATGGTTAGTCGGTTAAGTTAATTATTTACACGATCACTAATTTTTAGTCATCGATTGTTGTTGATACTAAACTAAGGCATAGTCCTAGTGTCTATCTTTCTTGTCATCCATACTAACATTCACGCTCTCTATTAGTGTTAGATATGATACGGGTTATCTCTATTAGTGATGGATATAAGATGGATATGCAAGAATACATATCACATTATACTTATACGCTTTTTCACTATTATTATCATCCACACCTATATTTCTCGATATCTTTATTAGTGTTTGGCATGATAGAGATACTAACATGTTACTATGTATATTGTTTTGTTTGCCTAACGTTTATTGTGTAGAAAAACAATTTGGATAAGTTGAAGCAAGATTAGTCATGGACTTATGCAAATGAAGAAACCATGTTGGACCAAAGATGCAAAAACTCAAGTTGCATCTAAGTTAACTTGAAGATTGAAAAGGTACGAAGATACACGGACTTGAGCATATTAAAGTCAACTTGGAGATGGAAAACTATGAAGATGCAAGAGCCTGATCAAAAGCCAAAAGCCAAAACTCTATCAAAGATGGACAAACTTGAAGAAGCAAAGCTATTTGAAGGATCAAGATATTCAAGTCAATTTTGTATATTTTCTTTATTATAAGTTGAGTTATCCTAGGTAAATGATGTAACTCAAGTAGATAACTAACCTAGTCTTAGGAAAACCCTAGAATTGAACCAATACCCTAACCTAACCAATCCGTTCTTTTCCGTTTAAAACCAAACTGATATCCCATATTTACACTAGGGCAATACAATGTCATGCTTGTATACTGCCTCCTTCATTTGACTCACAACCCATATATTGACAACTTTCATTTGATCCAGAAACAGCCAAACAGTACACTGGCAGTACATCGACAGTATACTACCAGTATTTGTTATACCCTTGTTTGTTCAAATCAGATTCAGATAGCCACAATTTTGTTCATCAGTATATTGTTCTTGTACTGGTAGTATACTGACAGTACATCGACAGTATATTGTTATATCTTATCCAATTTACAAAACGTTTTAGAGAGCATGTTCTTTTGTTAATCAGTATAATGGTTGTATACTTGTCATATACTGCCAGTATACCGCCAGTATATGGTTATATCTTCTCCAATTTACAAAACTTTTTAGAGAGCATATTCTTTTGTTAATCAGTATAATGGTTGTATACTTGTCATATACTGCCAGTATATCGCAAGTATATGGTTCTGCTTTATATATACCTACATTAAATACTGTAACTGCTATAGTTATAGTTGTTATTGCAGCAGCAATATACCGATATACTACGGCTACAGTAACAACTCTATTTTAAGCTTGAGCAAACTATTTGAGAACTATAAAAACAATTGTTTGGCCACATTAATTTTCAGTTCTTGGAATCTAAACTTGAAAGCTCCTTACCTATCTCTCCACATTCAAGAGCTTTCATTTGTCATTATCTATTTGAGATAGAGCAAAATTGAGTTGTAAATTTGAATTTTCAATTGTTGTTGGAAGATCACCAATCCTTCTTGCAAAAGGTTGAAGTCTACAAACCTTTGGATCAAAAAGCTTGTGTAAAAGTCGGCCAATGTTATAGATTTCGCTAGGCGGAATCGGTGCGCCAAACACCCGCCTAGCGCCTAGGGCGCCTAGGCGCCGATTTTTTTTTTTTTTTTTGGCTCATATATATATATATATATATATATATATATATATATATATATATATATTAGGGATCATCATTTGGCCCGAAGTCCATGGGAGCCCGAAAAGCCCGCCCGGCCCGATGGGCCAAAGTCCGATAGAGCCCGGTCATTAGGGTAGCCCGACCCGGTCCATATTAGCATAGGGCCAGGCTTGGGCTATGCATCCGTCCGCCCGAGCCCGGCCCGAAGCCCGACCGATACAAGTTTGGACTATGCGTCCGTCCGAGCCCTACAATTGGAACTTGGCCCTCTGTTATGTCACTCTCTTGTGATACTTTGGAAGTTGAAATTAGAATAGAATGGAGAGTTGCACGTACATGCGGGAGACACTAGTAAATATACATTAGTTGCATGCACAAGAGAAGGTTGTTTCTTATTCCCTAGCAAAGAGATTCTTGAAGAAAGGGAATAGACTATTGCGTTCTCCAAAGAGAATACATAGTTAAGACTTTGACAGACTTAATTGGAAGCTAATGTAAATCTCTGTATATTCATGATTAAACAACTGGTTATCTTCTCTGTGAGTCTTTTCTTTAAACCTATGTTACATAGATAGGTATCAAAGTGAGTGTAGGGCCAAGCGGTGCTGGTTTCGAAAGGCAAAGGCTCATTGTTATTAAATAATGTATGCTTTATTCGTCACAAGCTAGCATTAAGTAATGAGAGAGGATCATGATTCTTCATAAAAGCTATAACTAAGTAGCTGCAGCACCACTGCAGAGTACAACAAAAGAAAGAAAAGAGAGAGAGAGAGAAGGAAAAATAGTTTTAAAGGAGAAGGTCCTTTGTATATGATGTCTCACATATCACTGTGTGTAACAAAACTCCTTTATGTACAAGAGCAGGTTAGATATAATTGTTTTCCTTGGATAACAGAAGAAATTATTATCATTGGTCGATATATTTTTTTTTTTTTTTTGAAAGAATAAAATATGCAAATTATTAAATTTTATAGAGCTAGCCCGGCCCGATCCGACTTGGCCCGAAAAGCCCGGCTCTTGTGGGCGTGCTTGGGCTTCATAAATAATAATAAAGCCCGGCCCGACCCGGCCAGAAATTTCTTTAGGATCAAAAAAATCCGGCCCGAGTCCGGCCCGAGCCCGTACTTTATGGGCTTGGGCGGCCCGGCCCGGCCCAATGTCGATCCCTAATATATATATATATCGATCCCTAATATATATATATATATATATATATATATATATATATATATATTCACAAAGTCTTATGGGCTCTTATGGCTAGCATAGACATATAATTGTTCACAGGGAATGGTTAAGCGGTTAAGAGTTCAAATCCTAGTAATGTAAAAAATTTATTTTTTTCAGTTTTTTTTTTACTTAGAAAAAAATAATAAAAGGGGGAGGAGAGGAGAGAGACTGCAACAGCAGCTCACATCTCCTCTCCGATCCCCTCCTCTCCCTTCTCCTCTCCTCTCCTCTCCTCTCCTCTCCTCTCAGATCCCCTCCCCTCTCCTCTCCCCTCCTCCTCCCCTTCCCTCCCCTCCGCCAACAACAGCAGCATCATCAGCCAACACCAGCAGCCAGCGGCAGCAGCGACGACGACGGCGGCGACGACGACGGCGGCGACGACGGCGGCGGCGGCGACGGTGACAGGTAAGTTTGTATTTTTTTTATTTTTTATTTTGAAAATTTTCAAAAAAATTCTCCGACTAGGGTCGACTAGGCTCCGCCTAGAGCCGCCTAGGGCCGAAATCCGCCTAGGACAGCCACCTATGGGATTTTCGGTGCGGCCGGCGGCCGCCTAGGCCGAAATTTAGAACACTGAGGTCAGCAAGCTCTTTGAATCAAAGCTCGTGTGTATGAAGTTGGAGTCTTTCGGATCAAAGCTCTCATATGTAAGTATTTTCATAATAATGGATTAAAGCCGAAGAAAGTTCCAGAACTGGAGTGCCTCACGGAAGATATCAGGATACATCAGGTGTATGTGTTCATGCTTGCCTTATTTCTAGCACCTCTTTAAATTGCCTATTATCATTCTTTAAAGTGTGCTTAATTTCCCTTAAACCATATTCAAACCCCCCCCCCTCCCTTCCCCCCGCCTCTAAGGTGCTTACATAGAGGTAGACCTAAAAGAAACGTTGGTTGAAATTTTAAAGAGCGATATTGTTTTTGTTACAGAGGGACACGTTCCTTCACATAGCTAAATGGAAGAAAAGGATTCAAACATCCCTACCCCAAAAATTTGGGATAAAGGATTTGATGTTGATGTTCCAGTAGTTGCCAATTTTGGTGAAATCATACAAAAGGTATGCTAGTAATCAATTATGAGCTAATGCAGCAAGTCCCATGAATTTAAAGAACACATAATTAGACAACAAATCACAAGATTATTTACAAAATCAATATGCTGAACTTTGAACTTACTATAATTAATAATTTGACCACTGACATTCATTATTGGCCAATGCAGGTAAAATAGGCAACATCGCAAATGATCACAAACTATACTTTTATATTAACATACAAAGGGTCCAAGGTTTGCACTTATTTAAGTGTGTTTCTCTTTGTTCATGGAGTTATCTGCCTACCGTAATTGCAATTGTCCATATATGACGTTGACAATTGACCCATGCTAGTTACATATTATATCTGTAAAATATATAGTATCATATACATGTTGAACATAATGGATGAATTCTTTAGTGGCTTCATAGTTCACAGAAAAAATCGCTATGCGGATTCGGACCATTCGGTGCGGCAGAGGGTCGCCTACAGTCTAGACGCCGAACGGATTTTTTTTTTTTTTGAAATTTGAAATCCATAATACAAATTTGAAATTTGAAATTCAAAATTTTGAAATTCAAAATTTGAAATCCAAACATATTCTAAATCCATAATACAATTCATAATTTTTTTTGAAATTTGAAATCCATAATAAAAATTTGAAATTTCAATATTCTAAAACCAAATCCAATCTTAAATTCCAAACAACATATCCAATACAACTAAGCATCAAAAAAATCAAAAATGAATCAAAATCCGAAGAGCCGCACAAGGGCCGAACAGCCCAAACAGGCCCACCTAGACGCTGCACAAGCCCAAACAAACCGAACAGGGGGATTTTGGTTCGGCCAGCGGCTGCCTAGGCCGATTTTTAGAACGCTGCCAGAAGTTTATGGTCTTACTCCTTACTTGCATGTTGCAGATTGCAGGTTAGATTCTCAAAACATCCTCTCCATAAAATAGAGGTAAGCATGCATACCATCTACATTAGCAGGGACCTTTGAAGCATGGTTTGCAGTATCGGTAGTGGATCCTACTTAACTGGCAGTTTCGGGGGTTTTCAATCGATCGGTTTCGGGTATCAGCCGATACCGAACTATGCTTTGAAGCCTTGGTACCATAATTATATATACATAAATGCTCTAAGACTTGGGTTCAAGACATCTGTAATGTGGACTTCCACCTGCCATCTACCTTCCACCACAAAATGCCCTTTCAGTTATATTTCTGTATAATATTTCCCGAATTATAAATGACAAACATTTACTGCTAATGGGCAGTGAAAAAACTCAGAATTACAAAGATATGAACACATATCAGAGTTGCTTCACTCAGTTTCTTGGAGAAGCGCATTCAGGGAATGGCAGAAAACTTGTAGACCAAAACACAAGACCTACTTATTAAGTAAAGGTTCACTTGGGTTATAAGAAATAATCCAAAGAACTATCTTTGATAAAACACAAGATCATTCGCTTCATGTTATTTGTTTAAATGCTGAATATGGCAAGTCAGTCAAAGCATAGTAGTACACACACACACAAAAAGAGAGATTCTTTTTCTTATAAATCTTTAAATGGGCTAATATAAACTTCCCCTACCCAATAATAGGACACTTTATATATATATATATATATATATATATATATATATATATATATATATGGACCTTGTCTCCCAGAACCAGGCGGCGTTCATTAAGGGGCGATCTATAGCTGAGCATAGCCTCCTAGCGCATGAGATGGTGAGGGGCTTCAACAAACCTGGCGGGAAGAAGTCTTGTGTAAAGCTGGATTTGAGGAAGGTCTATGACATGGTCAACAGGGAGTTCGTTTACCACCTTTTGTCTGCTATGGGGTTTGCTGATCGTTGGGCTGCGTTGATTCGAGAATGCATATCGTCTCCTACCTTCTCGGTCCTTATCCAGGGTATTCCATATGAGTTCTTCAAAAGCAACCGTGGACTCCGACAAGGTGACCCCCTGTCACCTTACCTGTTCACGCCTGTCATGGAGTACTTTACCTGCTTGATGGATAGGGCGGTCCATTTTGGGAGGATTGTCCCGTTGTTCAGGAGAGTCGATCCACCGGTTACCCACCTCATCTATGCCGACGACCTACTGGTGTTCATTCATCCTTCGTTGGAGGGTATGAACACGTTATCTGAGATTATGGGTGAGCTGGAATCACACTCGAGACTTCAGATGAACAGAGAGAAGAGCAGGGTCTACTTCAGTTCACTCTGCCTTCAGAAGGAGGAGCGCGCTGTTGCACTGAACGTGGAGAGGAGTGAGCTCCCCGTGAAATACCTGGGAGTTCCTTTGACAGTCAATTATGCTCGAGACCAGGATTGCTATAGCCTGGTGGAGTATGCCCAGCGGAGAGTGGAAGGTTGGCAAGCGGCGGGATTATCTTTTGGGAGGCGTATCGAGTTAGTCCGATCGGTTATCTCGACCCTGGCCCAGTTCTGGCTACAATCTATTTTGATACCCATAGCTACCATCAGGAAATTTGAAAGGATCTGTGTCGATTTCATCTGGAGGGGGGGCCTTCATGCGATTTCTTGGGAACAACTATGTCGGCCAAAAGAGGGAGGTGTAGGTCTTCGTCCTCTGTTGGCTATCAGGGAAACCTCGGCCCTGAAACTGGCATGGCGGTTCATCAAAGGGAATCCCTCTGGACGGAGTAGATGCAATCTCTCTATGTGAGGAATGGCAACTTCTGGAGGTGTGGTATTGACAACAATCACTCTGTGACCTTCAAACAAATTATGAGACACAGAGTCGTCCTCCAATCGCCTGTCAGGAGGATCATGTGTGATGGGGCTGGAACTGACCTATGGCTGGATCCCTGGATAGAGCACCAGTCTCTGGTGGACATTTTGGGCGATCGAGATCACAGGGAGGTGGGCAGAGGTCTGTCCTGCCAGCACATCATCAGGAATGGAGCTTGGAGTCCGGAGTCCTACCGTCATACTGAGGGACTTGGTGAGATTATTCGCGGGATTGAGATTGATCCATACCAGCCTGAGTATATTTGGGTCTGGGATCCGCCTGGCATGACTGGAGGTACTGCCTCGGGGGAGTTCTCCTTCCAGAGTGGCTACAACCTTATTCGTAGTGCAAATCTCCCAATTGGGGATTATGACTTCATTTGGTACAAGGATCTGGCCAGGAAAATGCAGCTAAGTATGTATCACCTGCTCCTTGGTCGTCTGCTGACCAGGGACAGACTCATCTCTTTTGGGATCCAGGTCCCCAATCCGAAGTGTGCTCTTTGTGATTTGGAGGATGAATCGCTGTCTCATCTATTTTTTGACTGTGGAGTTTCATAGTCAATTTGTTCTGAGCAGATCCGTATGCTGGGTGGGGGTATCTCGGGCAGGTCGATTGATGCTATCATCACGGATATTCGAGATTGCAGAGGGAGTGGCTCGGTCTGGTTCAAGGCTGCTAGGATTCGGCTGGCAGCTGCTGTCTGGCACGTTTGGCGGGAGAGAAATCGGCGCATATTCGAGGGGCTTATCACCCCTCCGGCTGGTATCCTCCATAATTTGGAGTTTGATGTAAAAGAAATGGTCGACTGACGGGTGGACGACCATTCGTCTGTATGTTGTATGAGTATTGTCTGATTTTGGAATAAAATTTACCTTTTTCCAATATATATATATATATATATATATATATATATATATATATATATTCGATTTCACAACATTCAGTGCAAGGCGCAATGATTGGTCTACAATGAGTAGTTAGAGAAGAAGACCTTACAGCTACTTAGATGAAGTCACAATTTGATGAGAGATTAGATATTCAATTTAGATTTAGCAAAGAAGTATTCACAAGAACAAACTCAAACAAGTACAAAGCGTGATGATTTCTAGTTATGATTCTTATGGATATAGTGTACAACTAGGGGTGAGCATTATTCGGTTTTGGACCGAAAACTGAACCGAACCGAATAAGAGATTCGGTTCGGTTTTAAAAAAAATCGGTTTGGTTTCGGTTTTGAAAATACTAAATTTTCTTATTCGGTTTCGGGTTTCGGTCCAAAACCGAAAAAGAAGATTTAGTTTATATATATATATATATATATATATATATATATATATATATATATATAGGTATTAATTATAGGTATATACTAAATATATATATATATATATATATATATATATATATATAAAATTTAATTTTTATATATATATATATATATATATATAGGTATTAATTATAGGTATATACTATATATATATATATATATATATAGGTATTAATTATAGGTATATACTAAATATATAAAGGTATATAGTATAGGTGCATATATATATATATAGGTATATACCATGGTTTAAAGTATCGGTCGATACCGATCCGATACGGCAGATACCGATACGGTTTCGCATGTCCCGATCCGATACCGACCGATACCCGATACTGATCGATACCGACATTGGGGATCTCTTTTCCGATCAATTCGACAAAGAAAATTAAACGAAAAATACAAATCAGCAAGGGTTTAAAACATAATAAAGTTGTTAAAGCATGTAAAAGAAGAAAATCAATCTATTGTATGTAAACCAATCAGTAAGGGTGACTATTATTTTATTTAGTTTCAAAACTACTGAGAAATAACACTGAAAATACTTAAAATTATGCCTAAATGTATAAAATATATGTTTTTAAATGTAAATAAATTATTAATAATTATTTGTTCTCCGATACCAAAAAATCCGATACTCCGATCCTAAACCGCCGATACTACCGATATCGCTGATACCAATACTCATAGAAATAGTCTGATACCGATTCCGATACCGATACTGTAAACTTTGGTATATACTATAGGTATATAATAAATATATCTAGGTATATTTAGTTATTATATATATTAACAAAAAAAACACAAATAAACCCAAAAACCGAATAAACCGAAAACCGAACCGATTTAATTCGGTTCAGTTCGGTTATTGACCAATTCGGTTCAGTTTCGGTTTTGCTTATTCGGTTTCGGTCCAATTCGGTTTTCGGTTATTCGGTTCGGTTGGAACGGAATAAACCGAATACTCACCCCTATGTACAACAATATAATGCCATCATAAGGTCACTTCAACAGAAACTGTGTAGGTATCAGAAAAACAATCACCTATATATGCTGCCATTTTTAAATTACTAGCCTAAAAATGATAACATAAAAGCTGTTGGTAGAGAAGCCACCTAAGTGTAGTGTCAGTTGACTTGGCTACCTTGAGAGTTGACTTTTACCCAAAAAATATTTGCAGTACACAAGATAGAAACTTACTTCAGAATCAGATCGTGCTAGGGCAATTAGAGGTGCAACACCACCTTCTCGTCCAATAGCAATACTGGATGCCAAAAAAGAAACCAACGAGTTAATACATTTGCAAAAGAAAAAACATAATTTTCAACAGAAAGAGATCATCCTCATGTCTATATTAAAGAACGAGATTGTTAATATATATAGTACACCTAAATATGTGAAGCCCCAAAATTCGGAAGTTGTTGTTGTTGTTGTTGTTGACACCTAGATCCAGGTTGCCAACTCGTGAAACGCATCATGTATCAATTTACTTGTGTATTGCATGTGTATCGCGTATTATATCGTGCATCGTATGATCCAGTAACTCTAGGAGTTTATCTGTTTCGTTAATTACCACTAATCAAACTCAGGGGGATTTTTTTCCCCACTGTTTTAAGGGTTAGGTCTGTACTTCTAATAAATTCAATAGCAATACTAGGTGCCAAAAAGGAAATCAATGAGCCAATACATTTGCAAAAGAAACTGACAAAATTTCCAACATAAAGAAAGATCAGCCTCATGTCAGTATAAATTATAAAAGAACGAGATTGTTAATAAGTTTATTAGTACATATAAATACGTGAACCCCAAAAAGTCGGGATGAAATTTTTGTTGTTGTTCACCTAACTCCAGGATGTTGTATCGATTACTTGCTTATTGCATATGTACCGCATATCGTTTTGTGTATCATATGATATAGTAACTCTAAGAGTTTGTCTATTTCGTTAATTACCATTAATAACGCGGGGGGTGATTTTTGTCCCACCGTTTATTCTATAGGTCTATTCTTCCAATTCCAATAGCAAAATACTAGCTGCCAAAAAAGAAACCATTGACTCAACACATTTGCAAAAGGAACTAACATAA
Source organism: Iris pallida (assembly GCA_029216955.1). Lineage (NCBI taxonomy): Eukaryota > Viridiplantae > Streptophyta > Magnoliopsida > Asparagales > Iridaceae > Iris > Iris pallida. The sequence goes on from JANAVB010037819.1 coordinate 12,287,483, forward strand.
TTTCCAATAGAAATAAAGATCAGCCTCATGTCAATATAAAAGTATGACAACAACAACATAGCCTTCATCCCATTTTTTTGAAACATTTTCTTCCATTCAACTTTGTTAAGGGTCATGTCATTTGTGAAACTAACAAAAAACATATCCTTCTTTAAAACCTCTATCCAAGTTCGTTTAGGTCTACCTCTAGTTCTAGCAATTCCTTTTATTACTATCTTATTACTCCTTGTCGGTGCATATATTGGTCTACATTACACATGTCCAAACCACCTAAGACAATTTCCTCTTATCTTATCCTCTCGATGTCACCTCTAACTTTCCACGAATATGCTCATTTCTTATCTTATCTTTCAATATATTGCCACACATCCATCTTATAATTCACATTTCTGCTACACTAATTTTATGAAAATATTTCTTAATTGTCAAAACACTATGATCCATAAAACACGGTTGGTCTTATACATGTCTTATATAATTTTTATTTCAACATCAAAGGTATCTTCCAATCACAAAGTACTCGAAAAATACTCCTATATTTCAACTATCATGTTTTAATTCTATGCATGGCATCATTCTCAATCTCTCTGTCACGATGAATAATTGATCTTAAATACCGTAGACTATCACTCTTAGGTATCTCTTATCCATCCATATGTACTTCCCCCTCATTCTTCTTTGTTTTTTGGTTGAAATTACATTCATATATTTTATTTGTCCAACTAATTTTAAAATTCTTAGATTCTAAAGTCTTTCTCCATACCTCTACTTTAGCATCTAACCCTTCTCTACTCTCATCAACCAATACAATATCATCAGCAAACATCATACTTCATGGAACCTCCTCCTAGATATGTTTAGTAATCTCATCCATAACTACCATGAAAAGGTATGGACTTAATGTTGATCATCCTTGATGCAAGCCGACGATACTAATAAATTCTTTACTATCTCCTCCAACGGTTCGCACGATCATCACGACTCCATCATGCGTACCTTAATAGCCTCAATATAGCTACTAGGAACGTGTTTCTTTCTCTAAAGTCCACCACATTAACTCCCTAGGAACTCTATCATAAGCTTCCTCTAAGTCAATAAAAACCATACGTACATTCTTTTTTTCCTCTAAATATTATTATCAATCTTCTTAACAAGTAAATAACTTTCATAGTAGATCTTTCCAACATAAACTCATATTGATCCTCGGAAACTCTAGTTTATGTTTTTAATCTTTGCTCAATTACTCTCATATAGTTTCATGGTGTGGCTCATAAGCTTAATTTCTCGATAGTTACAAGTGTTTATTAGCTTCAAAATACAATCTCCTAGAATTATGGAAAAAAATATCCCAAAGGCAATCACCAGACACTGAAACTGACAAGAAACTAGATATAGACATTTTATCATGAAGTGTAATCGTCAAAATCTTGCGTAAGTATACATCTCCCTAACCTTCAAAAAACTTTGAAACGGATTCTAATTTTTAGAGCACTGGTTTATCCTGCTATATTTGCTAGCTTCAAAATTCATTCTCCTAGAATTATAGGAAATAAAATATTCCAAATGCAATCACCAGCACTGAAACTGACAAGAAACTAGTTATTGACATTTTATGATGAAGTGTAATCATCGAAATGCTGTGTTAAGTGCACGTCTCCCTAACCTCAAAAAATCTTTGAAATTGATTCTTGAAGTAGTAAAGTCCAAAAATTAAAGTACAACCACATCAGTAAGCAAGTAAAGCAGTAAATTAGTAACTTAAAGAATAATTTAATAGTTTAATAGTTCATGATAACAAAGAAGGTAATTGCTAATGCATAAAATATAGTGGAATAAAAAGAAAGGTGCATTTAAAAAACAGATGTTCTTCTCTATGATATAAGACCCAGCAAACAAGGATAAATGATAAAGAGAAGACATCAATACTGTCATACCAATTCTCAATACTGATGCAAAACAATGAATTAGACGCTCCTTTTTCTTTTTTCTTCTTTTCAATAAAAAAAACTCCTTTTTCAATCCAAAAAGATCATATGATAATTGATTAGTTACACTTGATGAATATATATTCAATTGCATCTAGACAGTGATCAAATGACAATATATCAGTGTTATTTGACATAGCTATCCTGTTCAAACGTGAACAAGTTCTTGTGACTAGAGCCTTTGTAACTAGGAAATCAATTTGATTATTTTCATGCCTTTTTGTACATGTATTGGGTGTAAGAATCTCTAAAGACTATAAACAAGTAGTGGGGAAAAAAATCAACATAGATGAAAAAATAATAAAACCCTGAACTGACAATAGCCCTCTCCCTCGGTTTAAGCTACTAGAATGAAATGGATAGTTACACTAAGAGGGGAGATATGGATAGTTTGACCCAATTTATACGGCTCAGTCTCAACCTAATCTACGATGAGCTTGCTTTAGGTTGCCTAGTTTTGGGTGGTATTAGGTTCTGTAGAGGCTTTCAGATGCCATATTGTTTGAACCTCAAGTCGCCAATCTGCAAATCTTAATGCAAAGGTCATGCATGTGATGCCTTCTTCAGTTAGCATGACAGGGAGAGAGCTTCCTATGGTTAGAGCCATCAAAATTGCCTCCTAACAGTGTTCTGCAGGCTTCCCCATCTTTCAAAATTAAATATGCTTAGTACCTTTGTTTCAATCATGGAATGGTTGTGTAAACAAACAATCGTTAGTATTTTTTCTTGATACAAAATCACCCTGCTCAAGTAAGAAAAGAGGATTAATAAATTCACAAGGTCTAGAAAGTAGAAAGGATAACTAAAAGTGTATCACCACCTGCAATGCAGAATTGATCTTCTTAAAGGCCACCAACATAGAAAATACATCATTTGATAATGGTCATGGGTACAAATACATCAAGTGCTTTTAACCCAACTCAAACTGATGAGACTTATCCAATGGTCACCCGCTGCTAACCATGGTTTAAAGTATCGGCCGATACCGATCCGATACGGCCGATACCGATACGGTTTGGCATGTTCCGATCCGATACCGACCGATACCAAATATTGACCGATACCGACATTGGGGGTCTTTGTTCCGGTCAATTCGACAAAACCAATCGGTAAGGGTGACTACTATTTCATATAATTTCAAAAATACTAAGAAATAACGCTGAAATACTTAAAATTATGCCTAAATGTATAAAATATATGTTTTTAAATGTAAATAATTTCTTAATAATTATTTGTTTTCCGATACCAAAGTTTGATACTCCGATACGATACCGCTGATACTACCGATATCGCCGATACCAATACTCATAGGAATTGTCCGATACCGATTTCGATACCGATATTGTGAACCTTGCTGCTAACCACCTTTTGTCCCAAATTTTGGATTTTTTTCCAATAAGCGTTAGTTACCTTTATGTTATTTGCACCAGTAATTGGTTCATGATGAGTTCTCTAGTGGTAGTCGGTCTGAATTGAACCTACATGCCTAGGACTTTGTTTCCCTACCATACTCAATAGTAAACATTTCGGTCGAATCTCAGCATATCCAACTGATTCTATTAGAATGGTTATGAAAGCGTTTAAGACAATCTTTTGTCATGCATTATCCAATGTCCCAAATTAATAAGGATTCTAATAAGATTATCTGAAAGTGCCACTTCCCGTGACATCAAATCAAAGGTAATTGAGGGTTTTATCAACTAAACAAAAAATACTACAAGCACTTACTCCATTAATCAAGTATATACTAGGTCTACCCTTCAATCAGTACAATCCCATTCTATAATTAAGTTATTTACTGCTAATTCATTTGGAAAAAGCATTTGCTACTATCCCTGTATCCTATATAATCAGTCTTCAGTCGGACAACACTGCTTGGCTGTTGTTAATTATAGTATGACAGCGTGAAGGAGTTGCAGACAATCTTTCACGTTCTAAGTTCTAACAATCATAACTAAACGAATTTAAAAGTGAAACTGGTTCCCTAATATTTGGCATACTTAGAATCATCACATTGTAGCTGAAGCTTACAACTTATATAATAGTTGTTCCAGGCTCCATAAGTCCAAAATTTACAGAGCAAGAAAGAACTACTTAAATATTACCTATTTGCTTCAGATACTGACAATCCCCACAAGGCACCAGCAGCTCTTTCTTGGAGACCTTGAGAAGCATTAGAAGACGCTTGAGCAAGAGCAACCTGAAAAATAGAGCGAAAAGGAGAATAATAAGATAAATCAAATGATATAAGAAGTCAGTCTTCACAAACACCAATGGCACAACAGCTCGTGATAGGAAAAAGAGGAGAGGTTGACCAACTTCAAAGTGAAAAGATAATCACTGAGAAGTCAGGTATAGCCTTCATGCAAAATTGTACAGAAAAAAAAAACCAAAGGAAAAATGTCAATACGAATTCAACAAAGCAACTTTACTTAATCATATGTCCTTTATCAAGAGGAAGAGCTTCCTATTTAGGATGAGTTCATGCAAGATGAACAAGCATACCCTAAGACCATCTCCAATGGGGGTTTCTATCTTCCCTATTTATATGGAAGAAATCCATTTTAGAAAAAACTTCTCCCAATGGTGATTTATATCACCATTTCTATCCTAGGAGGCAATGATGTAGGATGGAAACTTTCTAGGAGGGTTTCTACATGTAGAAACTTTCATAGAAATTCTCCTATCTCTCATGACAATTATTATTGGGCCCCACACCATTAAATTGGTCCTTTTACTATGTGACACATAGGATAGAAATGGAGAACCATTGGAGTGCATTTTTGTATGTCTACAATTTCTATGTAGAAACTCTTCCAACTAGGATAGAAATCTCCTTAAAGTACAATGCCAAGTAGGATAAGAACTCAATTTTAGAAATCACCATCGGAGATGGTCTAAGGAACAGAGCTAAGCTCCAACATCAAACAAAACTATTGCCAGTGTAACAAAGGATTATCAAGGGAAGCCAATCAACTATCATTTGCCTAGTGCTCCTACCCAATGTTATAAATTTCGTTAGACGGGTTCGGTGCGCCAAAGGGGCACCTAGCGCCTAGGCGGCGAGCTGATTTTTTTTCAAGTTTAATGTATATGTTACTTCTATATATATTATCTATATGTTTCTATATATATTATCTATATGTAAATAGACACACACAGACAAGTTTGACACTTGGTTAGCACACTGAGTATTAAAGTCAGTTGTTGGGGGAGGTGGGATCACATGTTCGAGTCACCTTTGTCTCTTTTTTTCTTTCTTTTTAGCTGCTCATAAATACACAACACAACTCATCCCTTTTTTTAAGCTTATTCTTTTACTCCCCCCCTCCTCTCCTCCTCTCCTCTCCTCCTCTCCTGTTTGAAGCAGCAGCAGCAGCAGCAGCAGAAGAAGAAGAAGAAGAAGAAGAAGAAGGACTCAGCAGCAGCAGCAGCAGGAGGACTCAGCAGCAGAAGAAGAAGAAGCAGAACAAGAAGAAGAAGGAGGACTCAGCAGCAGCAGCAGCAGGACTCAGCAGCAGCAGCAGGTAATTTTATTTTATTTTTGATTTTTTTGAAATTTCAATTTTTTGGATTTTCAAATCTGAATTTTTTTGATTTTTTTCGAAAATTTTGGCCGCCTAGGAGCGCCTAGGGCCGCCTACTGCCGCCTACCACCTAGGGGGTTTCCGGTGCGGCCAGAGGCCGCATTTTAGAACACTGCTCCTACCAATTTAACAAGACTACAAAATACCTTGTTTTACATTTGCTCAAAATAAGCAGGACAACATATATGAGTACAGAGCTAGTGGCTAGCAAATTAGGTATCAGTTCTGTACAGAGTTGCTAATGGTAAGATCAAAAATAGTGGCGCTGAGGACAATCAGTAACCAAGGAAATTCTTAGTTCAAACAAAAAGGAGGTCAAATAAATAAACAGAGTCAATTCACAAAATTCTTGAGAGCACTCTTTCATATTGCAGATATAAAAATGAAGAAACATGCAAAATCAAAGAGTGGCATAATAACAAGATAAAAATATATGAGAACGGAGAGGGATCATGCACACAGTGACAAGTTCAGCATTCGGGAATAAAAATATATGAGAACAGAGAGGGACCATGCACATAGTGACAAGTTCAGCATTCGGGAATAATTCGCGAAGTCAAAAAGTTATATATATATATATATATATATATATATATATATATATATATATATATTTTATATATATATATATATATATATATATATATATATATATATATAGCAAATGACCTCTAGCCTAGTGGTTAAGAGAGATGCATGTGGCCCGAGCGGTCAGGAGTTCGAATACCAGTGTGAGCGATTCCAGAAATAATTTACCTGGTTCCAAATATATATATATATATATATATATATATACACACACACACGCACGTGCAAGGCGTGTACTACATCTAAATTTATCTAATGTGGTAATCGTAAAATAACTTAAAAGTAAATCAAATAAGAAATAAATTATAATACGTTCCTAAAGTTGTGAAGACAACATAAGTGTATTATACAAGGTTCGAAGTATCGGTATCGGACCATTCCTATGAGTATTCGAAACGGTGGTATCATCAATATCGGTGGTTTCAGATCGGAGTATCGGATTTTTTGTATCGGAAAACAAATAATTATTAATAAATTACTAACATTTAAAAATATGTATTTGATACATTTAGGCATAATTTTAAGTATTTCTAGTGTTGTTTTTTAGTAGTTTTGAAATTGAATGAATAGTAGTCACCCTTGCCGATTAGTTTACATGCGATAGATAAGTTTTTCTTTTCTTTTACTACCTTACTATGCTTTTACACCCTTGATGATTGGTCTTTTTGTCCTTTTTTTTGCCGAATTGACTGAAAAAGAGCCCAACCCCCCCCCCCCCCCCCCCCCCCCACGTCGGTATTGGTCAGTATCGGATATCAGTTGGTATCGGATCGGGACATGCCAAACTGTATCGGTATCAGCCGTATCGGATCGGTATCGGTCGATACTACAGACTATGGTATTATATATATGTCAAAGAATGTATTGCAAAGTGCATATAGATGTTAAATGACACTCAGATTTCAAAAGATATAAAAATATAATAATTTTTTAGAAAAAAAAATTAAGTAATCAATTCCAAAAGTTAATAAAAGTCCTTAAAAATATCTCTTTTTGGTGCAAGACAGTTCGTGAAACGGTTCGAGAGGACAAATTGATCACTTTGAAGAGAAATTTGTAGTTTCTCAGAAATAAATTATACTTCTTTTTCATCATTCTTATTTTCTTTTTGGGAAGCAATATATATCTATATGAAGGGTACTATTGTGCCAACAATCATTAGCCCCCAGTTGCTAATGTTCTAGTGATCCAGGTTGTTGCTTATGGTGTTGATTCATTAGGTTCATTACATATTTATTGCAACACCTAAGAATAATTTATTAAAAAATGTTCTTAGTAAATCTATAAAATTGCAGGTAATTTTGTGTAGAAAATATTCTAGAAAAGTTACATTCATTTTTAAATTAATTCCTTGCATCAAGGATCTTTGAGAAAATTTTATGGAAAGTTTAACATATCATTTTTTACACTTTGTAAAAAGTTCTTTGGAACTACTATGAACTGGATATGAGAAAAAAAAATTAGAATGGAATTTTTTAATTGTAAGTGCCAAGTGAAATGTAATATTCATGAAAACCCTAAATAATAAGCTTTTTGGAACTGATATATGTAAGAAAGTTTGAATCTTTACCAAATAACAAAATAACAATATGCACATTTTTTAAGTTAGTTCAAGATTGGAAAAGATGGAGGTAAATGATACTTGTCAAAGTGGAAAATAGAAACCATAAATAAGAATTTACTTTTTTCAGATCGGCTGGATTTCTGAGAAGAATCGATCAAATTAATCTTGATTTCATGACAGATTTATATTCTTGGTGGGTTAGGAAGGAAATGATAATTGTCAAAGTTGAAAGTGTGAACCTATATAAAAAATTACCTTTTTAGAGCGGACAGATATTTAAAAAGAATCAATCAAACTAATCTTAGTCTTCATGGAAAAATTTGCGTTCATGGCACCTTAGGAAGAAGCAGGAGTAGACCCTTATATACTTAAATGTGTTATTGCAAATTCACAAGTTGTAGTCCACGCAGTGTTGTAAAAATCCCTCTAGGCGGCCGACTAGTCCCCGACTAGTCGCTAGTCGGCCGCCGCCGACTCGACTAGGGGCTAGTCTCCGACTAGTCACTTGTCGGCCACCGTCGACTCGATTAGGGGCTGGTCCATCCAAAAATTAGCTAAATTGGTACTAGTCTAGGCTGCCGTCGACTTCGTCAAGGCAGTCGTCGTCGACTCTTTACTTTGTTGCTACCTTTTTCTATTTTTGAAAAAAGTGACTAGCCTACTCTTTTTTTATTTTTACTTTTGCTTTGTTATCTCTTTGCTACTGTTGTTGTGGCTCTTTTTTTAATTTTTGCTTGTTATTTTTTTTTTTGCTTTTGCTTGCTACTGCGGCTGTAACTCTCCGTACAAAATAGTAAGTTGTTAACATATTATTTAAATATTTATCGAAATAGAAATTTATGCAAAGTAATGAATAAGAAAATGCACTGTAGTCTGTGATAATTAAAAGTTCAACAATTAACATATTATTTTTTTAAATATTTTTATAACATATTACATATATATATATATATATATATATATATATATATATATATGCCGGGCGCTTGTAGCTCAAGTGGCTAGGCGCACCGGCACTTGGGGCATCGGACGGAGTTCGAGCCCCCACGGGAGCGGCTTGGTGGTTTGCCCACGGCCCCCGGGCCAAGCGGTGGCTGGGTGTCTTTGACACGGCCGCTTGGTTTTTAGAAAAAAAAAAAATATATATATATATATATATATATATATATATATATATATATATATATATATATATATTGGAATAAGGGTGAATTTATTCCTCACATATAGCGGAAAAGGTATTACAATACATAGATATCACAACATCTCAAGCCCCAACCTATAAAATTATGGGACCGTTACTGTTACATCGAATTCTATGTTATGTAGAATTCCAATAGAGGGGGTAGTCAAGCCCTGGAAAATACGTTTGTTCCTTTCCTTCCAGATGTGCCAAACAGACGCGGCGAGTCGGACTCTGGCTCTTCTGGCCCACCCCGGATCCCGGCCGCTGTAATCTCGGATCCAGCTGAGAATGCTCCGGATGTCTCTATCCACCCCAACTCCTCCTCTAAGCTGCGCGCACTGCTCAGTCCAAATGTGCCAGGTCACCGGACATACAAAGAAGAGATGCCCCATAGATTCATCTTCTTCATTACATAGCACACATTTGGCATCCGGTATCTGCATCCCAAACCAGAGGAGTCTGTCTCTCGTCATCAGTCTACCCCGGAGAAGACAACATGCACATAGTTGCATTTTTCGGACAACGCCCTTGCCCCAAATGAAGTCCACCTCCTCAGCCTGGTCATGGTGGGTCCGAACCAAGTCGTAGCAGCTACGAAAGCATAATAGACCTGACCCGCCCCCCGTACCTGGGCCGGTCCAGCTCCATGAATCCTCCGCCTGGCTAGCGTCGATAGTAATAAGGCGAATCTCCTCGGCTAGCTGAGCAGTATATGGATATCCTTCTGGCCTCCAAACTCCATCTCTGATGATCCGACTACATGTGAGCCCCCTGCCCGCTTCTCTGTCCAGCTGCCCTCCCAGTAGCTCGAGCAAAGATCTGGAACCCAGCCAAGGGTCTAGCCATAGGTCGGTAGTCGTCCCATCCTTCATGTGCCTGCATATAGCGGTCTGAAGCACCGGTCTACACCTCAGGATGGCCTTAAACGTGACCGAAAAATTGTTGTCTATCCTGCAGGCCCAGAAGTTGGTCCTCCTCGGGTATCTGTTCGCCATCCATTCTGCCCAGAGTGACCCCCCCTTGATGAATCTCCAGGCCATCTTCACACAAACTGCCTTCCTGACCGCATGGAGAGGCCTCAACCCCACTCCTCCTTCCTCCCGAGGCCGACATAACTGGTCCCAGGATATCGCATGCATCCCTCCCCTCCAGATGAAGTCAGCACAGATGGCCTCCACTTTACGAATAGTAGCCGTGGGGATCTGGATAGACTGGAGCCAGAACATCGTGATGCCTGCAATAACCAAACGCACCAACTCAATCCGGCCGCCAAAAGATAGACCCGCGGCTTGCCAGCCTTCCACTCTCCTCTGAGCAAAGTCCACCAATCTGTGACAATCCTGCTCTCTGGCATAGTTGACCGTCAGCGGGACCCCCAGGTATTTCACTGGGAGCTCGCCTCTGTCCACACCTAAGGCGAAGGCTCGCTCCTCCTGTTGAGTACACCGGGAGCTAAAGTAGACTCTGCTCTTCTTCCGATTTAATTGGAGCCCAGATAGCCGCCCGAACTCCTCCATAATGTCAGAGAGCGCTCTCATTCCCCGCATGGAAGGCTGGAGAAGCACCAATAAGTCGTCAGCATAGATCAAGTGGGATACAACCGGACTCACCAACCGGAAAAGCAGAACGATCCTCTTGCTATGCACTGTTGTATCCATCATGCAGGTAAAGTACTCCATCACCAAGGTAAATAGATACGGGGAGAGGGGGTCACCCTGCCTCAACCCCCTGTTGCTACTGAAGTAGCCATGCGGCATGCCCTGGATGAGGACTGAGAAAGTAGGGGAGCAAATGCACTCCCTCACCCTCGCAACCCACCTCTCGTCGAACCCCATGGCAAGCATCAAGTGGCACAGGAATTCCCGGTTGACCGTATCATAAGCTTTCCGGAGATCAAGCTTCACACAAGCCTTCATCCCTCCAGGTTTGCTGAACTCCCTCACCATCTCATGAGCTAGCAGGCTGTGCTCCGCTATCGACCGGCCCTTGATGAACGCTGCTTGATTCTGGGACACCAATCCCTGCATAACCCCCTCCATACGCCAGTGTTCTAAAAATCGGCCTAGGCGCCCGCCTAGGCGCCGCCTAGGCGCTAGGCGCCCGGCCACAGCACCGAAAACCCCCTAGGCGGTGGGCTAGGCGGCTAGGCGGGCCCTAGGCGCCCCTAGGCGGTGGGTTTTTTGAATTTTTTGAATTTTTTTTTATTTTGTTTATTTTTAGTTGTATTTTGGATATTTGTTTGGGTTTTAAGATAGTATTTGGATTTTAGAACATTGAAATTTCAAATTTCAAATTTCAAAATTTTAAATTTTCAAAATTTTCAAAAAAAAAAAAATCTAGGCGGCCGCCTGGGCGGGCTAGGCGCTAGGCGGACCTCCGCCGCACCGAGTCCGCCTAGCGATTTTTACAACATTGCCATACGCCTGCACATAAGATGAGTGATAATCTTGTTAAAAAAATTACAGCAAGCAATGGGCCGAAAATCTGCAAGTGAGGTCGCTCCCTCCTTTTTAGGAACCAGTGTCAAAAATGTGTGGTTCATCTCCTTCAGAAACCTGCCCTCCACAAAGAACTCCTGAACCGCCGCCAGGACATGGGTCTTAAGCACACCCCAGTGCCGCTTAAAGAACCCAGAAGAGAAGCCATCAGGCCCGGGAGCTTTGTTGGGATTGGCCTTCATAACAATATCTTCCACCTCCTCCATCCTCACAGGTGCCAGAAGCATACTGTTCCCATGACGGGACACCAGTCTCTTCGTGACAAGGGCAGGGAACGTGCTAGAGTAGTTCGTCTGCTGATAAAGGGCAGTGTAAAATCTGACGGCCTCCTCCTGAATCCCCGCCGGGTCCCCTACAAGACATCCCTCAGCATTCAGAAGTCTGGGGATGCTATTCCGGTGCTGACGGGTGCGGATCACATCGTAGAAGAACTTGGTGCAGCGGTCTCCCTCTTTAAGCCAGGTACATTTAGCCCTCTGTGCCGCACTAATCTCCTCCTGCTGGCGCATGATGCTGACCTCCTCAATCAGGATCTTCTCCTTAGCCGCCAGCGCCCCGTTCAGAATGTCAGCTTGGAGGGCCACCTGAGTGTCCCGAAGCTCGGCTTCCTTATCCGCCAGAGAAGTCCTCGGTATCGTCTTCACCCACCCCTTGATAGCCCGCTTGAGCTACTTTAGTTTGTGAACCATGCGGAATTGAGCCGTGCCTTCCCGGAAGTGCTGCATCTCTCCCGTAACCACCTCCTCATATTCGGCCGACAGATACCAGCTGTTGTTATACCGAAATGGCCTCGCCCGCAGAGTGGGTCTCTCACCGAAGCCAACCCGGATAGGAGAATGGTCGCTAGTACCCGCCGCCAGACCTTCCGCCACCGAGTTCGGAAAGCACCTGAACCACTCACTATTGCCCAAGGCCCGATCCAACTGACAAGCAATCCAATTATGAGTAGCCTTGTTGTGCCAGGTCCAGATATGTCCAGCTCGCTCCAGCCTCCGCATCCCTGACATAAGCAAACACCTCTGGAAGTCATATAAGATCGAGTCCGGAACAGGACGACCTCCCACCTTCTCATGGCGAAGAAGCATAGCATTGAAGTCCCCCATGATGAGCAGAGGGAGAGTCAGATTGTCCGCCATGAGACCCAGATGTACAATGTCCTCCCACAAAGCCTCCCGGAGTCTCCGGTCATTGTGCCCATATACAGCCCCCAGGATGAATCGGAACCCACCTTTGTTCTCAAAAGTAACACCAATGAGTTGTTCTGATTTATGGATCTGCACCCCCTCCCAACTTCCTTTGTTCCACCTAACCCAGATCCTTGTCATATCACAAAGATCTAAGTTGTAGATGTGGTCCCAGTTCGCCGGAGTCCTACGCGAGAGCATAGCATCCCCTCTAATCTTCGTCTCCAGTAGGATAGCAATGTCACACGCCTCTCTTCTCAGAACCCCTCCAATCTCCCTCCATCGTCCAATGGAACACCCCCCCTAATGTTCCATGCGATGACCGACATCTAATTAAGAGAAGAGGGGTCCCCCTGGAACTCGTCTGGATCGACACTCGAGGGAAGTGTCTCATCCGCCTGATCAATGACTGCATCTACCATAGAAGGAGCAAGGTGGGCCTGGATCCTGCTGAGAGTAAGAGCCCAGTCAGGGTTGTCTTCAGTTTGGTCATCCATATCCCTCGCCTGAGGGATATCCTCCCGTGTGGCCGGAGCGTGCTTTTTCCTGCTGCTGTACACCATGATCGCCGGAGAGGCCTCCGTCACCATCTGACTACCACCAGCCGCGCTCATACCCCTGGTCACTATGGTCCTCTGCGGCCTGAACGGGACCAGTGCACCCTGCGTGCTCTCCTCTCTCTGCGGTGATCCTGACTCCAGCCTCCTATCAACCTCCATCCCTGTATCCTCCTCCATATGTCTGACTGGCTCCGTCTCCCCCGACAAGTGACTGGGGGTCGTCTCATTCCCAGGTGCCTCCGTCCGAGTCGCCTGTGGCCTGGCAGTCTCCTTCCCCTTGTATTTGCACGCACTGGTAGTGTGCCCAAAACACTCACAGTGAGAACACATGGGGGGGACCCAGTCATACTCCACTGCCTATGTCAGAACCTCCCCAGACGGTACCTGATACTCAAGCATACTCGGTAGCTCTGAGCCCGCCTTGATCTCCACGGAGACCCTGGCATACATCAGTCTGGTACGAAAAGTAGTGGCCTCGTCTGCTTTGATCGGCTTCCCCACCAGACTGGCAAGTCGCATGAGAAGCGGGATACTCCAATACTTTACTGGGAACTCAGGAAATCTGACCCAGATGGGGATAGCGTTCAGCACCTCCTTCTCACACCTCAACTCCGGCGTCCACTCCTTCAGTATAATGAATCTCCCACCAAATGACCAAGGCCCACCCTGAAGGATCCTGGACACATCCTCCGCTAATCCAAATTTGACATAATAGAACCCGTTCTCCCGAGAGAAGAATTCCATGCTACCTTTGGGTCTCCAGACACGCTCCGCATAACCCCGAATTTGGCCAAAGAACGGCTTGTTCCCTAATACATACAACACCAGAGTGTTTTTCCAGAATTCGAAAACAACCGCTATTTCTTCAACGGGAAAATACGCCCGAAGTCCTCCTCCAACCGACATCGGTGGAACAAACTCCATCGACATCGGGCTTTTCGCAGTCACTGGCGTGCAGACCTCCTTCTATGACCGAGGCCTCTGCTCCTCAGCGTGCGTCCTGGTCGGAGGGTTAACAGGACCCTGGCCTGTCTTGCCTGTATCAGTAGCAATACCCTTTGCCTTCTCGGCCGCCGTCGCCTTTGGCCTCTAACCCAAAACAGATCGCACCATGCCTCCCCCACGGCGCCGGGGATCCATGACGCCAATCAAGTTTCGGTTCCCATGATTTCCTGGCCCCGCCCTTCCCGAAACTTGGGACTGTGCCCCTCTCCGCCCTCCAGTCCGTCGTCTCGTCACAGTCTGCCAGCCGGCATCCCCCGTGTTGTCCCCTCCGGACCCGAACTCGAAAACGGGAGCCTCTCCTCCGGAAGTGCCGCCGCCGCCGCCGCCTTCGCCCGACCCCTCACCGCCTGGAGGGGTCCCGTCGCCGCCACCCGACCCCACCCCCCCCCCCCCCCCGCGTGGGGGAGATCCGTCGCCGCCACCTGACCTGGGGCCGATGGGCCCTGCCCCGCTGCCCCCGCTGCCACCCGACCCCCCCCCCCCCCCGCCTGGGGGGGTCCCGCTGATGCCTCCCGACCCCCCCCCCCCCGCGTGAGGGGGTCCCGCTGCTACCGCCGCCTGGACCGCCAGGGGGCCGACCTCCCCCTCCCGAACCTCCCGGCCCCCGAGGCCCCCTCCCCGCGAGCGGATCGGGGGGTGGGGGGAGGAGAAGTCAATTTTTCGGAAACCCTAGCGGAGAGAGCAGTCGCCCGAGCCATTATATATATATATATATATATATATATATATATATATATATATATATATATATATATTCATTAAAAATTCTAAACCGACTAATCCGACTAGTCCCCGAGAAGTCCGATTAATCCGTAGTCCCCACGAACCGACTAGCGATTTTTACAACCTTGAGTCCAAGTGGTAAGTATGTATTGTTTTAACCTAGAGATCTTAAGTTCAATCCTCAATGTCCACTTAATTTTTAGTATGAGGTATTTTGAACCCCACCCCACCCCTCCCCCCAATAAGTGTGAATATTGAATTACTCGATTTGGAGAAGGGTAAAATCGTGTAACTAAAGTTCAAATATATATATATATATATATATATATATATATATATATATATATATATATATATATATAATTAAAAGGTTATATATATACAACTTCTAAACAAATCAGTCTAGTCCTATAGAATAAATAAAAAAGGAAAGATTCCTCATTTATATAACCCAACCAGAACACCCACCCTTGCATTTATAGAAGAAAAAAATTAATATGAAACTGCCAACAAGAATCCAATAACTAACAACCTTCCACTTATAAATAAAGGTCACAGTCAAAAGAAAACAAGAGTCAAAATTGTTGTCATTAAAAATGTGTTCCAACTTTTAGTCCCCGCTCGCTTGGGAATTAGAGCAGTAAGTTGGAACAGTGGTTATAGATAGGAGAGATCTGATAGCAAAGGAGGCCCAAGGCAGTAGCACAGGCGTGTATTGCACTTTTTGTGAGCTGAGCTCGCAAAAAAAGGCTAAAATTTATTTTATCCGTGGATTTGACGGATATTCGTGTTTATTTCAGACTGTCGAATAAGTCGTGCATATGTGCGACGAGTCTGTCATTTGCGAATAATGGGCAAATTGTTCGCATTATTCACGTATATTGTAACAAAGCATCTGGCAAATAGTAGCAAAAATCTACTAACTTCAAGTCATTGCTTTCAACAAGTATTCTCCTTTACATCTGTGCTGATACAGATCAGCATATCAAATACTGTGATAGGCAATATGCATTACTAGCAAACCAAAAGCACACTGCAAGATAAAGGATGTCTTTCATTTATGATATTGATCCTTTAGCCAATTTTACATGAAGTTAAAAAATATCAGCAGGAGTAACTGAAGAGCTATCTTCCCTTTTACCCTTAGTTATATCATGAACTTTGACCTGTCCCCCATCCTAACAAAGTATGAAAATTCGTAAAACAACTTATTATGATGACAAGTATTCTCCTTTACATCTGTGCTGATACAGATCAGCATATCAAACACTAATATGCATTACTAGCAAACCAGTCATCATAAAGCATGCTAGAAGAAAGGATAGTCTTTCATTTATGACAGTGATCCTTTAGCCAATTTTACATGAAGTAGAACATATCAGGAGTGACTGAATGGCTAGCTTCCATTTTACCCATAGATATATCATGAATTTTAACTTGTCCCCCTAACCTAACAAAGTATGAAAATTGATAAAACAATTTATTATGATGACAATGGGGTCTTCCATCAAGGCAAACCATTCCATCTTTTCTCATACAAATTAACATCTTAAGACTCTGAAATGGGCCTAAAGACAGAAAGTGCCATTGCTAGCAAACCAGTCATCATAAAGCATGCTAGAAGAAAGGATAGTCTTTCATTTATGACAGTGATCCTTTAGCCAATTTTACATGAAGTAGACCATATCAGGAGTAACTGAATGGCTAGCTTCCATTTTACCCATAGATATATCATGAATTTTAACTTGTCCCCCTAACCTAACAAAGTATGAAAATTGATAAAACAATTTATTATGATGACAATGGGGTCTTCCATCAAGGCAAACCATTCCATCTTTTCTCATACAAATTAACATCTTAAGACTCTGAAATGAGCCTAAAGGCAGAAAGTGCTCGCGAAGTGCCATTGCATGTTGTAAACACAGGAGCAAATTGTTGAGGGAAAAAAAATAATTCCATTAAGTCAATGATCTAACAAAATATGTAGATGGAGCCCAAAAGTTTACCAGAGCTTCAACACCACCACCAGCGGCAATTGCTTCTCGATTTCTATCATCAAATGAAAGATTCCATAGAGCACCAGCAGCTTCTTGTCTATTGAATGTGTACAAGTTACAGAATATTAGCTTTATTTGCCTAACCACTTGAGGCTTATAACAAGCAATTTACCAATAAAAAACTACAAAAATACAATAGGTCGCAATAAATAACAATATTGGAAGTTCCAATATTAAGTATATAAGTTTCTTAATAATAAAAAGGGCATCCGAGTGCCATGAGGTTCTTGCTAATGCAGCATCCGGGAAGGAGGAAGGATCAAGATGTACACGCAGCCGAACCACCATATTTTATGGAGGTTGCTTTTGCAACTTGAACCTGCGTCCTCCAAAAAGCAAGTGCCAAGCCTTACCATCGCACCAGGTAATGTTTGTAATGCAAACAGAAAATGTTGCCCGGAAAAAATGGAGCAAGTATAGAACTGTCCTCTTTTATGGTGGTAAAACAGTAAAATATCAATTATTTATGAAGATAAATTAGGTCAACACATTGTATATCAAAATAAAATAAAAGTGACCATGTTCAAAAAATGGATTAATCTGCAATTAATAGGGAGACTAATCCGATGCTTAATCCGATTAATCAGGTGGCCAGTTAGTCAAGAACTCCAAGTGAACGCGCAATTGTGATTAATCAGCAGTAAACGATATTATCAGAAACTAGCCATGGACCGGGGACATAATAAGAACAGTTTATACTAGAATGAAAATTTCTAGTACAAAAACTAACATTTACATGTTAAAGGAATACCATGTTGCACGGATACACCTCGGAAGAACTGTATGTGTTTCTATTCCAACACGTATTGGACACAATACTACGTCGAGACTCATGTTGGATATAGCTTACGCATGTCTAGGCTCCAAAGGGAGAAAAACATTATTGAAAATGGTTTGGTATGGTCGTGATCATGCCAAACATGATTGAGATTTGAGAAAGTAACATTTATTTGCAATAAATACCTTCGATATTGGAACCTAGTAGCATAAAAAAAACGTTTAAATATAGATATTAATAACATCTAATTATAAAAATATGTATATAGATATGTTCCATGTGTATGAATAACTCTATCCATGTCATACACACATCCCAAAATTTTCAAAAAGATTGTAATCCATATAGTGTGCATATCAGAATCCGTCTCCATTCATGCGACCAGACCTAGAATTTATGTTTACTAGAATGTCACTACAACCCTCACATGCATAAGTATGCAAAGGAGGAGACTGCGAGAAGTTTGAAAACATTCGAGTCAAAAATGGCAAGAGTTGCATCTAGCATACATCCTATCTGATTTCAGATGATCCATATCAAGGTCTACTGCAGTGGCTTGTATCCAACAGAGAGATCAAACCCCAACTATATCGAAGGAAAATTAGGATCCACATGTTCAACAAACAGTACAAAGTTAGACAGAGGAATGCTAAAACCAAATTAAAATAAAAGGAAAGCCGAAAGCATGTGTGGACTAATTGACCAACACCAAAACCTTATACCAGAAATTTATCTAATTCTTGAACGCAACCCAATCAAGGTCATTTGCAGCCTTTAATAAAAGAATAGGTCATGATGACTGCATGCAAGAAATCTAAATATAGAACCTTTTGTGAAATATGCAATTGTCACTGAGAGAAATAAAAAAGCATGCATGTGTGACAGAGGAATGCTAAAACCAAATTAAAATAAAAGGAAAGCCGAAAGCATGTGTGGACTAATTGACCAACACCAAAACCTTATACCAGAAATTTATCTAATTCTTGAACGCAACCCAATCAAGGTCATTTGCAGCCTTTAATAAAAGAATAGGTCATGATGACTGCATGCAAGAAATCTAAATATAGAACCTTTTGTGAAATATGCAATTGTCACTGAGAGAAATAAAAAGCATGCATTTTCCAAAAGGATTCAAGCTTTTCTAATCACCTTGGTGGCAGCTAGTAAGGAAATATACTACCCTTCCTTTGGGTCTTCAATGCCATGAATTAGCCAAAACCCTTAGCAGGATTGACTTGTATTTATACATAAGTCAGTTCATAAAAAAAAATGCTATTACCTTACACCTTCATTGGGAGAACTAGTTAGCTGTACCAGTGCCTCGAGAGCACCTGCCTCTTGTCCAACAGCAGCATTATTGCCATCGCTATCTCCATGAGCAGCCAAATTAGCTAAGGCACGAGCAGCCTATAGAGGGAATGAATAAATAAGTAAACAAGTAAAAGCTACAGAAAATTGTATCTAAAATCTGCTTAGAATTATAAGTTCATACAAAAATAAGTTTAGGGTAGT
Source organism: Iris pallida (assembly GCA_029216955.1). NCBI lineage: Eukaryota > Viridiplantae > Streptophyta > Magnoliopsida > Asparagales > Iridaceae > Iris > Iris pallida. Next base: position 12,306,710 of record JANAVB010037819.1, read on the forward strand.
CTAAGCACTTTGACAGAGCATTGCAATCACGGCCAGAATGAGAACGTAATTCAATCATACAAGTCAATATGGAAGAAACGGAAGACCTACTTTTTTTACATAGGAAGTAAAATTTGGGCTTTATCACATTAATGATACTGACTCTCTTACTTCTTTTTCTTGCTAAAATTGAACATTTTTATAATTCAGATGTAGTGTACAATGAAAGACAATCAGGTGCTAATATTTTCTAATTAGCCAAAAATTACCATATATGGCATATCCAGTACAATATAGCCTTTACCACCAAGGAAGTGGTGTAGTGGTAACACTAGCAAGGGAGGGGAGGAGTGGGCATGGGTTCGAATAGCAGTCCGCAATAATTAAATGGGAGGGGGCCAAGGTGCTAGTAACCCAGGACAAGGAAGGTTGTTACGACTAGCCATATCTCAAAAAAACATAGCCTTTATCCCAAACTTTTACCACTGGAATCCTTTCCTTACATTCAGCTTTGTTAAGGGTCATGTCCATTGTTATATTGGTAAAAAACCATATCCTTTGTTACTCCATCCAAGTTCGTTTAGGCCTACCCTTACTTATAGGGGGCTCCTTTGACTAATATCTTATCACTCTTTCTAATTAGGTCCTTTGATTAATATCTTATCACTCCTAATCGGTGAGTCAAGTGGTCTACGTTGCACATGTCAAAACCATGGTTGCCAAAACTGCATCTAGCCTCACGCCTAGGCAAGAAGCTCAACACCAAGAGAGGTTGCCCCTTGCTTCAGCTAGCCGCACGCGTTGCTTTTGTTGCAAACAAATGCCACAACAAATGCGACGTTATACAAGGACTCTAACATCATCGACCATCGTACAAGGTTCAATCGTTGTTGAAGCTTTACTATTTTATTACGAGAAGTGTCACCTAGATCATAGCAACACAACACTTTTGAGGTCGATGACCTTTATCTTTCATGTACGCCTTATTTTGCTTAGGAGCGCACCTCCCTTTTGCACTTTCTGCCTAGGTCTAGAAGGACCCCTGTACCTAAGTGCACTTTTCGCCTTTGATAAGTATGGTCCAAACCACCTTTAGACGCAAATACATACAATCTTGTATCCTACCTATCAATGTAACATGGCATATCACAGTGAACATAAATATTCAAAGAACTCTTACTAAAACTAGTTCTAAACACTCCGCTATCCAAGTTGTAGGTGACAACATACATGGAAGAGATGAATAATTAATTTTCTACAGGTAAGAATACAATTATGTTGCACAGATCCCAATGAACATAACATCAAACATGAACAGGCAAACGCTACATGATTAGTGGACAAAGTACGTCCTACAAAAATTTAGTCTGAACAATGGTTTTCTGTGATAAATGCATCACAGCTTGGACCGTCGCTATACTTCGAGATGTTACTTTGATCCTATTATACATGATTAAGGAGCCCTTCAGTTGGCTGAAAACCGGAGCTATTATCTGCAGCTAATTTGCAGCCAACAACACCCCCCGTGTTTGGTTACTTGCACTTACAGCAATAGGCTGCAACTACAACTGTAATCCATGTTACATAGCCTGCAAGAGATGTTATAGCCAAAGTTGAATAACTACAACTCTATTAGCACCTTGTTCCACGTACAGACGGCTAGATCAGCAGAGAGAAAAATTAACTACTTGACGAACCACTACCTACTTTACTGCAGATGTGAATGCAATTCGACCAGATTCTAACAGTATTCCTTGCAAGTAGTGTTGCATTGCAATTGGACTCACACTACCTTTGGATTTTCATGAAAGAAAACAGACCACAAATGTGTGTGCCTCGGCTTGGACCATCATGTCTTGGACCATCATTGGTATTCTGGAGATCATATTTCAACTTTCACGAAAACTGAATGATCAAGGAGTTTAAATCCAAACATCAAGATCTCAGTCAAACAACAATATTTGGCTATAAATCCAACCAGCTCATTGAAGTCTTGGGATGAACTACGAAGCACACGCTTTCCGTACTTCATCATAGAGTCAATGACTTCCTATTTTGATTGAGGTTGTAACAATTTACCTTCCTTGGGCATGTACCAAATTGCAGCAACATCCAAACATCAAGATCTCAGTCAAACAACTATATTCGGCTATAAATCCAACCAGCTCATTAAAGTCTTGGCATGAACTACGAAGCACACGCTTTCCGTACTTCATCATAGAGTCAATGACTTCCTATTTTGATAGGTTGTAACAATTTACCTTCCTTCGGCATGTACCAAATTGCAGCAACCTAGATGACAGTAAAATAAAAATTAACAGAATAGAACGATTCCTGAATGCTTTAGCAATGTTCTAAATTTCGCTAGGCAGAATCGGTGCACCAGAGGGCCGCCTAGCGCCTAGGCCGTCTAGGCGCCGCTGCGCCGAACTATTTTTTTTAATTATTTTCTAATAAGTATAGATGTATGTAATTTGTATGTATCCTAAATGACATAAACTGTTGTGTGCTCTCCTGGCTAGTGCGTTGTGGCTAAGACACCCATGGTGTAGTTGGGGTTAGGGGATCGAATTCCCCATTTGTTATTTCAAATTTTTTTATCTATCCCAATAAAAGGGATGAGAGGGGAGAGAGAATCACATCTCCTCTCCTGTCCTCTCCTCTCCCCTCCGCTCTCCTCCCCTCCCCTCCCCTCCTCTCCCCCTCCCCTCTCCTCAGCGGAGTAGACAGCAGCAGTAGCAACAGCAGCAGTAGCCAGCGGCAGCCAGCAGGTAAGTAATTATTATTATTATTTTTGGAATTTCAGATCTGCCTTTTTTCAAAAAAAATTGAAAATTTTTAAAATAAAATCGGCCGCCTAGGGCCGCCTAGTCCCGTCTAGACCGAAATCCGCCTAGGACTGCCGACTAGGGGGTTATCGGTGCGGCCGACGGCCGCCTAGACCGAACTTTAGAACACTGTGCTTTAGTTATGTTTGGACCGTCATGGTATTTTGGAGAACATCTTTCAACATTCACAAAAGCTGAACCACCAAGGGGTTTAAATCCAAACATCAAGAAGATCTCAACCGAACAAACTTCTTCAGCTATCAATCCAAAAAAACTCATTAAGTCTTAGTTTCAATCACACACTTTTCTCTCTTCATCATAGAGTCAAAACTTCCTAATTTAATTGAGGTCATAACATTTTACTTTGAGCAGGTAGCCAAATTACAATTACATAAAGGATGGTGAAATAAAAATGATTAGAAGAAAAGTGGATCTCCAACAACCTTCTCCTGTGGCTTTACTCTTTATAACCCTTAAAGTTGTTAAAACCAAACACCTAGACAATGGGCAAGAGTGAAACAACTAGCACAAGGACTCCTCATCAGTCCATGATATAATCCCTCGATGCCTTATGTGCTATTGAAATATAGAGGGGTACAGTTAAGATATCCCTAAAATGGACGCTTCAAAGGTATAAGAAGCTAATATAAGAACCAAACTACCAAAGAGGTTTTATGGCAAAATCTTACTTCAATCACAGAAGCCTTTGCTAAGGGGTGCACCTACACAAAGAGTAAATGCCAGTTCTATCAGTGGTCCAAAGAATTTGGCTTTTTTCATGCCGAGTCATGCTTCACAAGCAACGTAATTTCGAAGGGAAAGGACCAGATGATGAAGTTGACGATGCACTTATTTGGTCCTATCTAAAACCTAAATGTGACTTTTGCCTCTTAAAACTCCAATTATAGATGAACTTAAACTTCCTAGATGCATAAGTTGCCCATAGAAAGGCAAAAGGTCAGAATTCGAACAAGCTTGTCTTGGTGCCTTTACCGGTGCTACTAAGTTGACGCATCAATTAGATCGTTAATATCAAATACAGAATAATCTGAAGTTCATTGCAAAAAAGGTAAATACTTAAAGCAAAAACATATAAGAGCCGACAGAATGTAAAAAAATGATACTTTTAAGTACAAACATACAGCTAGAGAAAGGCAATGCTTTGAGCTGACTATTCGCAGCAAAAAAGTTATTGTTTAAATGTCCCCAAAGCCTCAGTATTTTGATATTATAGTATGTAACAAGATAGACTCGAGGATAGCAAATAACAAACAGGTGAGACCTGCTCTTGCACCCCATCAACCTTGCACGACCTAGCAAGCGTCACCAAAGCATGAACCCCACCTGCCAGTGCAACCTCCATGCTGCATTTGTCATCAGCAGCCAAATTCGCAAGTGCGCCAGCTGCTCTTTCCTGATTAAGAAAACAATAACAACAGATAATCTGTGCTCATAAAATCACCAATCTCTAATCATCGATACCAAATTGAAAATCCACAGCACTTACGAGGACTCCATCAGTCCCAGAAGGCCATTTGAAAATCAGGTCCACCAGAGCCTTAATCCCGCCAGCAGCCGCAATTGCCGCCTGAAAGGGGAAAAAAAAAAAACCTACTGAGCTACAGAAACACAATCAATCCTTTCGAAAGATCCAATAAACTTGCAGTGATCATATGCAAACCTTGTGCTCCTCTCCAACAGAGAGATTCCAAAGCCCTCCGGCAGCCTCTTCTGCAACTAGCTTGTTCATGGACCTCGCAAGCTCTGCAAGAATCACAATACCTCCTGCTGCTGCAACTGCCTTCGCAACTTTGGAATTAACCGACAAATTTGCTATTGCCTGCATGATCAGAAGTTCAATTTGTTTCCATAACCAACTAAAGATCCAAATATCAACTAAAGATCCATACTTGCTTAAAAAAGGTGATATAATTTTCACGCAAATCCAACCTTTGAGGCTTCTGATTGTACGCCTTCCCTCCCAGACTTAGCGAGTTCTAGAAGCAAAGGCACTCCGTCATTCTTCATCACGGCTTCGGCCCTTGCCGGGTCAACAGTAGCATTCTCGTCGTCAATCACAACAAAAGTGGCGAGACCCGTAGCAGCCCTCTCCTGAACCTCCTCCTGCGAGCTCTTCCCCAAGCTAAGTAGCAAAGCTGCTCCCTGGTTCAACCAAAACTCGTCGATCCCAAGCGGATTTGTCTCGGCTATCCGAAGAAGAGACTGGGATAGGGTCCACTCGAGCCAGCACATGATATCGCTCACGACCCTGTCCTTCTTCTCCCACCTCCTCCACTCCCCGAAAACGTCTTTTTTCTTGATGTCTGACACGGAGAACAAAGAAGCGATCCCTTTGAATACATCCGTGAAGAACGCGAGCACCAGCTTGCCCTTCTTGGAGCAGAACGTCGATGGGCTGTGGTTTCCTTCCATCTCGAGAGCGCTGCAATTCAATGCGCATATAACCCTAACACTCTTCGAGAGAGAGAGCAGCCTCGAGACGGCGCTAGGGCTCACGTCGGTCCTCGACAAGTCCACCGCCGTGAGGTTCGGGAGCTTGCTCCATGCGAGCGCAGCGGAGGCCCAATTGAGCCCGTTGGACCCGGAGAGGGAGAGGAAGCGGAGGGACGTGACATCCCCGAGAGCGGACTCGTCGACGTTGGAGCAGTCGGTGAGGGAGATCTCCTCGAGGAAGGGGCAGTGCCTCGCGAGGGCGGAGATGGCGCTCCCGTCGACGTCACGGACGCTGGAAAGGCGGAGCCTTTTCAGCTTGGGGCAGCAGGTGGCGACGAGGCGGACTGAGTCGCCGGTGAGGGTGAGGCGGTCGGTGGCGTCGGGGCCGATCTGGAGGCTCTGGAGTGCCTCGTGTCGGGCGGCAAGGACGGAGAGGGCGGCGTCGGAGAGGTCGCGGCAGGATTCGCCGGAGAGGTCGGAGAGGCCGCGGGCGCGGAGGTGGATGAGGGCGGAGGCGGACTCGGAGCCGCGGAAGCGGAGGCGGCGTAGGCTTGGGCCGCAGCGGGCGGAGAGGCGGGAGGCGGTGTCAGGGTCGAGGCGGTGGGAGCGGAGGTCGAGGTGGGACCAGAGGCAGGGGGAGGAGCCGAGGAGCCGGTAGGCGCGGCACGCGGAGGAGAGGCTGGCGCGATCACGATAGTTCATGCGGGAGAAGAGGCTGACCACCGTGTCGTCGGGGAGTCTCGTCCAGTCGACGACGACGTCGGAGACGCCTCCGGCGACATCTCCTCTGCCGACGTCTTCGCAAACGGCGGCGGTTTCCTTCTCCTTGCCCTTGGATTGGGCGACCTTCCTCTTCACTCGCCGGGTCATGGCGGACGGGGTGGGGGTGGGGAGAAACCCTAATTTAGGTATTACCACACCTGTATATCGGTCATTTCGGTCCGGATCGGCGGTGGAAATTTAGGGTTTCGGCGATTTCTAGATTTGTTTTTTTGGGGAGGGAGGAAATTGAGCTGGAATTTAGGGTTTCGGCGATTTCTTGGGTTTTTTGGGGGAGGAAATTGAGCTGGAGAAAAAGACTGGGGGAGGAGCTCCGTCTATTAGACGGACAAGGGACAAGGGACTACTTATATCTTATATGTACGTATATGAGAGGGTGGTGGTATCTGTGTTTTCTGTGTGTTAGGTTGTTTGTTCCTCGTTAAATTTTTTTTGGCTAATTCTTAGGCATCGTTTGGTTCGCAGAATCATCTGACTGGAAAAGAAAAGTGATTATTTTTGAAATTTTTGATTTATCCTCCACTTGATTTACTATATTTTATGGTGCACCTAACGTTTTGTAAAAATGTACAGTATCCCTCACTTTGGACGGAATTCGTCAAAAAAATATTTTTTTGGACCAAAATGCCCTTGTCTCCTTCCTCTTTCCTCTCACCCCTCTCCCCCCGCGGCCACCGCCCCCGCTCCCCCCCCCCCTCCCCGCCTCCGTCGTGTGCTCCCCCCTCCCCGCCTCCAGCAGCGGCGGCGGCAGCAACAGCAGCAGTGGCGGCGGCGGAAGCAGCACGATGGACGCGGAGAGGAGGGGGAGCGGAGGTGGTGGCGGGGAGGAGGGGGAGAGAAAAGAGGAAAGAGGAAGGAGACAAGGGCATTTTGGTCAAAAAAAATATTTTTTGACGGATTCCGTCCAAAGTGGAGGGTATTGCATATTTTTGCAAAACTGTGGGGTGCACCGTGAAATGGGATAAACAAAGTGGGGGGCAAGTCAAAAAAACTCATTATTTTTTTATGTTTGGGTGCCAAAGGAATTAAGGAGGAAAGGAAAATGATTTCCAATGAAAGAAAAATTAGGAAGAAAAGTGATTACATCCATCCAAGCAAAGTAATCACTTTCACATTGAAATATTCACTTTCCTTTCCAAATTTTTTGGCATTTCCATACATCGGAAAGGAAAATCAATAGAAATTGTAATTTTCCAAAGGAAAGGAAATGCCAAGGAATTGATTTCCTTTCCCTTCCGTTCGCGAATCCAAAACTTATTTGGGCTATTCCAAAAATTTTTGAAATATTTACATGTTTGTCACTCTCATTTGTTACTTAAAGGCTAGCCTACATGTGGGTATAAAACCCAACATTTTTATTTCTTTGTTGCTCTCTTCTCCCTTTCTTGCTCTCTTCTCCCCCAAAAATCTCTCTTTCCCCCAAAAATCCCTAGCTAACTAAAACCGTACCATAAATTTCTTCCCAACCTAGATTTTGTGAAGATTGTAGGTGAAAAATGTAGTTATACTTTCATCGAATTCTACCGTTATTTGGTATGTCATCGAATTAATATAATGATTAGGTTTTCAAACATTATTTTCACATACAAATATTGAATTATATGTGTTTAATGTAAGAAAAATGCACATAGAAGAACTCGAGTCATCAAATATACTTAATTCTCGTCCCGCTTCGTCCGAAGAACACATCGGTTCTTCGGAAGCACTCTTGGTAAATAATTTGACACATAAAATTCGGGACTGTAGGAAGCATGACTATGGGCAATAAGCACAGTCCCACAAAAAAGAAGGACTGTCAAATAGGTGACAGTCCAAATTTTATACAGGACTGTCAGAAAATGTGACAGTCCTGAAGAAAGAAATGACTGTCACAATTCCTGCAGTCATGCTTATTTTTTGGATTGTCCAATTTTTTCGCAGTCCTTATTTCCTGAAGTATTTTTCGCATTGAATTTCGTTTAATTTTTTGAACTTTAATTTGTATTGTAGGGATTATCATCTTCTGAGTTTATGGTACCTCATTCAATTGCCGTTGATGTAGGCAATTTATTCTTGACCGATATTTGCTTTGAATCAAGCGAAGAAGCATTACATTGGTGCTGAGAAGTTGGACGGAAAAAAAATATAGTTATTGTGATATCCAGATCGGTCCGAAACCACCCGGGACGAAAAACATTATAGGTTGGATGTGAAAGAAGTGGTTTGTTCATATGCCATGGGAACAAAGATACAGTTAAGTCCATTCAAGATCCATATTACAAACATAGAAGATGTGAAGTGGATAGTCGAAGTCAAGAATGGAATCCACAATCATGTTATTGCCGAAACACTTTTGGGTCATCCGTACGCCGGACGGTTAAACAATATTGAGAAGAAGATAGTCGAAGATTTGTCCACTTCTGGAGTTGTACCGAGACAAATTTATTCCGTCATATGACATGAAGATGAGAAGAACAAGTCAACAATGAAGTCAATTTACAACATCCTATCCAAAGCTGTAGTGCCCTGTCCCTACATCGTGTCCCGTTCTCCGTCTACGGGGTACGCGAGAAATGAACACTGTCACCATCGATTCGGTCGGAACCGATAGGTCGGGATCGATCGAATCGGTCGAACGGGAACGGTTGAATTAAGATCCATTCCCTGTTATGGAATGGCTTCTTCGGAACCAAGTCCTATATTCAGCGGGTTGCGCCTCGAGGATAGACTCTGCGGCTGAATCGGGAGAGACCTCCCGTTACTCTGCTTTTTATGCCGCACTTGCTTCTTTGGTTTTGGTTTTCTGAATGCGTTTTCGTGAATGTTTTCGATGGTTTTCATGGCTTGCATTTTCGAACTCGCATTTACATATCGAACTCCTTGAATAATACAGTGTTCTAATCAGTTGCTTGTGCGATTTTAGGTAATCGCTTAGGCGACGACTAGTGCGACCAACATGTCTCTCGTCTCGAACAAAAATCAAAGTGAGTGGCTGACCCTTCTCTTCTCGACCCCCTTCTTAGTTCAATCGATAACATTAATACGAATGAAATAACATATGTAAGGGCACGGATACGTCTACTTACCTTATAAAACTGTGTTGAACAAAAGATTGACTTATTGAACTAATAGAAGCCACGACAAGGCGGGACACGATGAAATGATTAAGTTCTCAAAAATGTAGACCATGCCTTAGTAACTAATTGTTCTAACACGGTCATGGACAACTTGTCAACAAGGTAAAAGTTTTCTCGAGCGGCATCCCGGGGGCACGGGACCGTTTCGGCCTAGGAGGAAACACGGTATAGCTGTGCTGGATGATAGCACGGGTTAGGCAGGAACTTTCAGCGGGGCTCGCTACTTGCGTTGAAAGGGCCCCGACTAACAAAGCTATAAGTCCAGGATGGCTTGTGGTGTCAGTGACCAATCACACAATAAATTGCACACGCTATGCTAGCGATAACAATTGACAGGGAAGAACATGGTAAGTCTCACATTGCACGGCATGCTCTGCTGTGGGTAAGTTCTAGCGTAGTTTACATTATGCTTGTCATATGCTTGTCTAAAATTCATTAGGATGGTTAGAAAGATTCACCAACTAAATCATATAAACTCTTCAACCAAATGAGAGTACGAAACTTAATTTGTCACGCACCAGTACAAGTGTAATGTACTGATCCTCGCTCTCCACATAGGTACCCCAAACCAAGAAGGGCGTGCCACTTAAGCTCAAGGCGACGCAAGTACATTAAAGCCTCGTCCGTGTGTTGAAGGCTTGTTTTGAATCCTTTTGAAGACTCCACATTCAGTCCAAGAAGAAATGGCGTCTCGACTCCCCACGGTTCCAAGTCCTTGGGAATGTTTTATTTGTAAAGCGGGATGTAATGTGTGGAACGACTATCTCATCAGCGTTCGTTTTGTAATTGAGTCATATTGTAGCCCGTGCAACAATGATTGTAATGGAGTCAATGTAAATGATGTTTATTATCAATGAAAAGAAAAGTTCCTTCTATTTCAAATGTGTCAGTCAACTTCTCTGCGTACTCTATTTTGATGTTGTGTTTCGGATAACCTTATGACTATGCCTTGTGCGATCGTAACTTAGGTTTGCACGGCATCACGTCCGGAAGACGACTATCGATTCTACGGAATCGGAGCGTGACATAATGGTATCAGAGCACGGCTTTACATCCTTTGGCCTTCCGTCTAGAGTCTCAAACCTTTGACCTCGCATCGATGAGATAAGTTGTTCCATACAATGATATTTTGAGACTGATGTGTGTGTCTGCGTATTGCAGAAGTGACGGAACCCGTGGAAGAAACCACGATCGAGCAAGAACAAAGTGTTTCGAGCGGTTCAAGCAGCTCGCGGGCCAGACCTTCTAACAATGCCATCGAGAGGATGTTGCACATGATGGAGGCGCAGCAAAAACAGTCCGAGAACTGACATCAGCAGACGGAGGCACAACAGGCCCAATTCAAAGCTCGCTTCGATGCATAGACTAAGCTACAACAAAAATAGTTTGATACTCTGCAACGGATCATCCAGACGATTGTGGCCAATGGAAACTCTGCGACTGTACCTACTGTCACCGAACTGACGGTCCGACCTATCGAAGTCGATCCAGAGGAGCCCGAGCGCCAACCTGCGGTACCGAAACGATACAACTTTGAAGTGTCAGAATTCAAGAAAGCGTGTCGTACTTCCTTCAGCGGTACCGAAGGCCCTTCTATGGCAATCGACTGGTTGGAAGAGATGAAAGATCACTTCGAGCTCCTCGACATTGAAGAATCCAAGCAAGTCGCCTGCGCACAACTTCAACTACGTTTGAACACACACGACTGGTGGGGCGTGCATAAACGAGCGATCCGACGCGACAACAACTCAGCGCTGATCTCTTGGGCTACGTTCGGCAAAGCCTTTAAAGTCGAGTACCTTCCTTCCGCCGTTCGTCAAGAGAAGGAAAATGAATTTATGTAGTTGAGGCAAGGGAACCGGACAATAGAACAGTATGCCGCAGAATTCAACAAATTGTCCAAATTTGCTGGTGCGTTTCTTTCTACAGAGGAGTGTTGTATGCGACGGTTCGAAGTGGGTCTGCGACGCTCTATTAGTGCCCATGTGGCGGTTCTAGAGTACAAGACCACGGACGATGCTCTAAATCATACTCTTCGCCTTGAGAGCCAGTACCCTCCCGTTGCTGCAGACGTTGTGCATAATTCCAACCACAAACATCCTAGCTATGTATGAGGCAACAATCATGCGTCAAAGCGTCCAAACCACGGCAGCTATCAGGGACGAAACCTATTGCCACATTGCACCAGGTGCAACCATGTCAGACATGATGCCAACAACTGCTTTGTCTTCAAGGGGGATGCTTCTTTTGTAAAAAAAGGGGGTCACCAATTACGAGACTGCATGACCCAAAGACCGAATCGTAATGCCCTGCCACATCATAACTGTCAAGAAAATCGAGGACAGGCGTCCCGACCTCCTCAACCCACTCAACCAAGCAACCAAGACCGACGTCCTAATGCTCAAGGGCGTGTCTATGCCATGATGCGGGACGAAGCATTCGCCTCGGACATGGTAGTGACAGGTATATTAAATTTCAATAATGTGCCTGCTCGTATACTATTTGATTCAGGCGCTTCGCATAGTTTCATATCAGCTGACTTCGCCGTTGAGCACAAATTTTCTATAATATCGTTAGACATTAGCCTTAGCGTAAGTGTACCTTCAGGCGTGCCACTACTCATGAACTTAGCCTGCGGGGGTAGAATCATCTGTATAGGGGGTCAAAAGGTCGGTCTTGACGTGATAGTTCTAGATATGAAGGACTATGACATCATTCTGGGAATGGATTGGCTCGGCCCTTGCAACGCCACCATTGACTGCGCAGGAAAGAAAGTCACCTTCTGCATACTTGAAGTGTCCGAATTCTGCTACTCGTGTGGTGAAGCATCGTCGACGTGTATGGTGATTTCGAAAATTTCTACTCGGATGATGCTGCATTCAAGGTGCGAAGGCTACTTGGCGTCCGTTCGAGATACGCGACTGGATGGTGCAAATATGGGTCAGGCTGACGTTGTGGCAGAATTCTCCAACATGTTCCCGGACGAGCTACCTGGAATGCCACCCGATCGAGAAATCGAATTCACCATCGATACATTTCCCGACACCTGTCCGATCTCAAAAGCTCCGTACAGAATGACTCCTGTAGAATTGAAAGAGCTTAAGATACAACTACAGGAATTACTTGACAGAGGGTTCATCCGTCCAAGTGTCTCGCCGTGGGGTGCGCATGTGCTATTTGTCAAAAAAAAGGATGGATTGATGCGACTTTGCATCGACTATCGTGAATTGAATAAGACCACCATCCGGAACAAATACCCCATGCCCTGCATCGACGATTTGTTTGATCAGCTCCAAGGTGCCACGGTGTTTTCGAAGATTGATCTTCGATCGGGTTATCACCAGCTCAAGGTTAAGCCAGAGGACATGCCGAAGTCTGCCTTCCGCACTCGTTACAGCCATGTGAGTTCTTGGTGATGCCATTTGGCCTGACGAATGCTCCTGCCGCCTTCATGGATCTAATGAATCGGGTGTTCCGTCCGTTCCTCGATAAATTTGTAGTAGTCTTCATAGACGATATCCTTGTCTACTCGAAGGATCGATCGCAACACGCAGAACATCTACGGACCGTGCTCCAGACCCTCCGAGAGAATCAGTTGTTTGCGAAGAGGAGCAAGTGTGAGTTCTGGCTGAACAACATATCTTTTCTGTAGGAACGAAATCGTAAAGCAGAATACTCTAGAGGGGGTAAATAGAGTAGGCAGCGGAATATTGTTATTTAAAAATCTTGTTAGTAGTTAGATCACAGATATAAAAATAATCACAAAGTAAATGACAGAAATAAAAAAGTGATCAGAAGGCAAATGCAAACACCGAGATTTATACCGGTTTTCCTCTTGTGAGGACTAGTCCAGTCGGAAGAACTCTAGCTTACAGTTGAATCCACTATTGAAAAATCCCGCAAGTTTTCATACAAAGTCCTTGCAACTTCTACAGACGTGACCTTTGATACGAAGAACTCGACCAACTTCAATTATGAAGAGTTATACCTTCTATCAAGCCTCTGATTACAATCGCTCTTGAAACTTCTAGACCGCACCGTACTGGCAAATCGACTAGAGGATTGTAACTGGCTTGGGATTTGAAAATGTAAGCTTTGAAAACTCTTTGGAGAAAATGTAAGCTTTAGAAGAGAAGAGATTGAAAGTGAATTGGTGATCTAAAATGATCGAAATACTTCTCTATTTATAGTTTTTCCAAAGACAGAACTCTGACAGAATTCGGGCAAAATTCGGACAGAACTCTTTGTAACAAACCGCAACTGAAGGATGACCAAGTTCAAAATCAAACGTTCACTAACGTTCATCTTGGCCGAACTCTGGCTGAACTCTGACCGAACTCTGGCCGAGTTCTGCTAGGGTTCTGCTAGTTCATTTTTGAGAAAAATCAATTTGGCTTTTTGAAATGTCCTTCAGAAGCTTTTTGTAAAAATGATGTTTTTCAAAAACATAGGTCATTTTTAAAAGGATATGGTGATTTTGAAAAATGATTCCGGACAGCCTATTTGCTAGTACGACTTGGTGTGCAATGTATTCCTAGACTCAATAAAATAAAAAATTACATTGCTTTGACGAAAATACATTTGAAATGGCAAACGGCTTCAGTCTTGAACATCGTAGATATCCATCGTTGAGCAGTATCCAAAACGTCGTAGGTAAACATCTGAATTGACTTGCATTTATATCGAGACAGAGTTTGATCAATTATTAAAATCAGGTTTGATGATGACCAATAGGCCAACAATCTCCCCCATTTTGATAATTGACAAACCTTGCCGATATAACATCTAAGTATGGATCAATTCAAAAATGTGTAATACCAGAGAAAACAAAAATTGTTCTTAACCTGCATTCATGAAGATGTTAGATCCTATTTCTCTTCCGTTGTCACTTAGCAAAATAATTGCAAAAGAGAAAGCTCCCCCGCAATAAATGCATAAGTAACAAACAGTGAAGAAACACAAGAAATATATATAAAACATTCATCACATGCATGGTATAGACAGTTAAGAAGATATTAACAACACAGGCATGGTATTTGTCACAGGCAGTTTATATGGAAGCAAGAAAAGTAATGCTAAAGTAAAGCTGAAACAAATAAAATGCTGAATAATAAACTAAGTAAAACATATGCCAAACTGAGACATAATAAAAAAATATGTCTATGAAGAGTCACAAATAATAATAGCTAAAAGAGTGCTGATAATATCTTGGAATGTCGGAGCATTTCCAAGTAAACATAAGACAAAATATCAGTCTCAATAATCATAACATCTCAAAAATCATCATCCTCATCATCATCGTCATCGGCTGCAGCGCCAGCATGTCCAGATGGACCAGCTCCAGAAGTACCAGCTCCAGAAGTATGAGGAGTAGCACCAGAAGTACGATACCAATCGTAAGCGTTCCCTGGCTGGAACAGAGAGTGAATCGCCTCATCATCAACGCGGTATCCAGAAATAGAAGGGTCTCGAGGTAGAGAGCTAGCAGAGTGACCCGTCTGCACAAATCTCAGATCGGCGAAGGAGTTGGCAATAACCTGGAACCGAGTCACGTCACGGAACTCACGTACCCTGGAAGTGTCAACATAGAATGACTGTAGATCTGATAGGTGCTGATGAGTACCCTCAAATGTCATAAGGTAAGAATGAGGAGGACCAGGTGCTGTGGGAGTAGATGCAGGAGGAGCAGGTGTAGTAGGTGGAGGAACAGTGGCAATGCTACGACGAGAGAGTTTGAGGAACTTGGGCTCAGGGTCAACAGCACAAGTAGATAGGTCAATGTCAAATCTCTGAAAGATGCGTGGGATGAGCATCGCATAAAAGAGGTTGCGGTCTCTTCTGCGACATCTACCCATCATCTGAATGATGGTCTTAGGGACAGAAAAAGGAATCCCCTTAAGAGTATGATATAGAGTAGAAAGCTCAAGTGCAGTGACATCATCTTTGGAAGTAGATTTTGGAAGTAGAGTGGAATAGATGATGCGATGTAATTCGTAGTTAAACAAGTTCAAGTTATTAGCCTTGAACTTTCCAAGACGAGCACGTGCGGGCGCACAAAGCTCATTCTTGAAACTAACGAGAGTCGTACCATCGGGAAAATCAAAATCAGTGATGTCATCGAGCGGGGCACCTTCGTTTGGAATACCAAGGATTTTTGCTAACGTTTTATCAGTGAATTCGATATCGATCCCTCCGACACGTGTTCTCGCGGTGAAAGTGTCTAACACGAAATTACAATAGAATAATCTAATGGCATTAGTAGCAATAGGAAATTGTAATATAACAAAGTGTTGTAACCCTAATGCCTCAAAGTAAGGGCGGTGGTCAGGAAAGATAGTCCATTTAATCGGTGATCCGGTACAGATAGTACGCATAATGAAATCGGCATACCATAATAAAGCTTGGTCGAAAGTTTTGAAGTAAAACTCGTCCGATGCACCGTCATCCGATTGGACCAGAGAAAAGAGGGAATCCGTATGCGGATTCGAAGACGATGCCTCTTCACTGGCATTGGTCTTCTTTCTTTTGAAGGGATTAAACTTAGGCATTCTTTCCCAAAAATTCTAGAAACCCTAAGAAGTTGAAAGTGGAGGAGAGAAGGAATTATACCTTCCAAGAATTGGATATGTTGATGAGGACGAAATTCTCCGCACGAATCCAAAGTTTGGACGAAGATCTCCACGTGGATTGGAAGAACAAGGGTGGAGAAGAGCTAGGGTTTGGAGGCACGGCTGATGCTATTTGAGAATGTTTGGAAGAATGAAGAAGATGGGGGCCTCGGGTTCTGGCTGGTATATATATATATACCCAGCCGAACTCTGGCCGAATTCGGACCAAACTCGGGCCGAATTCGCCAAGGGTTGCCTGGCTATATATGTGTAAGAAAAATATCAATGGGGCCACATATTTTTCATTAATTCGTTTCAAATATTTAATTCTGAGTTTAGTAATTTTAAATCTCAAAATAATATAATTAATATTATTTTATAAATTAATATTCTTTACTCAGCATCTGTCTCGGATTAGCTGTAGGAGTACTGTCCCAGCTAACGGAGGTTCATCGGGAAACTCTTAAGTACCGCTTCGCTTCGACCGTAGTCGTGGTGACAGACAGACTCTTTTTAGGCTTGTCTCGAAAACAGTTTTTTGAGTATCGAATAAATTAATTAGTAAAAAAAATAATTAATATTATTGATATCTAAAATTCCTAATTCTCGACGTAAATAATTGAAACAATTTTTCGCTAGAGGTTTTGTGAGTATGTCAGCTAATTTATTCTGAGTATCTATGTATACAAGGTCTATATCTCCATTTTGTTGATGATCTCTAAGAAAATGATGTCGAATCTCGATATGTTTAGTACGAGAGTGACATACTGGATTCTTAGTCAAATTAATAGAACTAGTATTGTCACAGAAAATGGGTATGTGTGTAAAATGCAATCCATAGTCTTCTAAAGTTTGTTTTATCCATAAAATATGTGCACAACAACGTCCTGCGGCGATATACTCAGCCTCGATTGTTGATAATGCAACATAATTTTACTTTTTACTAAACTAAGAGACTATAGCTTTTTCCTAGGAAATGACATGTGCCGCTAGTGCTTTTTCTATCTACTTTGCATCCGGCAAAATCAGCATCAGAATAACCGGTTAGGTCAAATGACGCGGTTTTGGGATACCATAAGCCGACAGAAGAAGTGCCTTTAAGGTATCGGAAGATACGTTTAACTGCGCATAAATGTGATTCCTTAGGATTAGCTTGAAAACGTGCACATAAGCAAACACTAAAAATAATGTCTGGTCGACTAGCAGTTAAATACAGTAAGCTACCGATCATACCTTGATACTTACGTATGTCGACAGGTTTGCCTTGTTCATCAATATCAAGCTTGGTTGAGGTCGCCATTGGAGTGTTAAGTGGCTTTGCTGCTTCCATGTCGAACTTCTTTAACAGATCCTTTGTGTACTTTGCTTGTGAATTTCACAGTTGCCATGTGTAATGCTGTGATCTATATAAAAATTGAATATAACTGCAATTTTACCTTGTTTTACCTGTATGACCCACTCCGATACCAATTGTAGGAACGAAATCGTAAAGCAGAATACTCTAGAGGGGGGGTGAATAGAGTATGCAGCAGAATATTGCTAATTAAAAATTTTGTTAGCAGTTAGATCACAGATATAAAAATAATCACAAAGTAAATGACAGAAATAAAAAAGTAA
Organism: Iris pallida; assembly: GCA_029216955.1. NCBI lineage: Eukaryota > Viridiplantae > Streptophyta > Magnoliopsida > Asparagales > Iridaceae > Iris > Iris pallida. The sequence goes on from JANAVB010037819.1 coordinate 12,324,092, forward strand.
TCAGAAGGCAAACGCAAACACCGAAATTTATACTGGTTTCCCTCTTGTGAGGACTAGTCCAGTCGAAAGAAATCTAGCTTCCAGTTGAATCCACTATTGAAAAATCCTGCAAGTTTTTATACGAAGTCCTTACAACTTCTACAGACGCGAGCTTTGATACGAAGAACTCGACCAACTTCAATTGTGAAGAGTTGTATCTTCTATCAAGCCTCTGATTATAATCGCTCTTGAAACTTCTAGACCGCACCGTACTGGTAAATCGACTAGAGGATTGTAACTGGCTTAGGATTTGAAAATATAAGCTTTGAAAACTCTTTGGAGAAAATGTAAGGTTTAGAAGAGAAGAGATTGAAAGTGAATTGGTGATCTGAAATGATCGAAATACTTCTCTATTTATAGTTTTTCCAAAGACAAAACTCTGACAGAATTCCGGCAGAATTCGGACAGAACTCTTTGTAACAAACCGCAACTGAAGGATGACCAAGTTCAAAATCAAACGTTCACTAACGTTCATCTTGGCTGAACTCTGGCTGAACTCTGGCCGAGTTCTGCTAGGGTTCTGCCAGTTCATTTTTGAGAAAAATCAATTTGGCTTTTTTAAAAAGTCCTTCAGAAGCTTTTTGTAAAAAGGATATTTTTCAAAAATATAGGTCATTTTTAAAAGGATAGGGTGATTTTGAAAACGATTCCGGATAGCCTATTTGCCAGTATGACTTGGTGTACAATGTATTCCTAGACTCAGTAAAATAAAAAATTACATTGCTTTGACGGAAATGGCAAACTGCTTCAGTCTTGAACATTGTAGATATCCATCGTTGAGCAGTATCCAAAATGTCGTAGGTAAACATCTGAATTGACTTGCATTTATATCGAGACAGAGTTTGATCAATTATTAAAATCAGGTTTGACGATGACCAATGGGCCAACATTTTCTTGGGCACATCATCTCTGCTGAAGGCATTTCAGTCGATCCGAAGAAAGTTGAGGCAGTTATTGATTAGAAACGGCCTGCATCTGTCTGTCACGACCCGCACCCTAGAGTAAGGGCACGAGAAGTGGGTACGTCCAGCCTGCGCCGCAGTGTCGGCGGTAGAACGCTGTCCTAGATCAAACATCTAACAATATGAAGGTACATTTACAATATATACACTCCGAATGGAGGTGACATAGCAAATACAGTCTCAATCATATCTAAGGTAGAGCATGATAAAAGATAAATAAAATATGAAATCCACAAAGAGATACCGCAGATAGAAGTCTAAGTGTCTAAGATACACAAACCCAGAAGACATCTCAAATCTCAAATACAGTAATCCATTAAGCAAATACAACTCAAGACAACTAAAATAACTATCTATACAATCTCTACTGTGTCTCCTCTAGGCTAGCAGGCAACCTCCAAGCTATCTGTAAAATTTATCAACAGGTCCAGTCAGGACAGGAACGAGCACATCTCATCTAGAAAACCCAAGTAAATGACAGAGAACTATAAAGCAGTTATAGACAGTTGTATTGATGAATATGGCAGTTTATATTCAGGTGATGGTATGGAGAGGCAGATAAAGTACAAGGAAAGTAAGTAACTAAACAAGAGAAGAAATCATAGCAATAAAGACTGTAAAATAAAATCTAGCTGAACTAGAGTAACATAATGAGTTCAGATGGTACAATATAAGTCAAGTATAATCCCAATGTGAATCTAATATAAGATGAGTCGAATGTAATTCTAATCATTATTCTAATAAGGTGAATCGAATAGGGTGATACGAATAAGGTGATACGAATAGTGATTCACATGATGTTCTAATAATGATTCGAATAAATTCTCCAAGTGTGTTTTAAAATACTTAGTTAGACATGTAAACGGCTAAGGGTAAATACGGTACATCACACACCTGGCCGGGTGTGGAATGGCTATCGTTCGAATATATTCACAGGGGGTGGTTCGAATAGTGGAAATGTTCACATGTCTAATCAAGTATTTCCCCGCCCATCTAATACAAATGAATCCAAAATCCGACACATCATTCGAATAAAAGTCCAACCAACATATGAAGATACGAATAGGTGGTTCGAATAGTGATTCGTATGGTGATTCGAATAATAGAGGTAAGACGAGTAAGTATGTGTGTCGTATACATGGATTCAGAAATAAAAATACGTGTTTGTAACAGAGAATCACATACAGCTAACTAGAACTGAAGTACAGTAATTGACAAATAAATGAGAGAACTATCAAAGAATGTACTCGCCTGCTACTCTGAAAAGAGTAGTGTAACATCAGATGTCTGCACCGGAGTCACAATGTCCTAAATAGAGCAGTACAGGTTATAATGTGTTTAAAATAAGGTAAATAAAGTTTATGATACAATCTACATGATTTCTAGGCCAATCTAGGTCAAAGTCAATTCTAAGTCAAACTTGGTCAACTGTCTAGGTCAAACTAGGTCAACACTCTAGTCAACTAGGTCCATCCTAGTCCAGTCAAGTCTCACTAGGCCTAACCAGTTTACCCTAGCTAGTACACACCATACAAATCCAAGGCTATACAAGCCAACACAAGTCACATATCAAGATACATCACATTCATGCATATTCAACATTATATATATATAAGAGAAAAGAACTAACATGTAAAGCTATGTGTGTGTGTGTGAACATGGAGGTGTACATGAAAAGAGAAATCAACACTAGTTATGAGTTTACACTACACATGGCACAAAGCTAACCCATCTACATTATATATGTATTATACTTAACATGCATAGCTACAAGTATACATCTAGATACATTAGAGTAGAGACTATTTAAGTTGTAACTAACATGCATCTATACTTTACATAAATATATATATATTATAGCAATCATTTAGAGAAGGGTTACATGGCATGGTGGTTGATATAGAGGGGGGTATCTTTGTGCAGAGGGTGAAGTTCATTCTCAGTTTAGTTCCACATTTACATATAAACTAAAGTGAGCTATCCCATAAACTGGTGTAACTAACCACATAAAATGAACCATGTTATCTGAAATCTGCCATTAAGCCAACATCCCATATGCATACAGCTCATGCATTGGTTCTATGTCTACATATAAAATCTGATATTGCATTTACAATATTTATACATTATGCATTCATATCTATCATTACATATACCTTGCATTTATATCTAGCATTCATTATATACTTTCATGCATGCATTGTATATCATTCTTTCATTCATGCATTTATGCATTGCTTACATATATTACATACTATGGAACCTACATATTCATTACAAGCCATACTTATACATGCTTATATTAGATAGGATACTTACACCTCATACATCATTTATTTAACCATTTACTCATGCTTAAATTCTCTATTTAATTACATAATGTATACATTAACATGGGTTAAAAATCAAATAGAACATTATATTACACACAAGGGTGCACAAAATGCATATGCCAAATAGTAACTCCTACTAATAATCAATACTGTACCATCTTAGCATGAATTAAAATCTAGGATTAAAGTATGTTATAGATCTATGTGTTAGCTTTTTGAAACTTCAAACGGATCGCATTTTCATTTCCGAAAACTCCCGGAATCGCGAAAACACCGAGAACGCGTTTGTCTTTCGTACAGCTGACACTCAAATAATTCTCCAGAAAGTTACAGAAAGAATTAGGCCTATTAATACATGTTTTTGGAAATCTAACTTTAATACGCTTCTTTTAAAAAAATGAGAGATTAAACCGAGCTTTGAGCTAGAAGTTATGACATTTCTAAGTTAGGGCTGAAATTAAAAATGTGGATAAAAATCATGACGGATTTGGGTAGTTTGAGACAAAAGAACACAAGTATATAACATAATATATCAAGAACTCACTCTCTACACTAATATATATATATGAGACACTATAGAACACATCTCCAATACAAAAATATGAGATTAAATATGTAATAATTTATTCATACATAACAACAACACATAGTGTGTCCAAATTTGGGATTTTCCCACATGGACACAACCACAACACAAAGGACACTCCTATGACCTCCAAATGGACACGAAATGGACACAAATGGAGATACAACCATGGGGGTCATTCTTATGGGTTCAAAATAGACATATATGCATGAGAAAATGAAAAAGAGAAGGGATTTATACCTCCCGGTAGATCGAATCGAAGAAAAGCCTTCCCGGAGCGACACCGACACGTAGAGATTCCAAAAGGACACGAACGAGCTCCGAATCCTCCCAAACTTGAGTAGCTTCCTCCTTGGCTAGAATGGAGAAGGAAAAAAAGAAGATTTGGTGGCAAAATGGAAGGATTTGGTGGAGAAATTGCTAGGGATTGCTCTCTAGGAATTTGGGGAAGAACAAGAGAGAGAGTGTGGATGAGAATAATGAAATGAACTTGAGCCTATCCTCTCCCAAAGTGGCTGGCCATATGGGCTATTTGTCCTATTATGGTAAGGTCCAAAATGCCCCCACTAACCTATTCTATGAGTATTAGGAAAGGGAGGAAAGGGCTAATTGGTTGGGGCTAAATTAGTCATTCTAAAGTCTCTAATCACACTAACCTTATCCATAATAATTAGTCTAACCTCTAACTAAAATATTTCTATCATGTGGACTAAAATTAATATCATGTGGGCCATGCCTAACTAGTGTGTGGGTCCCACTAGAGTCAAACTACCCCCGGGTCCCCGTTTCAAGTCGGATTGAGTTGAAATTCGAACCCGACTCAAATAATCCCAAAACAATATCATAAATAATAAAATAAATTTCAAAAATATTTCAAAAATACAAAATAACAAAAATACTCCTGTTCCTGAAAACTGGGGGTGACAAATTCCTCGAAATTAAAACCAAACAATAGTAAAATGTCAAAATCACAAGTCATAATTTTAAATAGTTTAAAAATGATTAAAAATCACCAAAAATCATAATATGAAATAATTATCAATAAATAATAATTATAATTACAAAATTTCAAAATTACCCTCATCTGGAAAACTGGAGCGTCGACTGTCTTGCTCAGATATATCTTGATGAAATAGTTCGGCTGCACGGGGTCCCAGTATCTATCGTCTCGGATCGGGATGGACAGTTCGTGTCACGTTTCTGGTGTAGCCTTCACTCAGCATTGGGGACCAAGTTAAATTTTAGCTCAACTTATCATCCTCGGACCGACGGCCAAACAAAGCAGGTGAACCATATTCTCGAAGACATGTTACGACTCTGTACGATCAACTTTAAGTCAAGCTGGGACATTCATCTACTTTGGCCGAATTTGCATATAACAACAGCTACCAGTCCAGCATCCAAATGGCACCATATGGAGCTTTGTACGACCGAAAGTGCAGATCGCCCATTTGCTGGGATGAAGTCGGGAAACGGCAGATACTTGGCCCAGAACTGGTGGAGCAGACCGTACAAAAAGTTAAACTAATACGGAAGCGACTGAAGATAGCACAGAGTCGGCAGAAGAGCTACGCCGACACCCACCAATGACCCCTTGAATTCCTGGAGGGCGATCACGTGTTTCTGAAGGTCACACCTATGCGTGGAGTCATGAGATTTAGAGCTAAGGGAAAGTTGAGTCCAAGATTTGTCGGTCCTTTCGAGATATTGAAGCAAGTCGTCCCAGTAGCTTACCAAATTGCATTACCGCCAGCACTTTTGGACATGTACAATGTCTTCCACGTCTCTCAGTTGTGGAAGTACGTACACGATCCGAGCCATATGGTAAACTTTGGTCAGCTAAATCTGCAGGCAGACTTATCGTATGTTGAAGAGCCTGTGCAAATCATAGAGCACAGGGATAAACTGCTTCGAAATCATTCCATCCCTCTCGTTCGAGTGCTCTGGAAGAACCATGTGGTCGAGGAGTCGACCTGGAAACTAGAGTCAGAGATGAGGGAAAATTTTCCTTCCCTATTTTTTTCTAGCGGTAGGTTCTTTTCTTAAGTTTCGAGGACAAAATTTTTTCTTAGTTGGTTATGGTGTAGTGCCCCATCCCTACCTCGTGCCCCTATCTCCGTCCACGGGGTACGCGAGAAAGAAACGCTGTCGCCATTGATTCGGTCGAAACCGATAGGTTAGGATCGATCGAATTGGTCGAACGGGAACGGTTGAATTAAAATCCATTTCCCGTTATGGAATGGCTTCTTCGAAACCAAGTCCCATATTCAGCGGGTTGTGCCTCGAGGATAGACTCTGCAGCTGAGTCGGAAGAGACCTCCCATTGTTCTGCTTTTTATGTCGCACTTGCTTCTTTGGTTTTGGTTTTCTGAATGCATTTTCGTGAATGTTTTCGATGGTTTTCGTGGCTTACATTTTCGAACTCGCATTTACATATCGAACTCCTTGAATAATACAGTATTCTAATCGGTTGTTTGTATGATTTCAGGTAATCGCTTAGGCGACGACTAGCGCGACCAACAAGTCTCTCGTCTCGAACAAAAATCAAGGTGAGTGGCTGACCATTCTCTTCTCGACCCCTTTCTTAGTTCAATTGATAACATTAATACGAATGAAATAACAGATGTAAGGGCACGGACACGTCTACTTACCTTATAAAACTGTATTGAACAAAAGATTGACTTATGGAACTAATAGAAGCCACAATAAGGCGGGACACGATGAAATGATTAAGTTATCAAAAATGTAGACCATGCCTTAGTAACTAATTGTTCTAACACGTTCATGGACAACTTATCGACAAGGTAAAAGTTTTCTCGAGCGGCATCCCGGGACCACGGGACCGTTTCGGCCTAGGAGGAAATACGGTAAAGCTGTGCTGGATGATAGCACAGGTTAAGCGGGGACTTTCAGTGGGGCTCTCTACTTGCGTTGAAAGGGCCCCGACTAACAAAGTTATAAGTCCAGAATGGCTTGTGGTGTCAGTGACCAATCACACAATAAATCACACATGCTATACTAGCGATAACAATTGATAGGGAAGAACATGGTAAGTCTCACATTGTACGGCACGCTCTGCCGTGGGTAAGTTCTAGCATAGTTTACATTATGATTGTCTGAAATTCATTAGAATGGTTAGAAAGATTCACCAACTAAATCATATAAACTCTTCAACCAAATGAGAGCACGGAACTTAATTTGCCATGCACCAGTACAAAGTATAATGTACTGATCCTCGCTCTCCACACAGGTACCCCGAACCAAGAAGGGCGTGCCACTTAAGCTCAAGGCGATGCAAGTACATTGAATCCTCGTCCGTGTGTTGAAGGCTTATTTTGAATCCTTTTGAAGAGTCCACATTCAGTCCAAAAAGAAATGGCGTCTCGACTCCCCACGATTCCAGGTCCTTAGAAATATTTTGTTTGTAAAGGGGGATGTAATGTATAGAACGACTATCTCATCATCATTCGTTTTGTAATTGAGTCATGTTGTAGCCCGCGCGGTAATGGTTGTAATGGAGTCAATGTAAATGATGTTTATTATCAATGAAAAGAAAGTTTTTTCTATTTCAAATATGTCAGTCAACTTCTCTGTGTACTCTATTTTGATGTTGTGTTTCAGATAACCTTATGATTATGTCTTGTGCGATCGTAACTTAGGTTCGCACGGCATCACGCCCGGGGGACGACTATCGATTCTATGAAATCGGGATGTGACAAAAACGAACGCCAATAGGACGAAATCAAGAATGTCGATGCAAGAAGTGTGGAAGTTGCTTACCGATAATCATTATGTTGAGTACCTTTGAAGATATTCCCAGAGTAATGAAGTCATTCCACTATTTTAGGCTTATCCCGATTGCACACATTTGGCTAGGTCCTTCGCTGACGTGTTAGTTCTTGATTGCACATACAAGACCAATAAGTTCAAGATGCCTCTCTTTCATGTCATTGGCTTCACCTTTACGGAAAAAAATTCCAGTTGCTTTTTGCTTCATAAAGAGTGAGAAACTTGAAGACTACACATGGGTGTTGGAGAAACTTAAAACACTTTATATTGGTCATGGAGATTCATATATTTTTGTTACCGACAGAGAATATGTCCTAATTAATGCTATACACATCATGTTTACTCATGCACATACACTACTATACACTTGGCATGCCAATCGTAATATCCAATCCTAATGTAAGTCGAGGTTCGGAAAGGTGGATGGTAAACTTGAAATGGACCGTTTTGAAGAACTCTTTAATGATTGGAATTGTGTAAGGCGAGCCTGTACGAAAGACAATTACGATGCTGCATGGTACTTGTTCAAGAAAAAGTGGGAGACGAGGGAACCGACATGCATTTCTTACATCAAAGATATATGGCTAGAACCACACAAAAAATATTTCATCTTAGCATGGACGAATGTGGTGAAGTATTATGACACGACAACTACCATCCATGTCGAAGGAGCACATTCAATATAATACAGCATCTAAGGTCATCTCTCGGCAACTTTGTCTCGATTTGGCAAGCTATAAATTTAATGGTAGACCGGACTGTGAATGAAATTAAGGCATCATTTGAGATGAGCTTAAATATTGTCAAGCATGAGCATAGAAATGAAGCCCTCTTGGACGCTTTAATGCGTGTGATATCTCACAAGACATTGGCATTACTATTTGAGAAGATTTATAGGTCAAAGATTGTCGGGTTTGGTCCCGAGGTTTACGGGTGTGTACATCGACATATGCTAGGCCTCCCTTGTGCACATGAGATTAATGAATATCGTTGTCAATTTATTCCTATTCTAGTAGGTGATGTTGATGAACGTTGGAGGCAATTGTCTGTAATGCCCGTGGTGAAGAGTGGCAATAACTTTTTCTCTTTGCCATAAGTGAAACTTCTCCACGCTAGGTGTGTGCCTCAATAGGAGCGGAGTGGGAGTGCATTGAGCTTAAAATCTAAGAAATTGCATGCCCGGCGACTACTAGAATGCATGAGCCATCCGTTGTTTCCAATCCCAAGGGTAGACCTCAAACGAAAATGAGTAGTTCACAGAAGAGAAGGATGAAGTCAACTAAGAGATATCCATCTTCCTTTGAGCATATTGAACGAAACTTAGAGCAAGCTAAGTCTCCAACGCTTGTCAGTAGTGTGGCTGGTACAACACGGAAGAGCAAGCTTGGCATTCGAAGGAAAACGCATAAAATGGACATGCCAAGCGAAGATATCGTGCATAGCCATACACTGGGTTTATATATTCAAAAATTTTGACTTGAGATTCACAGTTACATTTGGTCTATTGTTGATATCCCTTCGGAAGGCCATTGTGGATTTCATGTGCTTACAAGACATGTTGGTTATTCCGACAAAGAAGGATAGAGACAGGTGAGGCAGGAGTTGTACGAGGAGTTAGAGACTCGTCTTCCATTCTATACCCGTATGCTAAGCAAATAAGCAATTGGAAACTTGTTGACAAGTATTATGTGCAATGACATTGTTATCGGTGAAGACCACTACATGTCCATCATGTCTGCCACATATTTATTTGCTAATAGATACAAGATACCTATTGTAGTTATTTTGTCGGGTATTAACAATACTTTCTTTCCGATGTGCGCTCCACCGGCTGAGCACAAACAATCTAACCTATGTATTATAGGGCATATCGGGAACCACTTTGTCATACTAAGGTTGATCGGTCATTTTTCGATTCCTCCACCTTCAATAATTTAGTACAAACATGCACCGGACGAAGCAATCACCTGGACGACACCTTTTATTTATCAAATCAATCACTATAAGAAGTTGTTGAAGATTGAGGAGCCTAGAGACTTACCCGTTGGCCACTTCGACATCAAAATCGACTGATACGTAATCGATTGAATATGGAGGAACAGTTATATTTTACACTTGATCAGTCCCGCGGCATCAAAGATTTGTTGGGCATGCAAAAGCTCTCCTTGCAAAAGATAATGTCTTCTGTTTATAAAGGACATAATATATGGAGCATTATAAATCTGTTGTACCAGTGAGTTGTAAGCCAAGTCGGCATATCGAATTGTAATTCAAGGTATCGAGTATCAAATCTAAGCATTATGGCATGAGTTTCAGTTGGATATCAATATAATATGGGATGTGTTGTAAGCTTTGCATTTTACTGCAAGCATTGTACTCTACTTCAATTATCAATAAAGAGAGCTTAATTCTTCATATCTTTGTGTGACTTTAAGTTATCTGCCTATTTTCGCTGCTATAAATCAGTAATGTGTTTCTATTCAATAAGAAAGATATGTTCTTATTATCTTTAATTTGTCTGCTTGCGCCGCTGCGATGTGTTCCTATTTGAAAATTATTAATTATGTACCGTGTTTTAGGGGTGAGCATTCGGTTCAAATAGAACCGAATTTTCAAAAACTGAATAAACCGAATTTTTAAAAACAAAAACCAAAACCGAACCGAATGAGGCAAAAATCGAATTTAAACCGAACCAAAATAATTGGTTCGGTTTATCGGTTTCTACATGTAGGGAGTTTTTGTTAATGGACTAAGTCCAAAATTGGACTTAAGGACTTCAAGAAAAATAACACAAGATCAGGCTGATATAATAGCTTCTTGTTGCCATGCCATTTCAGAAAAAATAATGACACAAATCATTGACAGCATACGAGATCCAGTTCCCCCAAAACCACATATGCAAGCTAAAAGTGAAATCAAAACATAAAAGCAAATTCATTTTTCTGAGTGACAATAACCACTCCAGAAACTTTAAACCAAGTATTATACCTATTGATCAGCCATAGAAAGATGACTAGCAACTGAACTTGGGCATTCATAATATAAGCAGGTCGACACGACAGAACCAAATACTAATATATTACAGAAATTTCACATTTTCATGTTATTTCCACTAACTTTCAACAAATTTTCAACACCTAAATACAAAAAAAGATTATTTTCAGCATTTGGAAAAATAAATCCAACCAAAAATTTAATAAATTGCAGGGAGAGGCACGATCTGTAACAATAAATATAAAAGAAAACACCTTCCTTAACTACTTTGAATCTAAGAAAATTAGAAATTAAGAAGTAAGAACAAAGTAAAATAAATAAAAACATAAATTAAAAGCAAAAAATTATATATGACTATTTCGAGGTTAGGGTTTCTGAAAGGCTACAGATCTAGAGAGAAAGAGAATATAGACAGATCCAGAGAGAGAGAGAGAGAATAGGGTTAGGGTTTCTCCAAGGCTCCAGAGAGATGAGGGCCCATAATCCAGACTCCAAAGAGAAAGAGAAGCCAGACTCCAGAGAGAAAGAGAAGCCAGACTCCAGAAAGCGGAGAGAAAGATGAAATAATTAGGTTAGGGTTTCTCCTCACTTTTACGGCTGTGAGAGAAATGTTAGAAAGAGGAGAGAGAATGAGAAATGAGAGAGTTAGGTTTTTTTGGGGTATATACAGGTAAGGGTATTTTTATATTTGTACATGCTAATTCAGGTTTTGGCTTTGGACTGAAATCGAAGTCCAACCCCGAAACCTAAACCGAATAAGGGTTTTTTGTTTTCTCACAACCGAACCCAAGTCGAATTATTTATAAACCGAACCGAACTCTTATTCGGTTCGGTTTTTGGTTCAAAATCGAATAATGCTCAGCCCTACCGTATTTGCCTTGTACAAGTGTAATACCAGACTTGTACGACATCACACCCAAGCGATAACGATCGGTTCCCAGAGATAAATGCGAGGATGAATGACTCTGCAGAATCGGGGCGTGACACTCCGTGTTTCTAAAAGCCTTATCCAAATATTTTAAAGGAAATCCATAGGACTTTTTGAAGTTTGGAAGGGTTGTAAAACTCCTAGCATCAACCCCAAGAGAATCTGACACATACTCTACGATATGATCGTACCAGTCAGGGGATTTCTCATGGAAAAGTTTATTCGTCATGACCCGGCCTGTAACATTAAGGTCCAATATTTGATGGACGTCATCAAGTGTACTCGTCATTTTCCCCGCTGGGAGATAAAAAGTGTTGGTTTCTAGATGTCATCTCTCCATGAATGCTGATATAAGAGCACTATCCATCGTCTCTTAGGCATATCTGGCCAAATTTTGTAAGACGGTAGGAATAATCTTGTTCCTGACGGCTTCCTCTAATGTGTCAAACTGTAGCTACCGAACTTCTTCCCGTAGCTCATGACCTTAAGCATACGAGAGCTCATCTGTATGTTGGACAACATGATAAAATTAGAATTAGAAAAAAAATATAGTAGACTAAAAGGAAGCTTAAATTTTCATAATTTAATGTACATACCGGGTCCTTTCATATTTGAAATGCAATGTGGTTGTCAAATGACAACAACATTGAGCAACCTTTCGGACAAACCGGGATTGGACCCGTCGACTGCTGAGAAGGCCCAGAACCATCATCTGTGCGAGTTTGGCCGGTAGCTCATCTTCATCGAAAGAGGAAGAAGACAGAGGACTAGGAGGAGCTGCTTCATTCGACCGAGGCTGGCGAGCCATTTTCTTCGTCCAAGACTAGCGAGCCGGTGTAGTCACTTCTCTTTGTGGCTCGGGTTCGACGATTCTAATTGGTCTCTCAAGCAGATGGACCATATTGCGTTCCTTGCTTGCCGACGCGGTGGGTCATTTTCTTTTGCTAGCGGCCATAGTACTGAAAATTTTATAATATAGGGATAAACAAGTAGGAGTTTAAGGACTTTCAAAAAATCATACAATCATACAAAATATGCAGGACTGCAGGAATGACAGCAGTCCTACTATATTCCAGGATTGCAGGACTCTCTGCAATCCTACTATATTTCAGGACTGTAGGAAACACTACAGTCCTTGCTATAGTTCAGGACTACAGAAATCATGGCAGTCCTTATTACAATAAATGACAGGATTGAAGGTTTTGCCTACAGTCCTGTCATTCCATGGCCGACTATAGGCAAAAATGGCCAAACCAATGATTCTAGGGTTAGGGTACAATGCATAAAATTGATTTCTCGTGTTCGAAAGAAAGATACATGAACCCTAAATTAGTTCTAAACTATTTTATCAAACTATTTTGAGAATTATCAAAGATTCAATAAAATTAAAACAAAAATATAGCAAAATATTTCAAAACATACCTAGATTGTGATAAAGGGTTGGGCTTGGGTGCTATTGCTTGGAATCGGAGGAATAGAGAAGGAATTTAGGGTTTAGAAATTTGGAATTGAAATAATGAAGAAGAGAAATATGGTTTAGGGTTTAAGAATGTAGAAGAGCGAGAGAGAATAAAAAAAATACCAAATGAAGTGTTGGTTGAGGGTTTTGGGGGGGGGGGGGGGGAGGGGGCTAGCCCCAAGTAAAATTCGGGCTGTCCTGAGTAAAAGTTCCACCAAACTGAGCTGTCCTGTAGTAAGGGCTACCCCCAAGTAAGTTTTGGAGTGCCTTTTAGAATTAGACTTTTTCTTTATAGGGTATTTTTTATTACAATGTGAAAAATACGTGGAAAATAAATTAATTTTACAAAATTATTTTACTAGAAAACATATTTTATGGAAAAAAAATTTACAAAATTAATTTGCATATTTGATTGTCATTAATTTTCAAGAAAAATAGTTACTTCTTATAGAAATTGATATATTTTTGTTGGCTGGGCCAGTTTTATTTTTCTACCATTTTAGAGAAAAATATAAAAAATGATATATTTTTGTAAAATAACCCCGTTTGGTTCACTGTAATGTAATTGTTATCCCAATGTAATCAAATGGAAAAAAAATACACTATCAAAAAATACCAATTGGTGAAAAAAAAATTTGACATAAATATTTTCCATGAAAAAAAATCTCAATCAAACAGAGTTATATTTTTTGGTGTATTTATCATCTTTTTATCCAATTTTTCTAGAACAATGTATAATTTTTTGTTTTACTTTGTTTATGGGATCCTTTTATTTTCTTTCATAGGTTCAATATTTGGGAGCTTGTACATGGATATTTTGTTCGTTACAATTTGGAAGCATGTTGTTGGTGAGATGGAGCAAAATTTTACTGGTGATTTTCACAAATCAATAGTGTGTATTTTTGATTCTCGATGTATAAGTGAATTTCATGGCTTAATGTATAGATTTGAAAGACGTGGGTAGACTTTTCAAGTCAAAAAAGAAATAAATTACTAAGGGTACCACCAAAAGAGAGAGTGCTATCACATGATAGGAGATATCACTTCTAAGTTGTAAAAGTGTTAGGGGACACCAAATCATTTGTTGCGGGCATCACACCAATTCAAACATCCAACTCCTATTTTATCTTCTTCTTCCTCTCACACAACTTCATCTTCATCTTTATCTTCCTCTTGCAATCCTATTTGAAGATGATAAGGTAAATCTTCTTTTTCTTCTACATCTCTTCATTTCTAACTATTTTTTTTAGGTTTTTCCAAATAAACACAAGAATTTTTAAAAAACTCTTTTTGATTTTTAGATGTCAATTAATATATGTTGTGTTTTATATCTTTCGAACACCATTATTGGCCATTTTGAACTTAATTATAGGGATTTTGAAGCTTTAGAATTTGTCACGGTCAGGTTAAGGACGACGAAGGACTGTCAGGATTTTGGCAGTCCTGACTGTAGTTAGGACTGTCAAAATCATGATGTCTTAGGACTGCCAGAATCCTAGCAGTCCTAACTTGTTTGCCTATGTTCATTTATATATATTAAATGAATTCATTTTGTTGCAGTCGCGAAAGTCATGTTGAAGAAAAAAAAAGGAAGCCCCCGACGGCTTGGAGTACAAAGCGCGACAAATGCAATACAAGAAATATTGGTGCTTTCTTTACATGGAGAGAGCTTGCTCTAAACATGCCTTGTAAAAGTTTAGTCCCACATCGAAAATGCACCATGAGTTATCTCAACATATATACTTGGTTGTGTTGTTGAGAGATGCACATGGGGTGGTGACCCTAAAGAGGGAACCATGTGGGTGATTTTACTAGGAGGTAAGAATAAGGCTCCAAGGATTAAGCATTAATGCTTTTGTCATTCTCTTGGATTAATTCTATTTGGAGCTAAGCCCCAAAGGGGCTTAGCGACTCGGACTCGGACTCGGGCTCGAGCTCGGGCTCATGGGCTCATGGGCTCATGAGGCATAATGTGGCATTTTGTTGGCGCACTTTGCACTTAGCACGTCATCAGTCATGCGGCCTCATGCGGTCCATGTGGCACTTGCGGCACTTGCGGCCATGAGGCCATACGGCTCATACGGCCAGGCTGCTGCTGCTGCCGCATGGAGGGCTCCGCTGACTGTGCAGGCTACAAGTCAGTTATGGAAAGACTGATTCAATACGATTAATTTAGATCCACTTTTTGTGTGATTTGAATTAATTTCGTTGCTATCTTTGTGGGATTTGAATTAATTTCGTTTCTATCTTTGTGGGATTTGATTCAATCTTTCCATAACTGAAGAGACGGCTAGGGTTTTCACCCTCTCTCTATATATACTCTCTTCTGGCCTCCTTTGTGAAGAACTATGAATTTTATAAGTCAGAAAAGAAAGAGAGGGAGAGGGAGCTACTGCCGCCATTGCAAGTCCATCCGAGGAGTCAGAACAGAGGTGACTTCGAACGTTCCACAAGTTTTTCAACTTGCTGGTTCCTGGAAGCAATTCGTGTAGGGCGAATCTTGCTTTGAGCAACGGTGTTTTGACACCCCATCAACTTTTCTTCATCTCATCTTTCTCTAGATTATTGTAACTCGTTCTGTCCCAATTGCAACATGTTTACAAGGAAGAACGAGAGATCTTCTCTTCTCTATTTTCCTCCTTCATATTGTAATCTGGCTATTTGGCTTTTTGTATCATTATAGATCTTGAGTTTGATCACTGCAAAGTTTTTGTGTGACTCTTAGATCTCGATTGCATCAGTTTTTCATCTTTGATCAAGCCCCGAGAATAACAATCTCAAAGCAAGATCCTTGTAGATGGAAAATATTAATGCTTCGCTCGTCCAATCGGACTACTGCAAGTTGAAAAAGTTCGATGGAGAGCATTATCAAGTATGGAAGAGGAAGGTTTATCTAACTCTTCAACTTAAAGATGTTGATCATGTACTGTTGGAGGAAGAACCTTCTGTTCCAGACACTGGATCTAATGCCGCAATCAATGCGGCTACCAAACTCCAGGCCAAATGGAGAAGGGAAAATAGCATCTACAGGCTTCTTATCCTGAATGCTATAGGGGATTCCCTGGCAGAATCCTACTCGAAGAAGGAATTTGCCAGAGACATATGGGAGTCTGTGGAAAAACTGTATGAAGAAGACAGGAACAGGAGCAAGATGTTTGTGGTTGAAAAATATCACAAATTGCTCTTTGAAGACGAGAAGTCCATGTTGCCACAGGTGAAGGAATTTCTGAAGCTGCGTCAGAAACTGGAAGACGAAGAGATGCCCCTTTCCGACAAGTTTGTCGCTGGAGGGATTGTCTCAAAACTTCCTGCTGGATGGAGTACCTTCTATGCAAGGATGCTCAGAAAGAAGCTAGACATTAGCTTGGGAGATCTACTTCAAGAGATCTATGTTGAGGACGAGATGCGTTTCCAACAGAAGATAGACACACTGTCCAAACAGTTGGCTAAGGCCAATCTAGTACAGACGAGAGATCCCAAGGGGAAGCAGGCGGCTTCTCATCACAAGAAGGACTTCACTAATCTAAAAGTGAAGGGTCCTTCATTCAAGCAACAGAAGTCCAAGTCCCAAGTGACTTATTTCAATTATGGCAAAAAAGGCCACTACAAGAGTGAATGCAGATCCAAGCCTAAACAATCAGAGAAATGTGAGCCTAGTAAGGTTTCATTGGTTTCTTACATTGTTGCTATGATCGCACAGGTCACAACTGTGGGGGTTGACTCTGACTGGTGGATAGACACTGGTGCGACTTGCCATGTCTGTTCTGGCAAGGAATGGTTCATCACGTACCAGCCGATTGTTTTCCATAAATAAATTCACTTTATTTATTTTGTATCTGAGAAAATTACAACTGTAGAAATTCGATCTAGAAGACGATCGCTTTATCCTTTGGACTATGCGAAGAAGAAAAGCTCTCAAAATTTTGACAGTAGATATCAATGTATCTGTACAATGAATAAAAAAAAGAACTCTATTTATAGAGTCAAAACAGTAACTGAAAAGATAACTACCTCACCACTAGTGCATTTGAAAAGTCACGCAGACTCTAAATACACGTAGGGTTAGTGAGTAGTTACTGGACGTGGCCCGTAACTGTTGGACACATGGCATTAGTGCATGGGTCGTGTGCAAGTTACTGGGCACGCGAGAGAGAGATCGGTGGCATGGCTGCCACGTACTCCAGTTGAAATAAAATCCACGCTGTCTTGCTGAAGGCAAAAAATCCACGTAGTTTCGTTGACGCAGACTCGTTGAAGGCGAAATCCACGCAAGCTTTGAAGAAGAATACTTCAGAATTTACGCATGCTTTGAGAAGAATAACTCAAAAATCCACGCAAACTTGAGGAATGAGAAGGTTCAGAATCCACGCAAAACCGCCAGCTATCTTGATTTGGCACGCTTCGTCTGACACAAAATCTCTGACATTGATTATATTTGTCAGCCGCATTAAATGAAGATAAGACCCAAAGTCACGCCAACTTGGTGAAGAGTGAGTCTTGCTAAGGAAGATTTTGAAAATCACGCAAAAGACGGCGATGATCTCTCGAATTCTGTGCATACATGGCATACGAGGAGACGTTTCTCGACTGCTGTGTTGTCATTCATTATGATTCTGACGTATGGCTGAGCTGTCTCTGCGTGACTTCTAAAGGAGATGGCCAGGCAGAACTTAGCGTATCTTTTGTGCTGCTTCTTGGATCACTCTGTGTGACTTGTTCTGATCAACTCAGCGTGACTTTCATTTTTGAGGCCTACAAAACCCCCTTCAAAGTTTTCGAAAAAATGATAAAATATTTTCGAAATACTTTGAAAATAGAGATGATGAAATGAGTTAAAGTCACGCTAAGATGGCTCCAAAATTGTTCGGAAGTTGAAAAGACTTCGAAGTTCTTTGAAAACATCCAAATGAACCTATTAAATGTCATAATGACTCTTCGTTCTCTGAGACTGATTGCGTCCAATTTATGGTGGAATATGAACTGTCGACGAGATCTGTTATATAGACAGGGAGTGATTCTCAGTTTTGACTTCATCTCTCGAAAATATGACCCCAAAGGAAGCAGCCGAAGAGGAAGCACGCAAGTTGGGCTTTTGTTCCCATGGTGACCCCACTTTTGGGGGCAAAGAACCCGAACCTGTCGTCATCGAGCTCAAGGACGACTCCATGCAGCTAGCCAAAAATCTCTTGAGCTACTTTGGATTGGATGGCTCGTCTTCTTCTGATGGGCGGAGCCTTATGGAGAAGCGTGAAATGCTCGAGACTCTATTGCATCGCCTGGGAGTTAAGAGCGTAGAGGAGTTAGGCATCAAACTTAGCCGCTCTGGAAATAGGGCGTAACTTTCTACGCTTTTGTTGCACTTTTCTGTTTTGTCTTTTTGTAAGGCCATCAGTACCTGTTTAAAGAATGAAGTACAACTTTTGTGTTTGATCTGCGTGCCTTTTAATGAAGAATATTAATTAGCACACTTTGACTGTTTCCAATATTGCACTGTCTCCCGAAGTACACGTGACACTCATTCCACAATTTACGAGCGCTATTTATGCGGATCTTTTCCAAGAATAGACCTGCACTTGACCCTTTAAATAGATGGATGAACTCCACGCAAACTCATCTTCCCATTCTTCTTTCTCTCTTCTGAGAATGAATTTTCTATGAGAAGGAAATAGGAAAGCCATGTTGTCTGATGTCAAATCTCTGTGCACGCTACCAGACATGGATCTGTCAATCCTTAGCAGCAAACTCAGTGGTAAGTTCAATATACACGCATCAATTTTTTTTTTGTTTGCTAAGGACAAATTCATCTTCCTGAAATGAACAAAATGCATCTGTCTTTGCTTGGCCAGTTTCTGTTGGCTGATTTTTCCTTACTGTTTCTTGCAGAATTTTGGCTGAAAACCTTCTTCAGAACTGGCATTGGTGATATGGATGCTGTGGACAATGTTCTTCTGACATTTACATCAGGGAGCTCATACGCTTTTGATGCGTAAATCAGACAACTCAGAACTCTTCGTGAGATAGAAGGGTCTTCCTTAGATGGTAGGAAGAGCCTTTATACACGAGAGTTGGATGGTGGAGTTAACTCTACTCCCAAGAGATTGGGTAGTAGAGTTCCTTTGACGGCAGAACTAGGAATTGTATCCCAAGGTTGGATACATTCCTGTCTCCTCTGAAAGGTCGCTCCTAATCCACCAGTTGTATTGGCAGCAACACGTTTTCGTGTTGCCCTACTCTGTGGTTCTCCTCTCGTCTAAGAGATAAGACCAGAGTTTGATTCCTGCTGGACACCCAGGAATTGCCACAAACAACGAGATTGCCAGAGAAGATCCAAGAAGAAATAGATCTCAGTTGTACATAGAATGAAAATCCAAAATTTGTAATAGATTTCCATTATGATTTGTAGGAAAGTCTAAGAAAATGTAATAGACTTTTTGTGGTGAAATGGGAATGAAAATGACAATTCTTCTATGCTCAATGATTTGTATTTGTGGATGAATTGTGGACATGATAGATAATAAAATCATCTTTTCTGTTTTTTAGAGTATATGATATTATCAGAGGTATTATGGACATGATAATATATAGGAACTCGAAAGAAAATAGATTGATTTCTATGCAGAGGTCAAAACATGACAAATGAGTAAACAGATTCGGAATTGATTCAGAGGTTATGAAAACATGATAAATAACGAATCCCCACTTAATGAACTGATAGAAGATTATGAACGGATGAACCGTTAAGAAATGATGAACAGATGAACTGTCGAATGAATGTAATAAATGAACGGACGAACCGTCAAGTATTAATGAACATGTGAAACGTCGGATGAATGTGAGAAATGAATGGATGAACTGAATATCAGGAAAGAATACGTCCCTTCGATCCTTGTAACCATATGCCTATAAATAGAGCATATATTTGAATAGAAGGATCGCATTTTATCCACAATGTCTTCTGAAGAGAACATAAAGAAGGCTGAAGTCGCCCTTGAAGCTACTGAAGGTGTTAAAGAACATCCACCTCCGCAGAAGAAGGAAATGGGCGAAAGCTCGTCTACTCCCAAGCCGCTAAAAGATATCCTGGACTTCCTAGTCGAACCAGGAGAAACCGAAGAAGAAGAAGCAATGAGGCTGGCTGCCTGTCAATTCTTGGTGCGGTCAGGAAAAGATGTATTCAATTCTTTTGCTGATTATGTATGTGGTCCTCGTCCCAAATATGAAAGGGATCATAGTGATCTTCCATGATGATGTACTTTTTTTTTTCTTCTTGAGGGATTTGTCTCAAATAAACTCCGTTTAAGGAAACTTTGTTTACGATATATCCTTTCCACTTTTATATTTTTGCCTTTATTCATTGATCTTTTGACTCAGAAATCAGAAAGACTAAATATCATTTTCATAAATATGATATTGAGATAGAAAATTCAGAGGTAATGTGGACATGATTTTCTGGATATCAAATTTGTTAAGAAAACGATACAAAGTAGAATACCTATCTCCACTGGGGATAATAGATATCAGAATGATTCTTCGGAAAGAACAATGAAACAGCTGGAGAGTGATGGAAAGACAATTTTGATAGAAATATCAGACGTAGTACTTCTTCAAGAATTTGCCGTTGATGGGCATCATAGTGGCTTTACCATCTAGAGTAGTGAGTTGATAAGCCCCATTAGAAAAGATCTTATTGACAATGAATGGACCTTCCCATTTTGCATCAAACTTGCCCTTACTCATGTGTGTCATAGTCATCGGGCGTCTGACAGTAAGCACAAGTTCTCCTTTCTGAACTGTTCGAATTCTGACTTTCTTGTTAAAAGCCCTTGAAATTCTAGCTTGATAGAATTCAATATTCTGTTGGGCAGATAACCGTTTTTCATCCAGAGCCTCCAATTCTTGAAGTCGAAGACGATCATTATTTTCGGCAGTGAGTTCATTAGCGATTGCTATCCTTAAAGAAGGAATTTGAATCTCTAATGGGAGAACAGCCTCAGATCTATACACCAGAGAGAAAGGTGTACACTTAGTAGCATTACGGACTGTAGTGCGATAAGCCCACAAGCATTCCCCGAGCTTGTCACTCCAATTACGTTTGTTAGTGGAGACAAACTTCTTTAGGAGTTTGATGATAGTCTTGTTGAAAGCTTCTGCCAATCCGTTAGCTGCCGGATTATATGCGGTAGAAGCAACATTATTGATCCGGTGATCGTTACAGAATCGAGTAAATTTCTGGCTGACGAACTGTGGTCCGTTATCATGAACAATGCGTCGAGGAACACCAAATCTGTAGATGACATGGTGCTTAATAAAGCTGATGACATTAGACGTCTTAACTTCAGATAAAGGAATAGCTTCGGCCCATTTGGAGAAGTAATCGGTTATTGCAAGAATGAACCGATGGCCTTTAGATGATGGAGGATTGATCGGGCCGACAATGTCCATGCCCCAAGCTTCGAAGGGCCATGATGCTGCCGTTGGATGTAGAAATTCCGAAGGTTGATGTATAAAATCCGCATGAATTTGGCAAGCTTTGCATTTTCTTGCATATTCAATGGCATCTGATACCATAGTTGGCCAATAATAACCCATCCGTCGAATACGGTCTTGAAGTTTTGGCCCAGGTTGATGCGCTCCACAAATTCCATCATGTACTTCACAAATAACTTGTTGGGCTTCATCACCGGCAATGCACCGAAGGAGTAAACCATCATAAGCTCGACGATATAAGGTCTTTGTTGTATGATTGTAATAGAATCTGAGTGATCGTCGTCTGATAGATGCTGCCTCACTCGGATCGTCCGGAAGAATATCATACAATACAAGATCTAAGAAAGGAAGTCTCCAATCTTTATCCGTATTTTGATTCTCAGTCGAGTTACTGAAGATGAATTCCATGCTAGAATCGGATGAAGATGATATCGATTTACGACTAAATCCAAATCCTCTTGTTGTGTTGACGTCATGAGATGTTGATTCTTTAATGTCAACTGGAAGTCCTAGAGTCAGGTTATTTTCAAGATGAAATAATTCTCGACTATGAACAACAATCATTTGTTGCCGTCTGATTGGGATAGCCAGCACCGCTGCAAGATTAGCAAGGGCATCAGCTTCTGTGTTACATGCTCGCCTAACATGTTCAATGAAGAATTCTTTAAATGATGAGGCCATAGATATGGCCACTCTATGATAAGGAACCAGATCTTGATGGCGAACTTCATAAGTACCCCTGATCTGATTGACAATAAGTTTAGAGTCTCCATACGCCTCCAAATGTTGAATATTCAGATATTTAGCGAGTTGAAGACCAATAAGCAATGCGTTGTACTCAGCTACATTGTTTGAACACGGCTGATTGAAAGAATAAGCTCTTTGGATGGCAAGACCTTCTGGCGATACAAGAACAATTCCAACTCCAGCAACAATATCGCCATTAGGACCAATTCTTGACGCTCCATCAAAGAATAGACGCCAAGTAGGATCTTCTTCAGCAATTTGATTTGAATCTAGGACTTCATCTGGGATTTCATCATAGAGTTTTGAATTTTCTGGAATTGAGTGAGCAGCCAGAAAATCAGCTAAAGCTTGTCCCTTGACTGATTTCTGAGGAATATAGTACATATCATACTGAGCAAGTAGGATTCCCCAGTTAGCCAATCGAGAATTCAAAACACTGGGTTTCTTCATTATGATCCGTATAGGATTGATCCTGGAGATGACATGAATAGTCTGACCAATGATATAATGACGTGTCTTTTGGACAGCAAACATCAAGGCTAGACATTCTTTTTCAACTGGTGAATATCGAGGTTCAGCTCCGGTCATAGTGCGGCTGAGATAATAAATGGCTTGTTCATGGCCATTTTGATTCTTTTGAGCGAGTAATGCACCCAATGAATGACTCATTGCTCGAGTATAGAGGAGGAACGGTATTCCTGAGATGGGAGGTACCAATACTGGAGGGCTCATCAGATATTGTTTTATATCATCGAATGCTTTCTGACATTCATCATTCCAGACAAAAGAGACACCTTTCTTCATAAGTTTGTTGAATGGTCTGCAGCGTCCTGATAAATTAGAGATAAATCTCCTGATATAAGTAATTCTTCCTTGAAATCCTCGTAGCTCTTTTAAGGTGCATGGAGGACGCATCTCTTGGATGGCTTTGATCTTCTCGGGATCCACGTGTATACCTTTAGAGGTAATGACGAAGCCGAGAAATTTACCACTAGAGACGCCTAAGAAGGACTTAGTAGGGTTCATCTTTAATTGATGCTTACGCATTAGATCAAATACAGTCTTCAAATCTTGGATATGATCCTCCTTTTGTCGACTTTTGACTGCAATATCATCAACATAGCATTCGACTGTTTTCTGTAAATGTTCACGGAATATAGTACTCATAGCTCGTTGATAAGTTGCTCCTGCATTCTTGAGACCGAATGGCATAACTGTATAACAGTATGTACCAATCGGCGTTCTGAAAGAAGTGTGCTTCTCGTCTTCTGGGAACATTTTGATCTGATTATACCCAGAATACCCGTCCATGAATGACATTCGTTCAAATCCATAGGTATTATCAACCATGACATCAGTGATTGGTAGTGGGAATTCGTCTTTAGGACATGCCGCATTGAGATCGCAAAAGTCTATGCATACTCTGATCTTGCCAGTCTTTTTAAGAACAGGAACAATATTAGCCACCCAATCGGGATATTGTTTCTCTCTAATAAACCCAGATGTAATGAGTTTATTGACTTCAGCTTCAATTGCATCCATGATGTCCGGACGAAATCGTCGTTGTTGTTGTTTGACCGGTTTAGCATTCGGCAAGATGTTGAGCTTGTGAGTTGCAATTTGAGGATCAATCCCTGGCATATCTTCATAACTCCAAGCAAAGACATCGATGTAATCACGAATGAGTTTGATCATATCTTTCTTATCAGTTTCTGAAAGACTTTCACTGATGAATATTGGTTTGGGAGACCCCTCTTCACCAACATCTATTTGAACAAGTTTATCTTCAGTCGGAGGTTCTTTTTGTTCGAAACGGAACTCCCATTGATTATCTAATCTTTGGGCCCACTGTTCTGATTCAGGTGAGATTTCAAACTCTTCTTCGTCTTCATCACTTTCTTCAGAATGGTCAATAGAAACCATATTAGAAGACAGAAGGTTGCAGTAGAAGTCACCGATACTCGTATCGGAATCCCAAGAAGTGGTACTAGAAGAATCAGATCTCTTATCTTCGTCAGACTCAAGATCTTCATGGATAATGTTGATGAAAGAAGTAGGAGCAGTATAGCCCAATCCGCATTTCGTCCTTCCATATTTCAAAGGAGGAATCCGGACAGGTATTTTTCTTCCTTTTCCATTATTAAGGCCAGTCCTGAAGTCATAGCCCATATTTTTAATGATGTCTCTAGATTGCTGACTATAACGACGTAGTTGTAATCTTCCAGTATCATCATTTTTGTCATCATCTTCAAGATCAGAAGGATTTTTGAGGCCCTTTGTAGAAGAATATTGGAATGTCTCCTAGCTTTCTGCTAGGAACTAGAAAGTATGAAGATTGTACAGGTTCTAGAGATACATCTGTATGAACAGTCTGTACAACTCCTATGGTTATTGTGTTCAAGTCATCTAACAAATGTAAATAACTATGAACATAATTACACACATCAACGTACCGCAAAGGTGGAGACTTTTCATTAAATGTAAAAGCAGCAATATTTACATTGGGAGAAGGCTGAGCCTTAGAGATTTTAGCCAAGTCAATGACTAAAGGAGGAGAAGAAGAAGCTTTGTTTCGATTAAGATCGATAACAAATGGCTCAGAAGAGGTGAGCTCCCTTGAAGTTTGAGTAGGAAGAGTAGTCCGCCCTCCAACTGGAATTAGCAGAGTATCTTGTGAAGGTACAAGAACTGTAGTACGCCCACTGACAGGAATGATCAGTGTATTCTGAGTAGATGACTGAGGTAACGGAGAGATCCGTCCACTCACTGGAATGTTGAAAGAATCTTCTCCAGAGGGTTTAGGAGATTGTTGCTGAGTAGTTCGACATTTAACAGGGATTATTAAAGTCTCACTTTGTGCATCTTCTTTCTCCATAGCTTGTATGATCCTTGTATATTCTTCTTTATACATTCGGGAATCATTGAAATAAGCTTCAACCCCATGGAAGGGATTTATATCAGCAATTTCTTTTTGTACTCTTCCATTGCTATCAATGTACTTAAAACATTGATGAAGAGTAGAGGGCACCACATTATTTTCATGAAGAAAGGGCCTCCCCAGAAGAAGATTATAGGATCCCGCGATCTCGATCACATAGAAAGTGACTTTAGATCTGAAATCACCTATCTGAAGCTTCAGATGAATCTTTCCCAAAGGCTCACTTCGGCTTTGATTGAATCCCAAGATAGTAGTAACCGTCTTGGAGAGTTTGTGAAGAGGGATTTTTAGTTCATCCAACAAACTCTTTGGCATTATGCTTATAGCAGACCCTGGGTCAATGAGAATACGATCTATCTTCATCGTATCAATATAACCAGTGTAGTAGAGAGGTCGATCATGTCGATTATCCTCCAGTAACATATCGTCTTGTGTAAAGGTGATATTTGGGATAATCTCCAGTACACTGTTGCAATGTAAGCAAGTGGCAGGTTCCGCATCCGGCTTCTTCAATTGTGCAAGATAAGAGTCAGCTTGTAGAAGTGCTTCACTTAACGTCTCCCGAGTCTCTTTGTAAAGACGTAGAAGTTCAAAAAGGGACATTCTAGCGGGAGTATTAGCAAGCTGAGCCAAAATGTCGAAGTTGTAAGGCTTCTGAAGTCCAAGAGGAGAAGACTTCTTGATTGGCTTATCAAACCGAGCCTGTTGTTTGCCTTTCTCCAGAGCCGTAGGCTTGGGAGGAACAGGTTCAGTAGATGGTTCTTCCTCGGGAGGAACATTAGGAGCATCTTTAGCATCTGAAGGGATATCAGTAGGATCTTCAGGATTTTTAGAATAATCCTTTAGGTAAGGTTTCCCCGTTCGAGTAGCACTAACAAGTGCTTCTTCTTTATCTTTTGGCTCTGTGTCAGAAGTAGACCCAAGAGAAGTCATATGACATGACTTGATCTTTCCAGCCTTCTTGGATTTTTGAGAAGAAATCTTTTGAGGAGAAGGCGATTCAAAATCTGCCACTAGATCAGGATGGATCCACATAATTTCTCCTATTTCCAAAGTGATTGGCACTAATCCTTCAAACTGTGGAGGAGGAAGATTCACTATGTCAAGAGTTGTCTTGGGAATAGGAGTAATCCCACTTTCAAGGAGTTGAGGAGGGAAATTTCCAAATTGCATAGAGACGACGTTGGAGGTGACGGTCTTCTCTTTTGGAGTAAGAGAGAGAGCTCCAGATTTAACCATTTCTTGGATCTTTCCTTTCAATACATAACATGTACGAATTGTATGACCCAGCATTCTGTGATATGGACAGTATTTAGGATGATCTGTTTTACCAGCTTCATCAGGTTTCTTGATCTCTGGTAATTGTATTTTATTACCTTTCAGCAGACATTCAAAGATACCAAGGACATCATCGTCATCAAAAGAATATTCTTTTCTGGGGCGAGGTGTTCTTGATTGTTGAGTTGTAGAGGCAGGAGTTTGAACATTCGATGCATCTTTGCTCTGAAGATTAACTTCTAGAGTTTCTTTTCCTTTGCGAGCATTATTTTTATTGTTAGCCCCTTGTCCTGTTTCTTTAGGAGTCATGTGCACTCCTAAACCTTTGAAGGTTTCAGCACTGATTTCTGCAGCTTTAGCACTGACTATGAAGGAAGGCCAATCTTGAAATTGAGTGGACCCTGTCCACATACTGATGATTGGCAACAAGTTTGATTTGTACATGTCAATGGTGACAGCATCAGGAGTTCCAAGAGGCATCTTCAGAGCTTCTCTTCGAAACCGTTCAATGTATTCCTCTGTAGATTCATTATTTTTCTGCTTGATTCTAATAAGAGTAGACATAGTCATGTCATTAAGCCCTTCATAGAACCTTTCAAGAAACATCTGTTTGAAACCAGCAAATGAGGTAATACTCCCATCTGGAAGACTTCTATACCATTCATAAGCCGTTCCCTTGAGACATCCAATAAATACCCGAGTAAGGAGGGCATCACTTGGTTGTAATTGATCAGTCATTACTTCAAAGTGATTGATAAACTGACTTGGAGAAGTGGTTCCATCATAGAATGAGATAGTAGGAGGCTTGTATTTAGGAGGATATGATACTTGCTTCCATTCTATCGGATAAGGCTGCTTGATGCCTAACCTTTGTAAACCATCCTTCTGTTTGAATGCCTCGAATTGAGTTTTGAGATTTTTCAATTCTTCAGAGACAACTCCCGAAGATTGTGGAGTTGTGGCTTGTAGAGAATAGTTAGGAGGAGGAACAGCATTGTAAGCACTACCCCCAGCTCCAGAGAGACTAGGATTTGGTTGAGCAGGTCCAGGAGTATTGGATTGTACTGCTGGAGGAACTTGTACTGGACTTATATCAGTATCAACTGGTATGGCATCTGATACAGTCTGTCGATTTTGCAACTGAGCTGTCATGAGTTCATACATTGACTTTATTGTGTCAGTCATAGATTTCATTTGCTGTTCCAAAGAAGCAATTCTTTGATCTTGAGGAGTCAGGGAAGAAGAGGGTTCATCAGTATTCCCATCAACCATGTAAGTCGTAACTGTATGAGGGATTATTGATGAACTAGTAGATGTTGTATGCTCTGAATCATTGCTTCGTGTATCAAAGTCAACTATAGGAGAATTACCCCCAGTAGGAAGAGGTGGGAAGTTAGATTCTCCAAGAAATTCAGAATCAATTTCAGGGATCAAATTTCTTTGACTAGAAGCCAAGACACTTGCTCTGGTGTTTTTATATACTCCATCTGGACTATCAACTCTACCCCCCGTATCTCGAGAAGTCATGTTGACAGAGGCAAACAAAGGCTCATCTTCATCAGGCATAGGTTTATACTGAATCCTATTAAAGACAGACTGTCGTTTATTTTGACATCTGCATTGCATTGTGACTCTTGGCTGGAAGTCACATTCAGTATGATCACCATGGTCTTGAACTGTTGATTCACATCTGCACTGAATTATGACTCTTGGATAGAAGTCACATTCAGCATGTTCCTTTGATATAGAATTACTCCTTCTCTTCTGTTGAAGATATTCCCGTAAATCTATTTGTGAAGATTTGAGGAATATACTTCCTGTTCTTGGGTCTTGATGGCTCTTGATTATACAAAGAGTGATTAATGTGAGCCACATAATTTCTTGCATACTCTGCATCTGGATCTTTTATCTTCATATCCAATTGGTATGGTTTCTTAACACCAAAAGTGCTGAGTTTTGTTCTTAAATCAGTGGAAGGTAACATATTAATTTTGGAAACATGGAGTTTTCTTTCCATTGATCTGGATATTTGCAGAGAAGGAAGAGTTAAACCACTCCCTTGATTAGGAGTTGGTAACAGACCCTCTTTAATGGACAGATTCTGTGCCCAATTTGAAGAAATCAAAGAAGAAGACATTAAGGAATGTTTCTTCTTAGACTCATTCAGATGTTGAGACATAGAATGTCCAGAAGGAAGAGTAGTCAAAAGACCATCTCCTTTCCTTTGACTAACAAAAGTATCAGTCAAAGCTGTTCCTGGAGTAAAAACTACAGGAGCAGAAGAAACAACTAAAGAGTTATTCCTTTTCGAAGGGACTTTGTGTGGAAGACCACCCCCAGTTCTAGTAGAACTCGGTGAAGAAGAAGAGATAACTAAGGAGTTATTCTTCTTTGATGAAATACACGCTGAAACAGACTTGGTTAAAGAACCAGAGCTGTTAGCGTGACTTTTGATTTTAGAATTACACGCTGAAACAGATTGGGCTAAGGAGCCAATACTGTCAGCGTGACTTTTGAATGTGGGGTTGCACACTGGAATAGATTTGGCTAAGGAGCCAGTACTATCAGCGTGACTTTTAGAGTTGAATTTGCACACTGGAACAGATTTAGCTAAAGAGCCAGTACTGTCAGTGTGACTTTTAGAATTGAATTTGCACACTGGAACAGATTCGGCTAAAGAGCCAGTACTGTCAGCGTGACTTTTAGAATTGAATTTGCACGCTGGAACAGATTCGGCTAAGGAGCCAGTACTGTCAACGTGACTTTTAGTTACTGTCAACTTCGAGCGCACAAGAGTGTGCGTGCTTGCAATGGAGTTCTTGCCAGTGTTAGGAGTAGACACTGTGGCAGAGACTTCACCATTGACTGCCAACTGATTCTTAGGGACATAGACTGAGTGTTCCTTCGACTTGGCAGTAATAATGGAGGCTGGAATGGGCTTGCCACCCTTAGCCCGCTGCATTTCTTCATAGGCGAGTTGATCGAATTTGATCGTCATCACCTTCTTCGTCGAGCCGATAGACGAAGTATCGCATTGAGTTGTTACCATCTCAGAAGAGGAGATGGTTATCCCCAGCAGAGTCGCCAATTTGTTTTCCATAAATAAATTCACTTTATTTATTTTGTATCTGAGAAAATTACAACTGTAGGAATCCGATCTAGAAGACGATCGCTTTATCCTTTGGACTATGCGAAGAAGAAAAGCTCTTAAAATTTTGACAGTAGATATCAATGTATCTGTACAATGAATAAAAAAAAAGAACTCTATTTATAGAGTCAAAACAGTAACTGAAAAGATAACTACCTCACCACTAGTGCATTTGAAAAGTCACGCAGACTCTAAATACACGCAGGGTTAGTGAGTAGTTACTGGACGTGGCCCGTAACTGTTGGACACATGGCATTAGTGCATGGGTCGTGTGCAAGTTACTGGGCACGCGAGAGAGAGATCGGTGGCATGGCTGCCACGTACTCCAGTTGAAATAAAATCCACGCTGTCTTGCTGAAGGCAAAAAATCCACGCAGTTTCGTTGACGCAGACTCGTTGAAGGCGAAATCCACGCAAGCTTTGAAGAAGAATACTTCAGAATTTACGCATGCTTTGAGAAGAATAACTCAAAAATCCACGCAAACTTGAGGAAGGAGAAGGTTCAGAATCCACGCAAAACCGCCAGCTGTCTTGATTTGGCACGCTTCGTCTGACACAAAATCTCTGACATTGATTATATTTGTCAGCCGCATTAAATGAAGATAAGATCCAAAGTCACGCCAACTTGGTGAAGAGTGAGTCTTGCTAAGGAAGATTTCGAAAATCACGCAAAAGACGGCGATGATCTCTCGAATTCTGTGCATACGTGGCATACGAGGAGACGTTTCTCGACTGCTGTGTTGTCAGTCATTATGATTCTGACGTATGGCTGAGCTGTCTCTGCGTGACTTTTAAAGGAGATGGCCAGGCAGAACTTAGCGTATCTTTTGTGCTGCTTCTTGGATCACTCTGTGTGACTTGTTCTGATCAACTCAGCGTGACTTTCATTTTTGAGGCCTACACCGATATCTGAGAAGGTTGTCATGGCAAACCAGGCCCAAGCTGAAGTTCTGGGGATCGGGACTGTGGAGCTGAAACTCACTTCTGGGAACACTCTGACGCTTCAAGCTGTGAAGCATGTTCCGGTGATTGCCAAGAACCTGATCTCTGGGAGCCTGCTCTACAATACAGGCTTGAGGATGGACATCAATGCTGGTCAGATGGTGATGTCCAAGAAGGGAACATACTTCGGGAAGGCTTATCAAACGGAAGGAATGCTTAAAATTCAGCTTGTCAACCAGTTTAATTACATTAATACAGTTGTATTTTCTGATTATTCTCTTGAGTTGTGGCATAATAGACTAGGACATGTTCATTGTAAAAGAATTAACAAAATGTTTAGTCTAGGACTTATCTCCAAATGTGGGGGTAAGGTGGAGAAGTGTGAAGTGTGTGCTCAGACGAAGATCACAAGGAAACCCTTTCATCGGGTCAATCGAAGCACAGATCTTCTGGAGTTGGTACACTCCGATATCTGTGACTTCAAACATTTCTCCACGAAGGCTAGGATGAAGTATTTCATAACCTTCATCGACGACTTCTCTAAATATGCGTTCGTCTACTTACTCAAGACTAAAGACAAAGCTTTCGCGAAGTTCAGAGAGTTCAGGGCCGAAGCTGAACGGCAGACTGGACAACAACTCAAGAGGTTAAGAAGTGATCGAGGAGGGGAGTACAGGTCTCATGACTTCGCATCGTTCTACAAAGAACATAGAATCATATGCGAGACTACTGCTCCATATTCTTCTCAATCCAACAGAGTAGCAGAGAGGAAGAACCGAACATTAACAGAAATGATGAGTTTGACTCTATCACCTCCAATAACATATGGGTGTTGGTAGATCTACCTGAAGGAGAAAAGCCTATCGGATATAAATGGATCTTTAAGAAGAAGATGAAGGCAGATGGAACTATTGACAAGTTCAAGGCCAGGTTGGTAGCCAAGGGATTTTCTCAGAAACAGGGGATAGACTACTTTGACACGTACGCTCCAGTAGCTCGGATGACCACTATCAGAATGTTAATCGCTCTAGCAGCTATACATAAGTTGGTGATACATCAGATGGATGTAAAGACAGCATTCCTGAATGGGGAGCTGACCGAAGAGATTTATATGCAACAGCCAGATGGATTTATCGTCAAAGGTCTTGAACACAAAGTCTGCAAGTTGGTAAAATTATTGTATGGTTTGAAGCAAGCTCCCAAGATGTGGCATGAGAAGTTTGACAAAATTATTAGGGCAAACAGCTACAGAGTCAGTGAGACGGACAAATGTGTTTACACAAAGTTCGCTAATGGAAGAGGAGTCATCGTTTGTTTGTACGTGGACGACATGCTAATCCTAAGGACGGATATAGGCTGTGTCACGGAGACAAAGAAGTTTCTCTCAACCAAGTTCAGTATGAAGGACTTGGGGGGATGCAGATGTCATCTTGGACATAAAGATCATCCAGACAGACACTGGAGTAGCGCTGTCACAATCTTACTACATTGAGAAGATGCTCATACGCTATGGGTATAAGGATCTTCCAGGGATCGATACACCATACAGGGGTGATCAGAAGATGAAGCCAAACTCGAGGGAAAGCGTCAGGTAGCTGGAGTATTCTAGCATTATCGAAAGTTTGATGTACGCAACCACTGCCACAAGGCCTGACATAGCTTTCGCCATGGGAATGCTGAGTCGGTTCACAAGCAACCCAGGGATTGAGCACTAGAAAGCTGTGAAGCGGGTGATGAGATATCTCAAGAAGACTCAGACATATGCACTGCACTACAACGGGTATCCGACAGTAGTGGAAGGCTTCAGTGATGTTAGCTGGTGTTCAGAGGTAGAAAGCTATGGAATCTGAATTCTATGCACTTGAAACTGCAACAGATGAAGCAGAATGGCTTCGGGAGCTCATGTATGATCTTCCAATAGTTGGGGCTCAGATACCGGCGATACCGATATAATGTGACAACCAGGCGACTACGGCGGTGGCATCAAATGACCTCTTCAACGGAAAGAAAAGGACTGTGCGGTTGAAGCACAGGACAGTACACGATCTTATCAAAAGAGGTGTAATTGCAGTGATTGATGTTCGGAGTCAGGAGAACCTGGCAGATCCGTTCACAAAGGGCCTCAAGCGCCAGTTAGTCGATGACACAGCTTGTAAAATGGGCTTGAAGGCATTCTGATAGTGTGTCTTTGTAATCCTACCATAAAGTTTTATGCTATTAGTTCAAAGAAAAATCTACTAGGCATCTAACTTTTGGTTCAAAGGAGGATCACTGACTGGGAAACTATCAGGTAACAGTGGGTACTTGTTCTCTGGAACATGTAAGGGATACGGACCCATAACCACTGTTGTCTACTATGTATTTTCTGCGGAAAAAAAAGATCCTGTGGAAGGTTGGCTTAAACGCCTTAATGAGTTCTCAGGCAGAGTGAATGCCTGGTGTGCTTTACAGAAAGCATGGTAGAGCAGCACTATAAGGAGTGAAACTCTATGCTATAGTGGGCTGACTCCACCATGAGGTTTCCAGGTCTGGGATAATGTCTCGGCTTTGCAAGCCAAGTCATAGCGGCGTAGCACCGCAAATAGGCAGCTAGCCTAATGCTGTATGACATAATTAAAGAGTTGTCGACAGCACTACAAAGGGAAGGATGGCCCCATGTTACAGTGGCACGACACCACGATGAGGTACCTAGGTAGGGGTAAAGCCTCGGTCTTGCATGCCATGTCGTTGCGGCATAATACCGCAAGGAAGCCTTAGGCTTCATGCTGAGTAGATTGGCACTACAAAGAGGCTGAGACCTCATGCTACAGTAGTATGACACTACGATGAGGTTCCCAGGTAGGGGTAATGCCTCGGCTTCAGGCCATGTCATAGCGGTGTAGCACCGCAAGGAAGCGCAAGGCTTCATGCCATGTCTCTTTAATAAAGAACTCACCTATAGTGTATAGAAAGAGATATCGGGCCGTCTCTTGAGGGTAAATTTGTAGATGACCAAAATTATACACTGAAAACTAGGCTGGCACAGGGACTTTAATGTGCAGCCAGAAGCACACGTAACTATACTTTGTGAGTGGGAAGAATTATAATTGTGGTGCAGAATTTAAGGCGTAGTCCATTCTTGTATCACATTGTTATTTAACCCATGCGAGAATATTCAAGTCGTCAGCGACATCTATCCTAATGCAAAATAGACAGTTACTGTAGGGAATGCTCAACCCTGGACACATATATGTTGTGATATGTAGGAGATTGTTGGTACTTTCTTTACATGGAGAGAGCTTGCTCTCAACATGCCTTGTAAAAGTTTAGTCCCACATCGGAAATGCACCATGAGTTATCTCAACATATATACTTGGTTGTGTTGTTGAGAGATGCACATGGGGTGGTGACCCTAAGGAGGGAACCATGTGGGTGATTTTACTAGGAGGTAAGAATAAGGCTCCAAGGATTAAGCATTAATGCTTTTGTCATTCTCTTGGATTAATTCCATTTAGAGCTAAGCCCCAAAGGGGCTTAGCGACTCGGACTCGGACTCGGACTCGGACTCGGGCTCGAGCTCGGGCTCATGGGCTCATGAGGCGTAATGTGGCATTTTGTTGGCACACTTTGCACTTAGCACGTCAGCATTCATGCGGCTCATATGCGGCCATGCGGTCTTATGTGGCATGCGGCTCACATGCGGCCACATGCGGCCTCATACGGTTTTATGCGGCTTATGCGGCTCATGTGGTCCATGCGGCACTTGCGGCCATGAGGCCATGCGGCTCATACGGCCAGGCTGCTGCTGCTGCTGCCGCATGGAGGGCTCCGCTGACTGTGCAGGCTACAAGTCAGTTATGAAAAGACTGATTCAATACGATTAATTCAGATCCACTTTTTGTGGGATTTGAATTAATTTCGTTGTTATCTTTGTGGGATTTGAATTAATTTCGTTGCTATCTTTGTGGGATTTGATTCAATCTTTCCATAACTGAAGAGGCGGCTAGGGTTTCCATGCTCTCTCTATATATACTCTCTTCTGGCCTCCTTTGTGAAGGACTACGAATTTTATAAGTTAGAAAAGAGAGAGAGAGAGAGAGGGGGAGCTGCTGTAATGCCCCGCTCCGTACGAGACATTTGGTTGGCTTATTGGATGGGATCAGAGTGCTGGACCGTGACTTATGTTGGAGATCAGGAGAATTGAGACTGATGCAGTCTTTCTTAGCTGGCTAGACGGAATGGGTATTGGAACGTGGCTCGCTGGTGGAGCTATGCTTAGTGGGATTGGAAAAGGAAGACCGTTATGCAAGGTAGGTGGAACTGTCCTCCTTCCTCCTTATTCCTGCATGCTTAATAAATGGAATAAAGTGATGCTGTGAATATGTCCCTAATGTCTCTTACCTTGAATGTTGAATAATTGTGATGCGATGCTTTAGTTGCTAAATCGATAGAGATGCATATGCTGAAAATTATTGAATGAATAACACATGAACTTTGAATTGCTGAACGAATCACACTCGAACTGCTAATATAATATGATTCCTGAGAATGAATCGATAATGTCCCTTATGTTTAATATTGATGAAATGAATGAATCACTTGAATAATGAGATGCTGCATGAATGATACATGTGAAATGAAATGAATATGCTATTGTCCCTATGAAATGAATAAAATGCTACAAGTCCCTTCGAAATGAATGAATGTTGTTGTTCCACCTTAGAAGGAACGAATGAAAAATGTTGCAATAAAGCAATGAATGAGAAATGATGAGACTTGGGATCGTCGAGATCACTAAGTGGAATGATGAGAATATTGAAAATAATAAGTCGTTGAAAACGACATGGATGAGTTGAATGATGCAGTATTGCCTTTAGTTATTTCAATATTTCACCATTTGCTTTATGATCACGATCGAGTCAGACATGCATTCGCATGGTCAGCGACAACTTGTATACAAGGGGGTGACTGCTTCCTCGGACGGTACCCCGGGACGTTAGGGGATAGATTCGACCATGGAGAAAGTATAAACGTACTTTAAGGGTACGTGGTATCGGGACATTCCATTCGGGCTCGTAATCTGGTGGAATGGCGCGCCGATTATCTTTCGAAGTCCTATATGGCAACATCTGAAAATGGTGCACTAACACCAATGATCAAGTTATAAGGATGCATGCTAATAAATGTTTTGTGCAGGCAGAGTAAGTGTAACAGTTAACCTGTATTTAATGCAGGTAAGAGGGAGTGGCTATTGTTAAGAAATCACTTAAATGTGATATACTCAATATATGTGTTGGTTTAACTTGCGTGCTTAACGTGCCAAGTAAATGATGCTATGTGTAGCCTTTTAATATAAGAACCTGCTTAACATGTTAAATTCAGTATGCTAGAAAGATGCCTTGCTATAAACATTGCTCAATATAACCTACATGCTAAGTGATGCTTGATGTGAGAACTGTCATAACATGTTTAAGATGATAATGTTAACGATGCCTCAATGATGCCTTTGCATGATAACACCAAGAATGCTAAAATGATATGTCCACATGAATACTGCTATGAATATGTTTACATGCTTCACTATGATTATTGCTTATGAACTGTAAACTGATGCTAGGCCCCAAGTAGAAAGATCATTCTATTAAATGCTTGCTAAAATGGACCAGTTAGTGTTGGTTTAGGCGAGTGGGGTGGATTCTGCTCGCCAGTACATAGATGATGTGCTGACCCACATTTTTGTGGGCAGGTGCTCACGCTTGGGATGTTCTACACACGAAAATTGGCTTGATTGGTCCCGCGGCATCGAAGATTTGTTGGACATACAGAAGCTCTCCTTGTACAAGATGATGTCTTCTGTTTATAAAGGGCATAATGTATGGAACATTGTAATCAGTTGTACCAGTGAGTTGTAAGCCAAGTTGGTATATCGA
This sequence comes from Iris pallida, assembly GCA_029216955.1. NCBI lineage: Eukaryota > Viridiplantae > Streptophyta > Magnoliopsida > Asparagales > Iridaceae > Iris > Iris pallida. The sequence continues at coordinate 12,360,631 of JANAVB010037819.1, forward strand.
GTTGTAATCCAATGTATCAAAGTATCAGATGTAAGCTGTATAGCATTGTTCAGTTGGCTTTCAATGTAAAGTGAGATGTGATGTAAGCATTATGCTTCAATACAAGTCTTGTACTCTTCTTCAATTATCAATAAAGAGAATAAAGTTCTGTATATCTCTGTGAGACTTCAAGTTATCCTTTTATCTCTGCTGCTATAAAGAAACTGATGTGTTTCTATTCAATAAGAAAGATTGTCCTTATTAACTTCAATTTATCTGCTTCTGCCGCTGCGATGTGTTCCTATTTGAAGATAATCGATTATGTACTATCTTTGCCTTGTACAAGTGCACTACCAAACTTGTACGACATCACGCCCAAGCAAGGACGATCGATTCCAAGAGATAAAATATGTGATTAAACGACTCTACGAATCGGGGCATGACAAATTGGTATCAGAGCACGGCTTTACGTCCTTGGTCTCTTCTTTGATTCGTTTCAAATCAAAGTTGCATCGACGATTAACCAAAGTTGCTTCCGCGATCACTCAACGTTACTTCCGAGATTAAATCAAAGATTGCTTCCGCAATTATGCTGTCGTTGTTCTGCAATCATCCTTTGTTATTGTGTCTGAAAGTTCATTGACCCTCTTGGCTGCTCACTGGATGTTCCATACAATAAGTCTATATACATTGTGATACTTCGGAATGAATGATTGTTGTTGGTTTGGACACAAATAACCCAACAATGACTCGATGCCATAGTATGCTATATTGTGAATGCTGTTTGGAATTATGGGAATAAAGATAAGTGGCTATGTATGCTGCAACAAGTTAAGAATTGCATAAGATGTTGGGAAAGATTGGGAATAAAATAATTGATGGATGAGTTCGACATAACTGGTGAGTCGACTAAGGGGTGATGGCTAGTGCCTTTGAGACCCTAAGAATGTTGGCTTGTGACCCTGAGATGTTGGCTAACTGTTGTGATCATTATAGATCATGAATGTCCGTAATAGAATTGAGTTGGTATTGTTTAATGATGGCTTCGTTTCTGAGTGGTATATTGTCTCTACCACCTTAGAACTAGATATATCTTGACCCTTTCCATAGGATAGCAATGAGACTATCTGTGGGTACTGGATAGTGCCGAGACTTAGCTGGAAGTCATGTATTGTGGCTAGAAAACTCGAGTGTCCCTTGACGGTGATGTTATATTGAGTAGCGAGATTGTCGAAAATTATAACTGGTGGCTTGGTTAGAAATTGGTTAGTCGAATGATGACTCAGACTAGTAAGACAGTTAGTATGCCATGGGTAAATAAATTTGGTTAGAGAATGTTGTGGCTTAGAATATTTGAATGTTGATTTCGATTGGTTGGATGCAAATCATATGTGGCTAATACAAAGTTGATTGCTAAGCTGAAAGTTTTTGGAAATATTGTCGGTGACCCAAAGGATATTAGAAATCTGTGCCTTGACCCTAAGGTGTAATAGATGTCAATCCATCTTAATCACCAAAGGATAGTCGTTGCATATGTACATGTATGCTGAGGAATTGAGTTGTACTAGAAAAGTAACAAGTAGCAACCCTGAATAATTGTGTTGCATAGAGAATGGTTAATTGATACATGAATTATCGGATTGAATGGGATGAACTACTTGACCATTGCTGCATGAGATTTAAGAATGCCTGTAAGATAGTTTGATGATTGAGAAACAAATGGGATTGAGAAATTACAAACGTGTTGGATAATATCGGTATAGGTGATTGTTGGTTGGGATATAGATTGTTGGCTTATGACTTAGTGGTGTGACTCTGTCATACGAACCGAATAGTATGGTTCCATAGTCCTGTTGAGACTAACGGAATCGATGACCCTTGAATAGTTAGCCTTGGCTTATGGGTTCGTGTGGGTACAAAGAAATTGGAATAGAAATTGGATCATTGGGAATTTACTTGATAGATTATTAGAATAATGAAGATCGTATGTCAGATTGGGATTGACCGTAATTTTGATAGATCAATCTTAATCGATCATTAGGTAAGTCTAGAATGAGCCTCTGTGGGAATTATTTTCCTTGAGGAAGACCCTGAATAGATAGACTTGACCCTAGTGACCAGTTGATGACTTACCAATTATTGGCATAGCAGACAATGGCGATTAGTATTCAGACTGAGTTGATACCCATAAGTTTGGGTAGAGTTCCTTAGAACTGTTGGTTACTTGTTGGCCCTAAGAAAAAGAAACTTGTATAACCCTAGTAGCCGTCCACTCTAGGGAAGTCACCTGAATGATTAGGTATAGCTGTCGGAATAGCTAGCCATTGAGACTGGATCGAATAATAGATGGTCGTTGGCGACCCATAGAATGACCTTGTGGTATTGAACGAGAGATGGTGATGAGTACGACCTAAGAATGATATGTTGTATGTATGCTTCAATATGAACCTTATAGATGTTTGACCCTTGAGGATTATGTGTCGGCCTATAGCGGGAACTAGAATTGTGGGATGAGATTTGAGTTGTATGTATCGAGTAGTGAATGATTTCATAAGATGGAATTGACTACTCATGACGGGAATATTGGATCGGTATCTATAGTCGGGTAGCTGGGTTAACCTCGACTGTTGCATAGAACTATACCCTGACTTGGGTAATCGATAGTTGGTGATGTCGGATTGTATCTTTTAGAAAAGATGAATTGCCTCGGTAAAAAATATTGTTGGATTTGGGAAGGAATATGATTGCATGTTGTGAACGCTTGATATGATTGGCTCTAAGTTAGACCCTTGACCGAATGTTAAAAATATTATGCTTGGATAGAGAGCTGTCCCTGATGTTAAGTGTTGTGGCCTGGAAGATAGTGATTGTGGCAAAGTGACTGAAGTAATAAGTCAATGGAAGGGATGCTATGTCGGATTTGGAAAAGAGAGTTGTATCGTGGTTGATCGAATTGTGCTATCATGGAAGTTGGCTGAAGTACATATATTTTAGGGACGCCTAAAATATGTGTATGGATCCAGCCGAAGTGATAGGTTGCGACTGAGATAACATTATGGAAAGAATTTATCGCACTAGCGTGGACTTTGGCTGAAATGCATATGTTTTGGGGACGCCTAAAATATGTGTATGGATCCAAACGAAGTGATGTGTTGCGACCAAGATAGAATACAAGGAAAATATTGGTGAATCAATGAGAAGTTGCAAGCATTTGGAAAAAGAGAAAGATGGATTGAATCGTTGATGGATTAAAATGATACAGTTGGATGGATATTTTGAAATGACTGAGTGTGCTGAAATGAATATTGAATTGAAGCTGAATGAGTAACTCATTGTGATTGAGTGAATCTAGTAGATGAGTTGTTTTCTTAAGTTTCGAGGACGAAACTTTTTCTGAGTGGTACATTATGTAATGCCCCGCTCTGCACGAGGCATTTGGTTAGCTTGTTGGACGGGATCAGAGTGCTGGACCGTGACTTATGTTGGAGATCAGGAGAATTGAGACTGATGCAGTCTTTCTTAGCTGGCTAGATGGAATGGATATTGGAACGTGGCTCACTGGTGGAGCTACGCTTAGTGGGATTGGAGAAGGAAGACGTTATACAAGGCAAGTGGAACTCCTTCCTCCTTATTCCTGTATGCTTAATAAATGGAATAAAGTGATGCTATGAATATGTCTCTAATGTCTCTTACCTTGAATGTTGAATAATTGTGATGCGATGCTTTAGTTGCTAAATCGATAGAGATGCATATGCTAAAAATTATTGAATGAATAACACATGAACTTTGAATTGCTGAATGAATCACACTCGAACTGCTATTGTAATATGATGCCTGAGAATGAATCAATAATGTCCCTTATGTTTAATGTTGATGAAATGAATGAATCACTTGAACAATGAGATGCTGCATAAATGATACATGTGAAATGAAATGAATATGCTATTGTCCCTATGAAATAAATAAAATGCTACAGGTCCCTTCGAAATGAATGAATGCTGTTGTTCCTCCTTAGAAGGAACGAATGGGAAATGTTGCAATGAAACAATGAATGAGAAATGATCAGACTTGGGATCGTCGAGATCACTAGGTGGAATGATGAGAATATTGAAAATAATAAGTCGTTGAAAACGACATGGATGAGTTGAATGATGCACTGTTGCCTTTAGTTATTTCAATATTTCACCATTTGCTTTATGATCACGATCGAGTCGGACACGCATTCGCATGGTCAGCGATAACTTGTATACAAGGGGGTGACTTCTTCCTCGGACGGTACCCCGGGACGTTAGGGGACTGATTCGACCATGGGGGAAGTGTAAACGTACTTTAAGGGTACATGGTATCGAGACATTCCATTCGGGCTCACAACCTGGTGGAATATCGTACCGATTACCTTTCGAAGTCCTATTTGGCAACGTCTGAAAATGGTGCACTAACACCAATGATCATGTTGTAAGGATGCACGCTAATGAATGTTTTGTGCAGGCAGAGTAAGTGTAACAGTTAACCTGTATTTGATGCAGGTAAGAGGGAGTGGCTATTGTTAAAAATCACTTAAATGTGATATACTCAATATATGTGTTGGTTTAACTTGCGTGCTTAACATGCCAAGTAAATGATGCTATGTGTAGCCTTTCAATATGAGAACATGCTTAACATGTTAAATTCAGTATCCTAGAAAGATGCCTTGCTATAAACATTGCTCAATATAACCTATATGCTAAGTGATGCTTGATGTGAGAACTGTCATAACATATTTAAGATGATAATGTTAACGATGCCTCAATGATGCCTTTGCATGATAACACCAAGAATGCTAAAATGATATGTCCACATGAATACTGCTATGAATATGTTTACATGCTTCACTATGATTATTGCCCATGAACTGTAAACTGATGCTAGGCCCCAAGTAGAAAGATCATTCTATTAAATGCTTGCTAAAATGGACCAGTTAGTGTTGGTTTAGGCGAGTGGGATAGATTCTGCTCGCCAGTACATAGATGATGTACTGATCCACATTTTTGTGGGCAGGTGCTCACGCTTGGGATGTTCTACACACGAAGATTGGCTTGATTGGTCCCGCGGCATCGAAGATTTGTTGGGCATACAGAAGCTCTCCTTGTACAAGATGATGTCTTCTGTTTATAAATGGGCATAATGTATGGAACATTGTAATCAGTTGTACCAGTGAGTTGTAAGCCAAGTTGGTATATCGAGTTGTAATCCAATGTATCAAAGTATCAGATGTAAGCTGTATAGCATTGTTCAGTTGGCTTTCAATGTAAAGTGAGATATGATGTAAGCATTGTGCTTCAATACAAGTCTTGTACTCTTCTTCAATTATCAATAAAGAGAATAAAGTTCTGTATATCTCTGTGAGACTTCAAGTTATCCTTTTATCTCCGCTGCTATAAAGAAACTGATGTGTTTCTATTCAATAAGAAAGATTGTCCTTATTAACTTCAATTTATCTGCTTCTGCCGCTGTGATGTGTTCCTATTTGAAGATAATCGATTATGTACCATCTTTGCCTTATACAAGTATACTACCGGACTTGTACGACATCACGCCCAAACGAGGACGATCGATTCCAAGAAATAAAATATGTGGTTAAATGACTCTACGAATCGGGGCGTGACAGCTGCTGCCGCCATTGCAAGTCCATCCGAGGAGTCAGAACAGAGGTGACTTCGAGCGTTCCACAAGTTCTTCAACTTGCTGGTTCCTGGAAGCAATTAGTGTGGGGCGAATCTTGCTTTGAACAACGGTGTTTTGACACCCCAGCAACTTTTCTTCATCTCATCTTTTTCTAGATTATTGTAACTCGTTCTGTCCCAATTGTAACACGTTTTCAAGGAAGAACGAGAGATCTTCTCTTCTCTATTTCCCTCCTTCATATTGTAATCTGGCTATTTGGCTTTTTGTATCATCGTAGATCTTGAGTTTGATCACTGCAAAGTTTTTGTGTGACTCCCAGATCTCGATTGCATCAGTTTTTCCATCTTTGATCAAGCCCCGGGAATAACAAGAAAAGTATAACTAAACATATCAGAGCCGACGATGGCCTCTCTAGGTAGATCACTTCGATCGCGTACCGTCGAATAAAAAAGCTCTTCCATCTCCTATAACAATTGCCTCCCAAGAATCATAAATTAGATTAAATTGATCAATAATAAGATTTTGGTGTATTTTTTGAATTTAGAATTAGCCATAACGACCTTTCTATAGCCTTCAAGACCAATAACCGAACCTATATAGGCTAATGAGACTCTGGATAAACTTGGTATGACACTAGAAGCTATATAAACCTATTTTAGATTTTCAGATAATTTAAAAAAATTTCCAAGATTTAAAACCCTTGAAGATAAAGAAGAACATATTTTTAGAATTTTCCTAGAAATTACCATTGGCGATCCCCATCTTAAAATCTTATGAATCTTGGCCAATATCCCATGGCCTATAATAGTTAAAATAATTTTTGGAGATTTTCCTGTAATACTTAGGTATTTTTCCAAGCCTAAAACTACCTTATATATATATATATATATATATATATATATATATATATATATATATATATATATATATATATATATATATTAAATGCAAAGTATTTGGGCATATGGCGGCCAACTACCAACAGAATAGCGAACACAGAGAGGACTCGATACAGACGGAAGCAACTGGTGCTAATGGCAGGGAGATGACAAGAGGAGATGGCGGAGCCATCCTGATGGAGGAGGGCAGACATGCACTAGTAGGCAGCAACACAAGGCCAGCATCCGAAGCAGACGACTAAGCTAGGGGAGCACCTCCAACCCAACCAATCATGTTAGTAGAGAGGAACAAGGAGAAAACCCCTCTAACAATGAGGAGCAACATGGGGCGAACTCGACAGGGGGGACCTGGCTGACCCAACTATCTCAGGGAGCAGGAGAAAGGGGTATGGTTGTATTCCAAGCACAAGGTCCTACAGCATCTAAAAGGAGAGACTCTGCACCAGAGAAGGGACCCTCGCACAGGGGGAAGGCGATAGACGGACAGTCCTCAAGCAGAAAATGGCAGGCCCGAGCAGCCTTGGATGAAGGTCAGCCATCGAACACCTATTCGGATGCGAGGAGATGGGGGATACAGAGGAGGAAACTTGGGAGAGCAACAACTAAGCATGGTAATCGACAACCCAGCATGGGGTTATATCTACAAGGAGGAGGGACTCACCAAACTGGGCAATCCCCTTCTAATGCGGAGACGTAGTAGACACTGTTACCTGCCCGAGGTAGCAGTGGCAGTAAAATACATGGCGACCCCTCAAGTAGTTAAATGTCTATCATCTCCTGGAACATCAGGGGCGGGTGCTCTATTGGGCGTCGGAAGGAAGTACGGAATAGAATGAGAGAAGAGCAATGTACGATATGTGCATTACTGGAAACTAAAATAAAAACGAAAAGGATCATTGATACCAGAACTCCGAATAACTGGGGCCAGATAAACAACCTAAAAATTTGCAAAATGACCAGGATATGGCTAATGTGAGACAAAAATCACTGGAAGGGCCAGGTGATTTCTGTTTCAGAGCAGCTAATAATGGTGATATTCGAGCACAAAGGCGGGCTTAGATTCATCATGGGGCGACCTATGGGCACAACCACTGGAGGAGGCGTGACACTATGGCAAGAAATCGAACAAGTCAGCAATCTAGCTTCTTCCACCCTCAACTCCCCCTCCCAATCATGGAGGACTTCAACACAATTCTTTTTCCAGAACGAGAAGGTTGGAGGAAGAGTTGTTCCGGATTCTATCCTATATGACTTTCAAAGCTGTCTCCTTCGGGCTAGCCTTACCTCGCTCGCGAGAGGAGGTTATGTACAGACGTGGAACAACAAAGCTTCTAGGAGAAGGGTCATCTGCCAACTCGACCGAGCAATTGGAAACACTCTATGGCTCGAGAAGTTCCCACATCTCTCGGCCATGGGACTCCCCACGGGAACAAGTGATCATTCTCCAATATGTATCAAACTTGGAGACAGAGGTGACTACAAGACCGCCCCTTTTCGTTACAATAACGGTTGGTATCTTATGCAGGGATATATAGAGACGGCGACCAACGGCTTGAAGGACTGTACGGTCGGCATTGCACAATATAGGTTCGCTTGCAAACTCAAAAAAGTAAAAAAGCGAACTTAAGAGTTGGATTAGGAGCCAGCCAAGCGGAGAGCTCCAATTAAAGTAAGCAGAATTGAAATCTGTACAAGAAGCTCTGCAATAAGACCTTAGTAATATGCACCTTGTCGAATAGAAGATGCTGCTAGTTGAAAAGGTCGGAAAGCTCCTAATGGCGGAAGAAGTAGCAGCGGTGCAAAGAGCTAAATGCTCTTGGCTCAAGAGTGGTGTAACCCCTTTTCCCAAAATTTTGCTAAAAGATTTTTATTTATTTATTTGGATTAAATGATGATTTTTAGAATTTTTTCTTTGTTAATTATCACGTAGATTACTTTAGCCATGGTGGAGTTTTAGAGTACAAGATGACTAGCAATCGTGGCACGAATGGTGCAATGGCGTGCTTTGACTAGTGTAGTAGCCCTGGTAGGGAAGGCCCATTCATGAGTGTGTCCTAACTAGAAAAACCAGGCCAAGTTGTGACTTAACCCTTACCAAAGATTTATTTATTTATTATTTATATTATTGAGTATTAGGGAACCCGGTTGTACCGAACTAGTCCAGATTGGACTCAAAACAAGCCCAAGCCCATGTGTTCATGCGGCACGTCCAATGACATTCGTGTTGATGGAATTTGGTATGAGGGTGTTGTATTTCGTTTTAATGATTTAAGGAATATTTCTAAATATTTGTTAATTAAATATTATAAATATCATTATTTGTATAAAATAGGTTCTTGTATAATTTTGGGATTATTAGAATGTGCATAGTGGTGTATACATCATTGTTGGGTTATTGAATTCCGTTATTATTATTATTATTATTATTATTATTATTATTTTATTGAGGTTATTATTATATAATAATATTATTATTATTATTGGTTATATTATATTTGTCAAATAAACGTTACTAATATATATATATATATATATATATATATATATATATATATATTTATATATATATATATATATATATATATTAAATAATAAAAAATAAATAAAAAAGTTATCAACACTGTTCTCTTGCGGGAACAGTGGATAAAAGCCCACGTAAGCAAGCAAGCCAGCCGGCAGTTTCCCCTTCCAAATTACAAATCGAACGCACGTATATATATATAGATGAAAGAGTTTTCATCGAAAAACTCTAAAACCCTAACCCCGTTGCTGACCAGCGCCGCTCGGGACTGCACGCCCCTCCCTACGCACGCGCGCGTCGCTTCTGGCCACCGCCGGTCGGCCGGAGCGGCCACGGCAGCGTCGATACACGCGCGCGAATAAAAAACAGGACAACAGCAGTACTGCGAAGAGAATGCCTTCGCAGCGACTTTTCGTCGCGGATAATGGGTCGTTTCATGAACCGTTCGATCTGGTATGTTCACAACATGACCCTCTCCTAATCCCTTCAATTATTTCGATTTAAGTTCCACCGAACGCGTCATAAATTGAACCCAAAGTTTCCAAAAAACCTGCTAGAAAACAGGACACATGAATCAGTCCCAATCCCATATTGGAAGGCAAATTGCCGCCAAGCCATAGCAATATTTCAAAAACTATTTGAAGGCAGTTCTAGACAACATATACAAGTTCGAAACCCCTCTTTTACTTTTATTTTTTATCTACTAAATCCCTATTAAAACTGTTTCAAAGTTTGACGAAAACCTGTTTTCAAAATATTAAAAATATTGAAAAATTCTTCGATACAACGTGCGTCCCGCCAATCCGGGCGACGTGGTCACGAACCGAAAGCATCAAAAGGTGTGTAATGGTTTCGTAGACGTGTGGGCTTTGACGGAATTCAAATTGGTTGTGTGTGCGCGACGAATTTGACGCGTATCCGTCAAAATTCACTGTATCGGTCTCTGTGGAAATTTCCTAATTACTTTGTGCACGCTCGTCAGATCGAGATGAAACTTATGCCAGCAGGATCGTATCGTTTTTCTGGTCCTGTTTGCCAAGTTTGGTCCGATTCCGAGACAGTTGATCGGATCGCCGTTTTGCGGGCCCTACGGTCCGATTCAACGGGCAATTTTGTGCATGGCCCGCCGGAATCCAACTTTGAACATACGGCTGGGTTCATATCTGTCACGATCCGTACCCTAGAGTAAGGGCACGAGACGTGGGAACGTCCAGCCTACGCCGCAGTGTCGGCGGTAGAACGCTGTCCTAGGTCACAACATCTAACAATATAATGCTAAGCAGTTTATACTCCCCGAATGGGGGTGACATAGCAGAAAGTAAACTCAAGCACAACTAAGGCAGAAAGTTGAAATAGAAAGATAGATACTGCTGAAATGAAAGGAAATCCACAAGTACAAACAGAGAGTCTAAGTATCTAATACATCACACATCCCAAGTATCAAATATATACAGTCATCCAGAATGAATATAAAAGAAGACATCCTAGTCTAGAGGAGTGTCGTCCACAGCTAAAGGCTCATGCTGCTGGTCCAAGTCTGTACTGTCATCTAGGATAGCCCCATAATAAGTGGGACAGCACGCCTCGTCCTCATCCTCTGTAATATTTCAACAGGTCCAGTCAGGACAGGAGCGAGCACAATACATCTCAACAAGTCATAGCAGGAAAGGAAATATAATCATGCTAGAGAATAAAATACAAGAAACTGAAGAATAGCATAATGTAAGAGAGAGACAGTAAGTAAATATCTATGATATATAAAAGAGAGACAGTGCTAGTGATTCAGAGTACAAGATGAACATATGAATGGCTTAGGACTGATTCATGACTACATTAAGAGTGATTCATGACTATACTACTTTGGATATTTATTCACATGACCATTCATACTCCCCCGTACCCCAATCAATACACAAGGATCCAGTCAAGTTACGTTAAGATTCATGACTAAACTAGTTGACCCGTATAGGGTGATTCATGAATTGATTCGTGAAGGCTCGGTGATCATGAGGGTACATGAGTCACTAGTTGATTCCCGAAGATTCATGATAATAGAAGCATGAGATACGTGATGTAAGTAAAACACACGAGACAAGAGTATCTGATGCTCCCGAGAGGGATAACATCTCATGAAGGGATCCATATAGTACTAATCCGTGTTACCAATGTGTCAGCATCAAGTAAGATAATCTAAAGCAGGAAATATAATCCTAAACAAGATATGAAATGATCAGAGAATGTACTCACCTGATGTCTGAATGTCCAAAGTAAATATACTGTCCGAGGAGAGGTGTCTGGCTCCAAATCAGAACAGCACAAGTTACAGCAAGTCTAAAATGATAACATGAAGTTCTACTATGCATTCTACATGATTCTAGGTCAATCTAGACCAAAGTCAACTCTTGGTCAACCTTGGTCAACCCTAGAAGTCAAACTAGGTCAACCAAGTCAAACCTAAGTCAAACAAGTCTATACTAGTCTGACTAGTCTATTCTAGGCCTAATCAAGACTAAACAAGTCTAACTAAGCTCTCACTAGTCTAACAGACACACCATAGGCCAATACCACACACACACACACACACACACACACACACATATATATATATATATATATATATATATATATATATATATATATATATATATATATATATATTACTATTCACATTTGTTAGCCCAATGATTGTATCATGTTTTTGAATATGGTTAATATATTAAGTTTAGCACTTCATTATCACTAATCTTCATACTATCGCTAAAAGCATTTCTACTTATACTTATACCTTTGGTGATATGTGCCTATTGGTTTACATATTAGTGATATGAGCTTTTCTATCTTAAATTTAATCGGGTTGCCAAAATCAAAACTATGTTTTTGATTGTGGTCATTCAATTAAGTTTAATCATTATGATATCACTAATATTTATGCTATCACTATAGCATTGATACTTAAACTTCGCATAGTCCTAATGTGCTTTTATCTTATCATTCTTGCTACATGTATATTGCTTTGTTCGTCTAACATGTATTTGCAGAAAAGCAATTAGCAAGATCAATGTGGACATATGCAATGCAATAAAAAAATCATGGTAGGCCAAAGACGACGGATCCCATAAGATTTTTCTGAACCACCCGACGACATCTCTGGAGCCACGCACCGGAGGTTACGCTGCCCGGTCAGCGGACGGGGGTTGAGGGGGCAGCGCCCCTCGTCGGGGGTTCGGGGGCGAAGCCCCCGAAAGGTATTCAGTTTTCGCAAACTGGATATCTTTGGACAGCTGTCGCCAAGGAAAAAAGCCAGCACATATCAAAGGAAGAAGCCAAGCCATACCATCATCATTTCAAGACTCTGAAGAAGCCTGCACCTGCCTAAGTTTATCTGGAGTCTGTAATGAGTCTTAGGAATTATTGTAAACACAAGAAATGGATGGCAAAATCGAAAGTTAGGGCAGAAATAAGCCCAGGATTATTTTTTGGTAGAAAACGACATACCGACGGTATACCGGTGTATACCGACGGTATACCGGTTTTTGTTCACAGAAAGTTTCTGTTTACAAAATCGGCATACCGACGGCATACCGGTCCATACCGACGGTATACCGCTTTCGAAACGTTGAAATTCCAACGGTCGAATTTACAGCCATTAATGATCCCAACGGCTATATTTCTAGCCGTTGCAATCCCAGACCGGTATACCGCCGGTATGCCGGATCATACCGGCGGTATGCCGGTTCGTGGACTGACAAGTTGTCTTGAGCTCTTTTCAATGCTTTGGTTATGAATATCCTTGAACCCCTTCATTCAAGGTTGATGCTTTGAGCCTAAAAATTTCTAAACCACCAAAGCCTATCCACATATAACTCTACAAAGCTTTCATTTGTCATCCACAAATTGTGTTAGAGTTATTGAGTTGAAAAGAAAGATCTTCATCCTATTGTAAGGAGATCAAAACCTGTTGTGAAAGGTTGAAGTTGGAGAGTCTTCGTATCCAAACTCTCGGTTGAAGTTGGAGAGTCTTCGTATCCAAACTCTCGGTTGAAGTTGGCGAGTTCTTCGGATCCAAACTCGTGTTGAAGTTGGCGAGTTCTTCGGATCCAAACTCGTGTGTAACTATTTACTCAAATAGTGGATTAAAGCCGAAGAGAGTTCTGGGACTGGAGTGCCTCTTGGGAGGATACCAGGATACATCGTGTGTCGGTATTATTATTGCTTCTTCTCTTGCACTTATATTTTTAAATTGTCCATTAGCTTGTGCTAAGTGCTTGATTAGTTAGCTTAACCCTATTCACCCCCCCTCTAGGGTTCCTACAACATTATGAATGTATATATATATCTACATACACAATAGAATATGCCTAGCACATTAGCTACTACATATATGAAAATACCAATATATTCTACTCTACCATTCACACATCACATTAGGCATTTCCATATGTAGCTATAGGCATGGTGTTAGTGCACATGTGAGCATGTATGTGTATGTATATAACAGGGTTTAGTTTGTGTGTGAGAGATATGTGTGTGTGTTAATTTCATAAGAATGTGGGTGACAGGCACAAAGGGTAGCCTAGTGTTCTCAGATTGCCTTGTGTATGTGTGTCTTCATAAGTGTCCTGTGTGTGACAGGAAGGTGTCTCAAGAGTGTCTCAGGATCCCAAAGTGACAGTGAACATAAGTGCCTGTGTGGGGTTATGTTAGGTAGGAATGTGTAGATGACAGGGACTTAACAGGATAGGGTGTGTGTAGCTCAGTTTTTTGTGACTGTGTGTGTGTGTGTGTTGAGTGTACAGGTGTGTGTAGTATCTCAGCGACAGGAAACAGAATGTGAGTGTGTGTGTGTGAATCACAACAGTGGGTAAAAAGGGGACAACAGTTTTCAGTTTGTGTGTGTAGAGTTTAGTGTCTCAATTCATTACAAGTGGCAGGAATTAAGAAGTTGTGTGGCAAAATTTACAAACAGTGTGCAGGAATCAATTCTCAGTGTTCAAAATATCTCAGATTTGCTTTGTGTGTGTGTGTACTTTAAAACCTGTGTGTCTCAGGGTTCCATTTCTAGTGTAAATCAAATGACAGTGTTAACTAGAATCTCAGGAAAACTCAGTTTTCAGTGTTCAGGAATTTGAAGATCAAACTCAGGTTTTGAAAACCAATCAATCAGTTAACATCCAATTTTCTTATTCGATCCCATTCAACCATCTCAAAATAATGAATCCCCACAACCTAACATGTCATTTACTGTTCAGCAATGAAATCAGAACTAAACACAGAGTATTAATCATTAAGTGTAATGGAATGAAGAACAGTGATATTTTACACTGATACAATAGTGTATCAGTCGAATACTCACTTCCCTTGAAAATCAAATCCTCTTTCATCAATCTTAACATAAATGCACCCTAACATGATATCAATTGTTCAGACATTTAAAACATAGCTAAAACATATGGCATTAAAGTAAATGGAAAAATGAGGAATAGTGAACCAGTTTACTGATGCTTCATAATACCAGAAATTAGGAACATGTCCTAATCGAATGTTAAACTAACAATAATCAATGGAATTAAGGTTGGTAAATAATAGTGGATATGTGTACGTGTCACACAATCAATATGGTGTCCAAAAATGTGACACAATGTATCCAAACATCACACGAACTCAATGCACTGGACTGTCACAGATCGTGCGACCAGTGCACGAGTCCTAACTAACTCGACACGAAACCAAATGACACGAGACTTGGGGAGTGTCGTGTCAGACACTGCCCCGAGCTCCGTGTCAAAGGACACACACCTACGTCCCCTGGATAGCTCGCACGAACCCACTGGCAGCAGGGAAGTGCAGCTCGCACGCGCGCGGGCGTGTCCAAGGGTTCGACACGACACCAAAATGACATGAAATCCCAAAATGACATGAAATCACCTCAGTCACTTAGAAACCCATAAGCGACACCAAGACACGAATTTTTATTCAAACACAAATCGAAAACACGATCGAAATGCCCATTGTGGCATTTCGTCGAACACCTACGTTGGTTACTGATACGGACACGTACAGGACACAAAATCGAGCAAACCCTATTCCTACAGCACAAGGACAACTAGGGCTTGGTGTTTATGCAAAGAAAACCAAATTTTAATGAAGGAATAGGATTATACCTATGTGTGTTCTTCAACATAAAAGCCTCTTCAAAGGAGCTCTCCAAAACCACCCAAAATCTCCAAATTGCTTCAAATCTGAGATGTAACTCCACAAACAGTAGGAGAACAGTGATTAGAACACTATGGAAGAAATCTCAATAAAAATGGAGCTCTATTGATTAAACTATGAAGAAAATAGAATGAAGGCTCACCTAGTTCTTAGGAAGAATGATAGAATATTGAAAAGAGGCACAAATTTCTAAGAAGATATTATATAGGCAAGGGGGGGTCTTGGCCGACCACTTAGCTTAGGCTTAGGGTTTCTAGGGGGCATCTATGGCTAGAAATGAATCAAGTCTAATGAGTGGCCTAGAATCTAGGGCTCTTTCCTAGTTAAGTTGCAAACCACTCACTTAACTAAACATGACTCAAACCACTATCCAATACAAACTAATTCTCAATGTGGCTAACTAGGCTAGCTATGGCTAATCTAGGTTAGGCCCAATCTAGGTTAGGCTAACCAAAACCATATAGCAATAAATAAACTAGTATTTAAATCACACCATTCAAATAAATTATTTTAAATTTCTAATAAAATATATTAAATTCAAATAATTCAAAAATGACAAAAATATCCTCAAACTAGAAACATGATAGTGACAAATCTACCCTCCTTAAAAAAAATTTTGTCCTCGAAATTGAAAGACAAAACTAACAATGAGAAGGATAGACGATCATACCTCACGGTCCAAAAAGATATGGGTATCACTCGCGCATCTCATCCTCCCGCTCCCAGGTAGACTCTCCTGGAGAATGATGCCTCCATGCGACGCGTACCAAGGGTATCACCTGGTTCCTAAGAACCTTCTTCCGTCGATCCAGAATCTCTACTGGCTGCTCTGGATAGCTGAGAGAAGGCCCAACCTCAATCTCCGAATGATCGAGCACATGGCTAGGGTCAGCCACGTACCGTCTCAACTGTGATACATAGAATACGTTGTGGACCCCCACTAGTGCAGGTGGCAAGTCTAGCCTGTAAGCCGTGTCGCCAACTCTCCCGCTGATAACGAAAGGGCCGATGAAGCGCGGGCTAAGCTTCCCACCTCCACCAAAACGTATCGTACCACGAGTCGGAGATATCCGCAGAAAAACCATGTCTCCAACCTAAACACAAGCAAGGTCTCAAATTAACTATGATAAACAAACATGATCAATAAAACACAACAAACAAACCTAAATCTAATCCTACTCTAATCTGTACCTCAAACTCTAAGGGCCTCCGGTGGCTATCGGCCCAGTGCCGATATCTGTCCTGCACCATGTGAAGTCTGTCCCTGATGAGCTTCACCTTCTCGGCTGCGTCAACAACCATCTCTGGCCCCAGTAAAGCTCGTTCACCAACATCATCCCAAGATAAGGGTGTACGACATCTACGCCCGTATAGAACCTCAAAAGGTGACATCTCAATGCTGGCCTAAAAACTGTTGTTGTAAGCAAACTCCACCAAATGTAGATGATCCTCCCAGAAACCTCCAAAGTCCAAGATGCACGTCCGCAGCATATCCTCAAGTGTCTGAATAGTCCTCTCTGACTGTCCGTCCGTCTGGGGGTGGTATGCAGTACTAAATTTGAGCTGAGTGCCCAAGCTAATCTGCAGACTCCTCCAGAAATGGAAAGTAAAGCGACTATCCCGATCCGAGATGATGCTGACCGGAACCCCGTAAATCCTGACTATCTGCCGCATATACATCTCTACAAGCCTCTCTGTAGACGTACCCACCTTGAATGGCAAGAAGTGGGCCGATTTGGTCAACCTGTCAACGATGACCTAAATTGCGTCTTTCCCTCCTGGTGTACGCGGCAATCCAGATACGAAATCCATAGAGACATGCTCCCACTTCCACTCGGAAATGGGCAGCGGCTGCAATAATCCACCGAGCCTCTGCCTCTCTGCCTTGACCTGCTGACAGACCAGGCACCTAGCTACGAAGCGAGCTACCTCCCACTTCATCCCGGACCACCAAACATGCTCCCTCAGATCTCGTTACATCTTGTTGGCACCAGGGTGTATAGAGTACTGAGATCTGTGGGCCTCTTGCAAAACCTGCTCCCTGAGCTCTCCGCTGGGCACACATAACCTGGAACCGTGCCGCAAGACACCATCCTCTGTAAGAAAAAACTCGCCATCCACCAGCCCTGCTCGAACCTGCTCTCGGAGACACCGTAGAGCAACGTCCTCAAACTGTACCGACTTGATCCTCTCCACCAAGTTCGACTGAATCTGTAGGCCCCATAACTGCATCTGAGCTCCGGGCACGATCACCTCAATCCCAAGGCTCTCCAAATCAGCAAGCAAATGACGGTCCATAGTCAAACACATGGCTGTCGGATACCTACTCAAGGCATCGGCAACCACGTTGGCCTTCCCTGGGTGATACTAAGTGATATGTCGAAGTCTTTCATCAACTCTAGCCATCTACGCTGCCTCATGTTCAGCTCCTTCTGAGTGAACACATACTTTAAGCTCTTATGATCTGTAAAAATCTCTACCCTCTCTCCATACAGATAGTGCTTCCACAACTTCAGAGCAAATTTTACTGCTGCCAGCTCTAGGTCGTGGGTAGGGTAGTTCTTCTCATGGGGACGTAATTTTCTGGAAGCATAGGCAATCACCTTTCCATGCTGCTGCAAGACACAACCCAGCCCCTTCCCTGAAGCGTCACTATAAATAGTGAACCCTCCTGAACCAGATGGCAATGTCAGAATCGGAGCTGTCGTAAGCTGCTTCTTCAACTCATCAAAAGCTGCCTGACACTCCTCTGACCAAACATACTCAGCATCCTTCCGGGTCAACCGGGTCAACGGCTCTGCAACCCGGGAGAAATCCTGCACAAACCTCCTGTAATATCCTGCCAGCCCTAGGAAGCTCCTGATCTCTGCCACTGAAGTCGGTGCTGCCCATGCCTCAACTGCTGCGATCTTCTTGGGGTCAACTGAGATCCCATCTCCAGTCACCACATGCCCTAAAAAGTCAACCCGGTCCAAGAAGAACTCACACTTGGAGAGCTTCCCATAAAGCTGCTCCCTCCTGAGAGTCTCTAGCACTATCCTCAAGTGCTCCTCGTGCTCCTCCTCAGTCTTGGAATATACCAAGATGTCATCAATGAACACCACCACGAACTTGTCCAAGTACTGGTGGAACTCCTTGTTCATTAGGTTCATAAACACTGCTGGTGCATTGGTTAGCCCAAACGGCATAACCAAAAACTCAAACTGCCCATACCGCGTCCTGAAAGCGGTCTTGGGAATATCCTCCCTCTTTACCTTTACCTGGTGATAACCTGACCTCAAATCAATCTTGGAGAACACCCGAGCTCCGCTCAACTGATCAAAGAGATCATCGATCCGCGGCAGTGGGTATCTGTTCTTGATCGTTAGGTTGTTGAGTGCCCTATAGTCAATACACATCCGTACTGACCCATCCTTCTTCGGCACAAATAATACTGGTGCACCCCATGGCGACGAACTCGAATGGATGAACCCCTTGTCCTGCAGCTCATCCACTTGTTTCTTCAGCTCCACCAACTCATTGTTGTTCACTCGATAGACGTGCTGGAAGATGGGTTCCACTTCTGGAACCAAGTCTATCGAGAACTCAATGTCTCTATCTAGTGTCAATCCAGGCAGCTCCTTTGGAAAAACATCCATATACTCTGCTATCAAGGGGTGTGGAATCGTCTGCTCCTCAATCGAGACTTCGCAGAAAACTCTGCTGCTCTACTCCTCCTGACGTCTGGAGTACTCGAACTCTGGCTCCTCCGGCACTCTGAAGAGAACTCTACCCCCTCTGCAATCAATGCTGGCGTGGTGCCTGTTCAACCAATCCATACCGAGTACTATATTATAGTTCGACAATGGCATTACGAGCAGGCTAACCTCCAACTCACGGCCTCCCAAAACAATACTCCGACCCTTACAAACATCACTCACGAGGATAATGCCACCCCCGGTCGTGATCTTGTAAGTCCTAGGCAACGATTCAGCTACGATACCGTGTCTAATCAGAAATGATACTGATATGAAACTGTACGAAGCACCGGAATCGAATAATACAAAAGCTGGACTGGAGTCGAGAAGAACCGAACCTGCGATCAACTCTCCTATCACCTCTGCATCCTCAGCCGCCATGGCGAAAGCTCGCCCCTGCTGTCCTCCTCTGGCCTGCTGCTGGTGCTGTACGAACCGCTGCTGCTGAGTCGGCAACGGTCCTTTCTGCTGCTGTCCTGTTGGAGCCTTGGCTCCTGCTCCCTGTGCTATCCTGCCAATATACTGAGCGCAGTCCCTCAGCTGATGGTTCACTGCTCCTCAAAGAAGGCATCTACCTAACCTCTTCCTGCACTCGTTCCATCCGTGCCCTGGCTTCTTGCAATAAGCACAGGTGGTGGCCTGCTGCCTCGGTGCCTGCTGCTGTACCCTCTACAGCTGATGCTGTACTGGCTGATGCCTCGGCTGCTGAAACTGCTGCGGCTGGAACCTCTGCTGCTGGTGGTGCTGCTGGTGCTGCTGCTGAAAGTACGGCCTCTTGGCCGGTCCTCCGCTACTGCTACCTCCCTGGAAGTCTCGTCCCCTCTTGGGCCTAAGCTCAAGATCATCCTCTGCAGCTAACGCGTCCACTAGGATCTCCTCAAAGGTAGCGTTGCGAGCATTCTTGGTGTAGGACTTGACCTCCTTTATCAAGCCCTTCCGGAACCTCCGGGCCTTCGTCGCCTCCGACAAGCCCTCTACAAATCTGCTCAGGCGGCAGAACTCTCCTGCGTACTCCTCCACAGACTGGCTCCCCTGAACTAGGGCCTCGAACTGAGTCTCGAGGGCTCCCAGCGCTACATCCGGGAAGAAATTCTCCTTGAACAGCTTCTTGAATACTGCCCAAGTCTGTCCTGCAGTACCAACCCTCGGGTCGGTCTGGTACCACATACGGGCCAGATCCTGCATCATGCTGGCCGATGCCTCAATCTGGAGCCTCGTCAGGATCTCAGCCAACCTGAATATCTCCTCCATGTGCTCGATCCACTCGTCGGCATACAAGATCCCCTCTGTCCCTCGGAAGTCCCTAGGGTGCATCTTCTGAAAATTCTGGATGCCCTTCTCCCGTGGCTGGTGCGGCTGCTAGACTGCTGCTGGATGAGCTACAACTCTCTCTACCTCAGTCACGGCCAGATCAATGCCTCGTGTGATCTCTGCTATGTGCCTCTGCTGCTGGGTCTGCTGACCCTCCATGTATTGCCGGAAGAAGGCAAGCAGCTGAACGACGTCAACTGTCTCCGAAGGTGGCTGCTGCTGCTGAAGCACATCCGGAATCACCGGACTCGGCTCATGCCTCACAGGTGGTGGGGCTCCTCCAAAAGCAGCTGAAACGCCTACCCCAGCTGACATGACTGGAGCTGCGGTACCAGGGGCTGGCTGCTGAGTATGAGAGGTGGCAGACCTCTCATCGATGTCCCCCTGGCCCTGGCGATGTGATCTCGTCTCAACCATCCTTGAGACAGATCAAAAAGAAACAATTGCTGAGAAGAAGTCGAAAATAGCAAAGACGGACAGTTAATATTCAAAGGAAGACAAATAGCAGAAAATATAGATATACGAAATTTGATAAAGAGTTTTCCTAATGTGATTGAGTACCTTCAAAAAATTTCTAAATTCTACTGCAGGCTGCAGTGATACTCTAGTTCGAATACAACTACATTTCTAAACTAGACCTGCATGGGCCACCACTAAAAACTTGTCACGACCCGCACCCTTGAGTAAGGGCACGAGACGGGAGAACGTCCAGCCTACGTCGCAGTGTCGGTAGTAGAACGCTGTCCAAGGTCACAACATCTAACAATATAATGCTAAGCAGTTTATACTCCCCGAATGGGGGTGACATAGCAGAAAGTAAACTCAATCATAACTAAGGCAGAAAGTTGAGATAGAAAGATAGATACTGCTGAAATGAAAGGAAATCCACAAGTACAAACAGAGAGTCTAAGTGTCTAATACATCACAAATCCCAAGTATCAAATATATACAGTCATCCAGAATGAATATAAAAGAAGACATCCTAGTCTAGAGGAGTGTCGTCCACAGCTAAAGGCTCATGCTGCTGGTCCAAGTCTGTACTGTCATCTAGGGTAGCCCCATAATAAGTGGGACAGCACGCCTCGTCCTCATCCTCTGTAATATTTCAACAGGTCCAGTCAAGATAGGAGCGAGCACAATACATCTCAACAAGTCATAGCAGGAAAGGAAATATAATCATGCTAGAGAATAAAATACAGAAAACTGAAGAATAGCATAATGTAAGAGAGAGACAGTAAGTAAATATCTATGATATATAAAAGAGAGACAATGCTAGTGATTCAGAGTACAAGATGAACATGTGAATGGCTTAGGACTGATTCATGACTACACTAAGAGTGATTCATGACTATACTACTTTGGATATTTATTCACATGACCATTCATACTCCCCCGTACCCCAATTAATACACAAGGATCCAGTCAAGTTACGTTAAGATTCATGACTAAACTACTTAACCCGTATAGGGTGATTCATGAATTGATTCGTGAAGGCTCGGTGATCATGAGGGTACATGAGTCACTAGCTGATTCCCGAAGATTCATGATAATAGAAGCATGAGATACATGATGTAAGTGAAACACACGAGACAAGAGTATCTGATGCTCCCGAGAGGGATAACATCTCATGAAGGGATCCATATAGTACTAATCCGTGTTACCAATGTGTCAGCATCAAGTAAGATAATCTAAAGCAGGAAATATAATCCTAAACAAGATATGAAATAATCAGAGAATGTACTCGCCTGATGTCTGAATGTCCAAAGTAAATATACTGTCCGAGTAGAGGTGTCTGGCTCCTAATCAGAACAGCACAAGTTACAACAAGTCTAAAATGATAACATGAAGTTCTACTATGCATTCTACATGATTCTAGGTCAATCTAGACCAAAGTCAACTCTTGGTCAACCTTGGTCAACCCTAGAAGTCAAACTAGGTCAACCAAGTTAAACCTAAGTCAAACAAGTTTATACTAGTCTAACTAGTCTATTCTAGGCCTAATCAAGACTAAACAAGTCTAACTAAGCTCTCACTAGTCTAACAGACACACCATAGGCCAATACCACATATATATATATATATATATATATATATATATATATATATATATATATATATATATATATATATATATATATATATATCACTATTCATATTATGAATGTATATATATATCTACATACACAATAGAATATGCCTAGCACATTAGCTACTACACATATGGAAATACCTATATATTTGTAATGCTTGTGGTTCGTATTGCGTATTTTTGGAATACGTGTACGTATTTATTCTTGTATTGCATGATTTTCCTTGCTTAATTCCTTCTTAGCTTGGCTTGGTTTATCCTTGGGTTGGTTCGGCCTGGCTTGGTTTTGCTTGGGTTCATGATGAACCCTTGGATGAACCCCCTACCTACCACCACCATTTGTATTTATTAGCCCTCTTCATTCTCTCTCTTCATTTATCATCTTCTTCTTCCTCATTTGCTTCCTTACCTACCAGAGAGAGGAGAGAGAGGTCTAGGCAAGTGCAACTTGCTTCATGGAGGAACTCCAAATTTTATTGTTTCATTCTCTTCCTTACAGCATTTTAACTAACTTTAGAACTTGGCATTTTTACTTTCCATGGCTAGATTCTTGTAGATCTATATTTACTTTATTTTCGGATTTCTTGGGTTTGATCTACTTAATCTTGTTATTTCCGAGATTTGATTGTTCTATGTTGTAGAGAATTTCGTTCTACCCCATTTTGACCTATGGAAGTTCGGATTTGGGCTCCGGATGAAGGTTTTATGAAGCTTGGAAGGCATGGGCTCATAGTGTTTTTCTCCTCGGAAATTTGGAGAAGAAGAACAGTTCCCTGGCGCATGGCTGTACTTGACCGCATGAGTATTCATGCGGCAAGTCGCCTCCAGCCGCATGAAACTTAGTCCCAGCCACATGAGGCTGAGTCCCATTCTTAGCCGCATGGGCTCATTTACCCTCAGCCGCATGAGTCTGTATGGACTTAGCCGCATTAGTGGGAGCAACTATTTAGACCGCATATGCAACTGTTCCCCCCCCCCCAGCCGCATAAGACTTGCTTGAGTACTTGACCGCATGAATCTTCATGCGGCAAGTAATTGAGCCGCATAGCTTGTGGCCGCATAAGATTTTTCATCCCGCTGGCCGCATGAGACTTGACCCGGACCCAGCCGCATATGTATCGCCCTTGCTCAGCCGTATAGGACTTTGTCTGATCATAGCCGCTATGTTGTTGAACTCCGGCCGCATGGCGATTGCTCCCTTCGCAGCCGCATAAGCTGACTCCCCTTCAGCCGCATGCGCACCTGTTCCTCGCCAGCCGCATATGGTTCCCTTTTCCCGCAGCCGCATGGGCCCCCTTGTCTTGGCCGCATGGGATTCAGCGACCCTGGCCGCTTGCGCTCTCCGAATTGGGCCGCATGAGTCTTACCCTTTCCTGACCGCATATGCTTAGCCGCATGGCTCTTCTATAGCCCTGAATATTGATATTTTATTAGATATTTTACGTCCATTTTATATCCTTACGCCTTTTGTCCTGAACTTGAAAATCATGAATTCATTTGATATGTTTGGAATTGATAATTGAGCATGACCTGATAGTGACCCGTAGTGGTGCACTCCTGACATAATAACCTGACATGACCTGATAGTGGCCCGTTGTGGCGCACTTATGACTAGTACACTTGATATGATAAACCTGACATGATTATCTCGAATAGCTGTTGCGACGGCTACCTGACATGACATGACCTGTATAATTAATCCTGGACACCGTGGACGATTGTGCTTGTACAAATAATCCAGTCCTGTCTTGCATCATGTCTAGGAGGGGACTCCTGAGTACCACGGTCAGGAGTACCCATTGAAATGAACTAAGGCTAATAACTAGATTAATACATTAGTCATAAAGAGATCTTCCAGCTACAGGCAATCCCGTTACCTGGGCACGCCTTGGGATCTGTAGCCTGCCGTCGAGTAGGGCAAATTTCCAGCACACTGTCATGTGTTGCACCCTTCAAGCTACCTAAGGGTACATTCGTTTCCTGGACGGTGTACCCACCTGAATTCAACTCTAATTCTTTAACCCGGGTAACCTGGATGGACTGCAGGGCTTGTGGCTGTGGAAGATTCTCACTGCATCTTGCTAGTAACTAGGCTTGTGATAACCCTAGTTAGTTAAAGTATCAAGCCATAGTTCTTGTTTGGCCGTGAAGTGATTGAATGGAGTCTAACCTGTCTAGTCTTGTCCTGATTTTGTCCCAGATTACTGTATGACCAGAATGCTTGTATTATTTTACCGATAAATGGTGAGAATTTCAAGTTCTGTTCAGACGAAAGGTTACAATCCCGGTCCTTGTTTGGTTTACGGATTGTAACCTGGCTATTTGAATAGTTCCATGGTTATCTCGTCGTATATCATCCTGAGGTATTTTCTTTATTTCCAGTTGTTACTTTTATTTATACTCTTGTGCTGATTGCTGGTTTTAGTTCCTAAGTGAAGCTTCCTTTGTGGCACTTGCTCTTTCTGGGGTCTGACCCAGCAGGTTTTGTGTGGCCAGATTTCGGAGCAGCTCCAGAGGATCTACCGACCTTCCAGCCAGATGGTGGCCACTAGACGGAACCCTGGCAACGAGTGGGTTATTTTTGGCTCTCCCACTCTATTGTAAAAATATTCTTTTGAGGCGTTTAGCCGACGAGCACCTGTTTAGCTCGATTGCACTTACTTACTGTCTGCCTACGGGCTGTAACATGATTGACAGATCCTAGGGTTGATCATGTATGACTAAACTCTTGCTAGTCCTAACATTTTATAACGACTAGCTTCATGATCAGCTGAATATGTAATGTTTGGGACGCCTTACTATTGTATATTTAATGATCATACTTCTTGTAACATTTTACTTACTTGCTTGTGATTGAGACACTAGGCTTGTTCATGACCTTAAGAGACTGTTGGCTTGTAGATAAACCCTCATGTATCTAGACAGCCGTGACCGTATAGCGAGATGGATTCCATTTCATATACGTAGCTGGCTATGTCTGCCCCCGCTCTCCAGTATTCTGGTTCTGGGGCGTGACAATATTCTACTCTACCATTCACACATCACATTAGGCATTTCCATATGTAGCTATAGGCATGGTATTAGTGCACATGTGAGCATGTGTGTGTATGCATATAACAGGGTTTAGTTTGTGTGTGAGAGATGTGTGTGTGTGTTAATTTCATAAGAATGTGGGTGACAGGCACAAAGGGCAGCCTAGTGTTCTCAGATTGCCTTGTGTATGTGTGTCTTCATGAGTGTCCTGTGTGTGACAGAAAGGTGTCTCAAGAGTGTCTCAGGATCCCAAAGTGACAGTGAACATAAGTGCCTGTGTGGGGTTATGTTAGGTAGGAATGTGTAGATGACAGGGACTTAACAGGATAGGGTGTGTGTAGCTCAGTTTTTGTGACTGTGTGTGTGTGTGTTGAGTGCACAGGTGTGTGTGTAGTGTCTCAGTGACAGGAAACAGAATGTGAGTGTGTGTGTGTGAATCACAACAGTGAGTAAAAAGGGGACAACAGTTTTCAGTTTGTGTGTGTAGATTTTAGTGTCTCAATTCATTACAAGTGGCAGGAATTAAGAAGTTGTGTGGCAGAATTTACAAACAGTGTGCAGGAATCAATTCTCAGTGTTCAAAATGTCTCAGATTTGCTTTGTGTGTGTGTGTGTGTACTTTAAAACCTGTGTCTCAGGGTTCCATTTCCAGTGTAAATTAAATGACAGTGTTAACTAGAATCTCAGGGAAACTCAATTTTCAATGTTCAGGAATTTGAAGATCAAACTCAGGTTTTGAAAACCAATCAATCAATTAATATCCAATTTCCTTATTCGATCCCATTCAACCATCTCAAAACAATGAATCCCCACAACCTAACATGTCATTTACTGTTCAGCAATGAAATCAGAACTAAACACAGAGTATTAATCATTAAGTGTAATGGAATGAAGAACAGTGATATTTTACACTGATACAATAGTGTATCAGTCGAATACTCACTTCCCTTGAAAATCAAATCCTCCTTCATCAATCTTAACATAAAATGCACCCTAACATGATATCAATTGTTCAGACATTTAAAACATAGCTAAAACACATGGCATTAAAGTAAATAGAAAAATGAGGAATAGTGAACCAGTTTACTGATGCTTCACAATACTAGAAATTAGGAACATGTCCTAATCGAATGTTAAACTAACAATAATCAATGGAATTAAGGTTGGTAAATAATAGTGGATATGTGTACGTGTCACACAATCAATATGGTGTCCAAAAACGTGACACAATTTGTCCAAACATCACACGAACTCAATGCACGGGACTGTCATAGATCGTACGACCAGTGCACGAGTCCTAACTGACTCGACACGAAACCAAATGACACGAGACTTGGGGAGTGTCGTGTCAGACACTGCTCCGAGCTCCGTGTCAAAGGACACGTGCCCACGTGCCCTGGATAGCTCGTACGAACCCGCTGGCAGCAGGGCAGTGCAGCTCGCACGCGCGCGGGCGTGTCCAAGGGTTCGATACGACACCAAAATGATAGGAAGTCACCTCAGTCACTTAGAAACCCATAAGCGACACCAAGACACAAATTTCTATTCAAACACAAATCGAAAACACGATCGAAATGCCCACTGTGGCATTTCGTCGAACACCTACGTTGGTTACTGATACGTGTCCGATACGGACACGTACAGGACACAAAATTGAGCAAACCCTATTCCTACAGCACAAGGACAACTAGGGCTTGGTGTTTATGTAAAGAAAACCAAATTTTAATGGAGGAATAGGATTATACCTATGTGTGTTCTTCAACACAAAAGCATCTTCAAAGGAGCTCTCCAAAACCACCCAAAATCTCCAAATTGCTTCAAATCTGAGATGTGACTCCACAAACAGTAGGAGAATAGTGATTAAAACACTATGGAAGAAATCTCAATAAAAATGGAGCTCTATTGATTAAACTATGAAGAAAATAGAATGGAGGCTCATCTAGTTCTTAGAAAGAATGATAGAATATTGAAAAGAGGCACAAATTTCTAAGGAGATATTATATAGGCAAGGGGGGTCTTGGCCGGCCACTTAGCTTAGGGTTAGGGTTTCTAGGGGGCATCTATGGCTAGAAATGAATCAAGTCTAATGAGTGGCCTAGAATCTAGGGCTCTTTCCTAGTTAAGTTGCAAACCACTCACTTAGCTAAACATGACTCAAACCACTATCCAATACTAACTAATTCTCAATGTGGCTAACTAGGCTAGCTATGGCTAATCTAGGTTAGGCCCAATCTAGGTTAGGCTAACCAAAACCATATGGCAATAAATAAACTAGTATTTAAATCACACCATTCAAATAAATTATTTTAAATTCCTAATAAAATATATTAAATTCAAATAATTCAAAAATGACAAAAATACCCTCAAACTAGAAATGTGGTAGTGACAGTATCATCAAAACAAATTCGTAGACATGTCGTTTGATAACTTTAGAGACCGTTGACTCTGGTACGCTTTTCGGTGCAAAGCGGGTCCAACGGCGGACACCGTTTTGACCCAAAATTACCGTTTTGTCCCTGTGTCCAGAATTGGACTTAAGAACAGACAATTCTAGCTATTTTAACTATTATGAGAACATTGGTAATGTCTATTTCAGCATCCGGAGACTGTTGTACGAGTTTTGACTATTGTGGCACACTGAGTGGTTTGGATTATCGGTTTCACCAGCAAAGGACCACAGACGAGTACAATTTATTGTTTGTTTTCGATATTGAGCTTTACTATACCTCATTGTTAGTCAATAGATATGTGATTTCCATCTTTTATGTTTGTTATATTTTTGTCGTATCGGGGAGATGAAGTACCAAGGATGTGTGATCTGACCTTATACAGTGTAGACCGTGATTATACCGTGTAGACAGTGTTTCATTATTGCTTTATACAGTATAGACAGTGTTTCTTTATTGCTTTATATAGTATAGACCGTGTAACTTTATATATTGTAGACCGTGTAACTTTATACAGTGTAGACCGTGTAACTTTATACCGTGTAGACCGTGTAACTTTATACAGTGTAGACAGTGTCGTATAATTGTCCCGAGACCTATCACATATCAAAGGTACTTCAGTCAGTCGGTGAGTGATGTCATGTATTTATTTACTGTTTTCCTTGTTTAGTTTTATTTTGTCTTTCTGTGTTTTTAAAATCATATATTGAAAGGCTAACCTCTGTCGTATAGTCATTTTCATATATTGAAACAGCATTCAGTGAATTGTACTCGTTCCATTCCTGACTGGAAACTAATATTTTTTAGGTTAGCTGTGGATTCACTTAGCGTTGGGAGATACGGGTGTACTTGCAGACGAAAAGCCTAGAGACTAGCTAGATAGATGAGTTGTAGTCATTCCAATATTTGTACGAGTTTATATTTTCTGCAAATGTAAAACTTGTGATCATTGCAAATTAAATTATTATGAATGAGCATTATTTGTGATTTTGAGCATTGTGGCTATACAGCGTTCTACCATCGATACTGCGATGTAGGCTGGCTTGGACACATTTTGTATCCGAAAAAAAGGGTGCGGGTCGTGACAAGTGGGGACAGATGCACCCGGTTCTTCCACAGTGTCATACGGATGCGCCAACATCAAAATCGCATACAACACTTACTGGACCCACAAGGCAATCTCATATCTACTACCGCCAACATTTGTACACTTACTGGACCCACAAGGCAATCTTATATCAACTACCGCCAACATTCGTTCGACAACAATCAGGTACTATACCGATCTTTACAACCATTCCTCATACCTCACTTCGTTTCCTGAACTTGTTTACAAGAAAGTGGTCACACAAATTGGCAACGAGCACTTGCTAGCACCAGTTCGAATGGAGAAGATCGAGAGCATTGTCAAGGACGCAGATCTAGACAAAGCACCTGGGCCAGACGGATTCGGGAGAAAATTCTACAAATTATATTGCGGGGAGATTAAAGACCACATTCTAGAAGTGGTGAGCGACTTCCTAGTACAAGGGCGTCTTCTGCGGGAACTAAATCACACCTTCCTTACGCTGGTCCCCAAGAAGGAGGGGCGTCAGATCTGTCAGACTTTCGGCCCATTTCATGCTGAAACTACATTTACAAGATCATCACTGGTGTCATGTGTCGGCGTATGGAGGAGCTGATGACTGAACTGATATCCAGGAACTAATCTGCATTTATCAAAAGTCGATCGATAGCGGAGAATTCGCTACTTGCCCATGAGTTTGTCAGGGATTTTAACAAGCCAGGGGGGAAGAAAGCATGTATTAAACTTGACCTACGTAAAGCGTATGATTCCGTCAACAGAGAATTTGTCTATGCAGTAATGAAGGCTATGGGGTTCACAGAACAATGGGTAGATCGAGTACGAGAATGCATAACCATTGCTTCATTCTCTGTCCTTATTGAGGGACAGCCCATCAGGTTCTTTACTAGCATTAAGGGGTTGTGACAGGGGGACCCACTATCCCCATATCTCTTCACTCTGGTCATGGAGTATTTTTCATGCCTGATTGATGCAGCGGTAGCTTGGAAGCAGATTTAATCGTTACACAACAAGGTCCAACCTCAGATCAGCCACCTGATCTATGTGGACGACCTCGTCATTTTCTTAGCCCCTACTAGGAATGGGATCCGTACACTATCGGATATTATGGAAAAGTTTGGTCACCTTTTGGGTCTAAAGTTAAACAAGGACAAAAGCCGCATATATTTCAACGCGGCGTGTCCAGACAAAGAAGAACGTGCCCTTGAGTTGGGGATCAATAAAACGGAGCTCCCGGTTAAGTATTTGGGCACCCCAAGACCGTTAACTATGCCCGAGAAGAGATTGCCGCTCCCTGGTAGACAACGTCCATAAGCGCATAGAGGGGTGGCAAGCCCACTGTCTATCGTTCGGAGGTCGTATCGAGTTGGTAAAAACGGTACTACTAGCCATCATGAAGTTTTGGCTCCAAACAATTATGCTACCTGTGGGCACCATGCAAAGGGTCAAAAGACATTGTACAAACTTCATATGGAGAGGAGGTATACATACCATATCATAGGAGACACTTTGCAAGCCGAAAGAAGAGGGAGGAGTAGGTCTGCGAACGCTCAAGCAAATGCGTTCCACGGCAGGGCTGAAGCTGGCTTGGAAATTCCTCCAAGGCGACTCGCTGTAGGCAGAATGGACGTCCAACAAATACCTATGTAGCTCCATCTTCTGGGAATACACCGCGTCCAACAACGAGTCAGTTACGTTTAAGACATGTAGAAGCATGAAAATATCCATACTATGTGCCCACATAAAGAAGTGACTATGCGCCCACATGTAGCAATTCTATGTGCCCACATGTAGTAAATTCTATACGCCCACATGATTTTTCCAGAGGTGGGCACATGGTTGTCTTCCTACACTATGCGCCCAAGTCAGAATAACTATATGACTCGGTCAACATCCACGATCAGTCATGGGCTGAGGCATGCGGCCACGCCAGTCTCCATGAGCAGTCGTACACCGAAGCATGCGCCACGTCAACCCCACAATCTACCCACGATCATCCAGTTCTTATGTGCCTACATCCTATACGCCCAAAGCAATACTATGCGTCTACAGGGAGATCAGTGTATTCCCCCATGTGTGTGCATAATAGTCATTTCAGTGCAAAACGACTATAAATAGAGGACATATGCCTCTTCAAATGAACAGAACAGAGAGCATTAAGAGCCAAATTGCTGCCCTTCTTGCCAGTGAGCCGATAGTTAGCAATTTTCTTAGGTTTTCTCCCACTTTTGTAAATCGGAGTGTCAACGGAGTAAAGGAGCAACTGTCGCTCAATCTCCATCGTCCAATTTTCCAGAATTCTTTTTGTACTCGGGGATTCTCAGTGCAGGATCTCTCAGGTGTACTCGATTTGTGGTGCCTTGCGCTAATAAGAAAAGACAGTAATTCTTCTCTTTTTTGTAAGTATTCTACAAAAATGACGACTCTGCTGGGGACTACCTTTTCCTCTGATGAGAAGGTGGTGACGCAATCCGATACCGCTAAAGTGGGGAGCACTCAGAAGATGTTGATCGTGAAGTTCGATCAACAAGCGTTCGAAGAGATGCTCTCGAGGGATGGCTCTACTCCCTCAAAATCAGTGAAGCCAAACAAGTCTCGCACGACTTGGCTTTCAAAGGCTCAAGCTGCATATCCTGCCAGTGCCGTAGAAGATATACCGAAGGAGAACTCTGTCATGTGGGCGCATAACTCTTCCACAGAAGCTCCCAATACAAAAAAGGCACATACTGTTCAGGGCTCTACTAGCCCAGCGACTTCTCTTTTGTTCAATCAATAACAGAGTATTCAACACTCGAGACTTGGCAAAGGAAAATACTACGATGCCAAGAATTGAAGTGTTGGACACTCTGAGCAAACTCAGCGAAGCTTGCAAACGAAGAGGGCAAAACTGGAGAAAAAGTGCTATTTCCCAAAGCTTGCGCCCAGGGCTATGCGCCCAAAGGATGGTGTGGGCGCATAACTCTGGTCAGAAGACTTCTATCTTTAGTAGGCTATCTACCACTATGCACCCAGGTTCTGATGATCCATTATATGCGTCCACAGCCAGGAAGGCTAAGCATGCTGCCAGAACTTTTGGAAAGCATGCGCCCAAGGGCATGCTCCAGGGTCTATGCGTCCACAACAAAAAGACAGACCCAAATGCGTATAGCATAGGGCTGTCTTCAAGTTCATCATGGAACTTAGGTGTGGGGGTCGCCCCTATGCATGAACTAAGTTCGGATGTGTCGATTTCTCTTATAAACCCATATGCAAAGCAGGGCAATGCATGTGAAATGGGTTCTAAGGCAAAGCTCCTTTCTGCCGATTTACGTGACATGATAAATCATAAGCGTAAGGTAAGAGAGATCACTGCGACTCATGAGGTGCCTCTACAAGAGCGTTCGTGCACTAGTATTATCATAAACTGTTGCTGCTCCAAAGCAACGAAAGTTCCTCCAAGGCAGTCCGTGTTTCAATGACTGCAGCGTTCTGATGATGAAGAGACATTATGTGTTTCATCCAACATGGCTTCATGGGGTCCTCCCTACGGGAGCCCCAATTAAAGAAGGTGGACCACTAATCCAACCTTTTCTTTTAATTCTGCAAATAGAAGAAGAATAAGTCTGCCAGCAAACAGCCAGCGAGCTGTTTCACTTGAAGGAGTCTATATGGGTACTCGATAGAGAATAAGATCCCTTATAGACGGCAAGGACTCTCAAGCTGGGGTGGTGTTCCCTTAGAATCTCAAGTTGGGGGTAGTATTCCTTCAGAATCTGAAGCAGACGACCTCCACGCCGGGGGTAGCCTTCCAGATGACGATGATCTCTTCGAGTCCGACGGTGACTATCTACCTCCCTTGCCTGAAGACGAAGGCCTTTTCAACTCAGAGACAGACATCATCAGCACTAATTGTACTGTCTCCTCTATTCATACTCGCATGCTATCTGCGTACATGACGGTTAGAGAAAGACCTGAAGAATCCAGTGATCAAACCAATAAACGGCTGGATAATCTTAAAATGGCGTTCACCAAGATCACTGACATGCTTACCAGCATCATGGCTGTCCAAACTGCTGGGGTTGTTCCCCCACTTCAACCGAACGTCTCAGCACACGCTAGTCCGGTTTATAGCAACAACCCTCCTTCACTATAATGGGAGTACCATTCCGTTGCACCTCCTCCAAATTCTATAAATGCTGGGGGTGGTCCTTCACCGATAGCACTTGACAACTGTACAGCAGCCATTTCTCAATGTCTGCTCAATCAGCAGGATGAAATTGATTCTCTTGTTGCCCATCTCGATACCATCTCACACAAAGACGAGCTTCAGAAGATGGGGATATCTCAACCTTATCCTCCTGAATGGGAGAATGCTACTTATCCTCCTAACTACAAGCCATTGACTCTAAATTCGTTTGACGGGATAACTTCTCCTTGCCAACACATGACATACTTCAATACGCAGACGCTGCACTTACCAAGAGACGATGCATTCTTGTCAAAGCTATTTATCAGCACCTTGCAGGGAGTAGCATTTGAATGGTTCTGCAGTCTGCCTGATGGTTGCATTAACTCCTTCAAAGACTTGGAGAGGCTATTCCTCAATAGATTATATGAGAGTGGCATGCATATCAGTATGTCCACCCTCATCGAGACCAAGCATAGGAAGAGTGAGACTGTTATTGCTTTTATCGAACGCTTCGGGCGACTAGCCTTGAAGATGCCCTTCGGTATACCAGACTCGGAGCTTATGAATACTTGTCGGCATAACTTCCTTCCTACAGTGAAGTTCTGTCAGGATATACATAAATATGATACATGGCCCGCTTTTATCGGGGCCGCTGATGTTGCTAAAAATGACGTTTCCAATCTGGAACTACTAGGGTTGAAGACACCCAAATCTGAAGACAAAGACAAGCACCCCCAAACTATCCCTATCTGTAGGGATAAAGGAAAAGAAGTCTTGAAGGTTGACACTTCCAAGGGTGTTCCCAATTCTTATAGTGCTCCTGATAGACCCAAGGAGACTTTCTCCTTTGACGAGGATGATGTTATTACCATTTTTAACACGTTGATGAAGGATGATAAACTGGTATTACCTAAACCACGACGTCCTGAGGAGGAAAGCTGACTCAACGACCCTAAGTACTGTCTCTATCATTAGTACATGCACCATTCTACCAAGGATTGCATCATCTTGAAGAGGAAGATACAACAGCTCATCGACAGCCAAGTCATCAACCTCGAAGCTGAAGATGTCACGACCCACACCCGTTTTTTTTTAAACGGATATGAGACGTGTCCAAGTCAGCCTACGCCCCAATGTCGGCGGTAGAACGCTGTCATGGCCATGAAGATCAAAATCACAAATAATGCTCATTTACATAATTAATTTAACTTACAATATTCACAAGTTTTAGATTTGCAGAAAATATAAACTTGTACAAATATTTGAATGACTACAAGTCCACTATCTAGCTAGTCTCTAGGCTTTTGTCTGCAAGTACCCCCGTATCTTCCGAATCCACGGCTAACCTAAAAAATATTGGTTTCCAATCAGGAATGGAACGAGCACAATTCACTGAATGCAGTTTCAATATATGAAAATGACTATACTACAGAGGTTAGCCTTTAGACATATGATTCATAAATAAAATAAAGAAATATAGAATAAAACTGAAAACTAAGAACAAAAAATAAAGTACAATAAAAATACTCACCAAATGACCGACTGAAGTACCTTTGATATGTCATTGGTCTCGGGAAAATTATGCGACACGGTCTACACGGTCTAAAGTTACACGGTCTACAGTTACATGGTCTACTTGAAATACTGCAATAAAGAAACACTGTCTACAAAAATAATAGTCACGGTCTACACAGTATAAATGCAATAATAATCATGGTCTATACGGTCTACAAGATATAAATACAATAATAATCACGGTCTACACGGTCTACACGGTCTAAGGTCAGATCACACATCATTGGTACTTCACTTCCCCCGACACTACAAAGAAATAAATCAACATAAAAACTAAAATCACATATCTATCGACTGAACACTGATGCATAGTAAAGATCAATACTGAAAACAAACAATAAACTCTACTCGCCTGTGGTCCCTTGCTGGTGAAACCAATAATCCAAACCACTCGGTATGCCACAATAGTCAAAACTCGTATAACTGTCTCCAGATACTGAAATAGATATTACCAATGTTCTCAGAATAGTCAAATTAGCTAGGATTGCTTGTCCTTAAGTCCAATTCTGGACACAGGAGCAAAACGGTAATTTTGGGTCAAAACGGTGTCCGCGGTTGGACCTGCTTTGCACCAAAAAACGTGTCAGGGTCAATGGTCTCTAAAGTCGTCAAACTACATGTCTACGAATTTGTTTTGATGATACGAACCCAACGGTATGTCCAGAGTTGGATTCCAGCGAGCTGTACACAAAATCGCCCATTGAATCGGACCGTGGGGCCCACAAAATGGCGATCTGATCAACTGTCTCAGAATCGGACCAAACTTGGCATACAGGACCAAAAAACGATACGGTCCTGTTGGCGCAAGTTTCATCTCGATGTGACGAGCGTGTACAAAGTAATTGGAAAATTTGTACAGAGGCTGATACGGTAAATTTTGACGGATACGCATCAAACTCGTCGCGCACACGCGACCAATTTGAATTCCGTCAAAGCCCACACGTCTACGAAGCCGTTACGCACCTTTTGATGCTTTCAGTTCGTGACCATGTCGCCCGGATTGGCGGGACGCACGTCGTACCGAAGAGTTTTTTAATATTTTTAATATTTTAAAAACATGTTTTTATCCGTTTTGGACGTCCGATTTCTCGACGCACAGTCGACGAAATCCAATTCTACAAAATGGGATTCAAAGCCCTATAGGTTGTCTCGGATTTTTGTAAATTAGTTTTCAAGGTTGCGTAATGCTCTGACTTACAACTGGCTTCTAAAACAGGGGTTTAATGCATGAAGATGTTCTGTTTTGAACAGGTTTTCGACCAACTTCGGGTCGATCTCATGGACTGGTCATGCATCCTATACAAAATCTAATTGCTGGGGTTTCGAGGCGGTCATGTTGGCTTTCCAAACCAATTTACGGGTCGACAATCGGTTAGATATAGGATAAGAAATACGGGGTCGAAGTTTACCTCTGCGGCTGCTGTCATCGCTGATGCACGCCCGCGCCTGCGCGGGCTGTGGCGGCTTGGTCGGCTGACTCCGGCGCTCGTGCGGCTACGCGCGGCCGTGAGGGAGCTGCCCAGGGTGGCTGGGGGTCGTGGAGATGTTGAGGGGTTAGGGTTTGTAGTAGTTCTCGAAAACTTCTCCTCCTTCTCGCATTTTATATGTATAGCATGCTCGGGAAGGATCGGGTTTGTGGGGAGCTGGGTTGGGCTCGGCCTAGCTTTGCTGCTGGCCTGTGGGGGAGGGGGGAAGGGATTAATTTCTTTTCTTTTTTTCCTTTTTCTTTTAATATATATATATATATATATATATATATATATATATATATATATATATATATATATATATATATATATAAACAAAAAAAAATAAAAAAAATATATATACTAATATAATATACTCCGTAAAATTCTAAATAATTCCAATAGCAATTATTCCTATATAGAGCCTATTTTTATAAAGATGAACATATACAAGAACATTTATTTGATAACGAAATAAATATAACCAATAATAGAAGATAATATTTTATAATAGTAACCTCAATAATAATAATAATAATAATAATAATAATAATAATAATAATAATAATAATAATAATAATAATAATAATAATAACGAAATTAAATAAATCAATAATGGTGTATATACCATTATGCTCAGTCTAAAAATCCTAAAATGTACAAGGACCTATTTTATACCAATATCATTGGATATCAATTAATAATAATATTTATAATATTTAAATTATGAATATTTAGAAATATTCACTAACTCAATAAAACGAAATACAACAACCTCATACCAAATTCCATCAACACGAATGTCATTGGACGTGCCGCATGACTACATGGGCTTGGGCTCAGTTCGGGTCCAGTCCGGGTTAAAATGGCATAACCGGTTTTCCCTAAACTCAATAATATAATAAATAAATAAATAATTATTCGGTAAGGGTTAAGTCGCAACTTGGCCTGGTTTTCCTAGTTAGGACATCGCTATGGCTCGGCCTTCCCTACCAGGGCTAATACACTATTCAAAGCACGCCATTGCACTGTCCGTGCCACGATTTCTAGTCACCTTGTACCCCAGAACTCCATTATGGCTAAAGTCATCTACTGTAATAATTAACTAAGTAATTATTTATAAAAACTCTAAAAATCAGCATTTAATTCAAATAAATAAATAAAATATTATCAAAATTTTAGGAAGAGGGGTTACAAATCTACCCACCTTAAAAATAATTTCGTCCTCGAAATTCTAATTCATAACTATTCCTTAAATTTCAAAAGAAAATCTACCATTACTTAATCTCCTCAAATTTTTAATTCCTCAAAAACAGTTTATATCCTCCTCCTAGCCATTTTGTAATTACGAAACTCTGAGGACTTCTACCCACCTTTGGTCACACTACTCCCTCAAATCTCATATCCCTAAAACTTTAAAAACATCCAACTACTTGCTAAAATTTCTACCAATAGATATCTACTGCTTATGGTATCCATAATCCTCTTCTATCTACCAAGCAATCCAAAATTTTACAAGCAACAATTTTTCACAAGTAGCTAAGAAATATTGATAGATTCTAATAAGCATGACCATACGTCGCTCGGAGATAGGAAGGACAGGAATATAAGGAAAAATAATCGAGGGCGAACATGAAGTTTCCAGAGCGGTAGAGAGTATCCAATGATACAGATAGAAAGAAAAGTTATGAGCCATCGACCTATTTGCTAGATTGGGCTACTCTAGTCCAATCACTTGCTAAGTCTAAGAACCCTTCGTTTCTTAGAGGGGCTTGCAATCCGTGCAATACAGAAGTTCTGTTCTCGAAATTCTGAACAAGTTCCATAATAGAACGGAATTTTGAGAAGTCAAGATTGTGTTCTTTCCCGTGGCTATTTAAACACACGAGCAAGGGATATAAATGCAATACAAGATCGTATCGCGACTTGACGATAGATGGAATAATGGCTATAAATGACTTCACATTCTAAGAGGTGGAGACTATACAATAGGTATTGGGACCTATTTCAAACAGTTCGGTTTTATATATTCCAAAAATGGTGGTTTGTATGGATGGGTTTTATTGGGTCTTAATGGGTTCCCGATTCGACATCAATCGTTGGTTGGATGAACCTTGGACTTCAATCTATATGGACTGGACAAGATCATAATGATAAAACTATTTCTACTAGATTAGGGTAACCTAGAATAGGTTTTCACCTAAGTGGTTGAGCTAGATGGACAGTCTGATTGGTTAAATAGGTTATGTAAGACCCGAAGATGTGCCTTCCGTGACTTTTGTGTTTATATAGCACGAGGAAACACAATTGAGTGGCACACTAGGAACATGTGCGTAGTGGGCTTCGAGTAGATCATAACCATATATTGGGTCGAAAGGTTTGAGTCAAGGTGGAGTCTTTAATTTTAGTCGAGAAATATACTGGTATTATGGTAAGGGTCATAGCTAGCCCTCTTGACCTGAAAGTCGTACCATAAAAATAGAGTACAAGAGGACGTGTTGGAGTGGGACATGATATACCTAGATGAAGGTGGACTCGTCTAGATCTTGCATGTAAAATTTGTGGGAAGGTAACCGCTGGTCTCGTGCTCCGAATATTAATGACACGGCCGAGGACACAGAATGATCTAAATGGAAAGTGGGAGTCCATGAGGCACTAATTATTACCCTCATGTAAATTATTCTAATCAATCGGCGATCCTCGTATATCCTAAAATTTTAGAAGGCTTACAGTCTACTCACCCTAGAAGCTAGGACATAGTTTTAGGGATAATGAGGTTAGAAGAATTTTAAATCAGGATACTGTACCTCGACTCTTGTTAAATAAGAATGAGGCACGACGTAACGGGATACGGTAGATATAGTCAAGTCAAGGATCGTTCCTCAATAAATGGAAAACGAGTGTGTGTGCAATGACACATGGTCAATAAAATAGAATGATCTACTCGTTCACAGTATACAAGAGTTATAGTGATCATGTATTGCTGTTGACAACTGGTAGATCATAATATGACATGATATTGAAGCTATGGTATTAGCTAAGCTAGTGACTGTGGTGTTCCAACACTAGTTAGGTCTTAATATCAAAATTTACGTAACTAGGGTAATATTTGTTGGAAACCAATCTCGAGATGAGTGTCTACTATAGTCACGGTAAAGTATTGTCCTTACCCTTGTCTATTCATCTCATGTCTAAACTGTGGGCTTTGGTCGAAGGACGGTTGAGTCAAGGCATAAGGGTTGCTAGTTAAAGCAAGCTTCAAGCAGATAGTTAGAGACTCACGACAATTGATTTCTTAAGAATAGATAGCCTCCTAGGTTGGCATTTCGACTAAGGGTTAAACCATAATCATTCTCAAATTCAGATGGCTAGAAGGTCCCAATAGCAGTTTGGGGGTCGAGAAGAGAACGAGTAACTCAATCACATGGCTGTTCGATGGTAGCTACACTTGTGCATACAATTATCAAAGCCATGGGGAATACTCTGTATCTCTCTACCAATTACGAGCTTTCGTCCTTCCAAATCAGTAAAAGACAAAAACAATAAAGAGTCCAAGGGAGATGTCACTGAATACAATTACGTGATTCAAAGACGAACATATAATTCAAGTGGAATTGTCAATGCAGTCGCGGATGAGATCATAGATACCTCTTTATCTCAATCTACGTGGGATAATCAAAGAGAGAGCGAACCGCGTGCACTATGGTTGATCAGACCGTAATACATCGACTCTGATTAGACAATACGTTAGTAGGCGTCCCCACTAAACATATGTCTTGAATCAAGCTCGATAAAAGAGTAATCTTGTAAAACTAGGCCGTAATAGCAGCTTTGGTTTAAGATAGTCATAATACAAGTATGCAAGATTTTTGAATGAAGGCACAAGTAGTTCGAGTTTTGTGAGAATCAACCTCGAAGCTGAAGACAAGGTCGTGTTTTCTAATATGATCTCTCTTTAATTTGGTGACTTTCCTTCCACAGAAGTTCCAGACGGCGTAGTCCCAATTTCCAAGGCAATAATTGAAGTCGTCAACCTGCCGCCAGCTCGTGATTCAACATCAACTCTGGTGCCACTCACGACGGAACGTGGTGAGATTATATGGGTCCATTCCGACCTTGCACAAGAAATGAAGCAGGGGGTAGTATCTTCCAAAGCAAAGAGGGGCAAGAAATACAAGCCATGCCATATGGTGTCTTCTCCTATTTATGAAGTCCTATCTGGTGAGATACGATCTGGTAAGACTTACCTGCGAATTTATGACCCCGCACAAGAAGACGTAATGCCTTCTCAAGCTCCTGTTGCCCCCACAAGTTCAGAAGCTGGTCCATCTAAGTCCTCAACTGCCGACAAAGCTAAGCAGAAGGAGATACGATTTGACAAATCTCTGAAGTCACCAGCTCCCGAAGGCATGGATCGGCCTTATAACTTTGACAAACTGGCACAACTGGTCAATACACCTGCCAGATTGTCATTGTTCAATCTACTGCGGCTCTCCAAAGAGACGAGTAAAGCTTTAAGTGAAGCATTACTACATGCCGACTCTTATCTCGCTGAAGTCAAAGCTCCCGCTGAAGATCCGGTCCCTTGTCCTCATTGCTATAGCACTATTGAAGTGGTTTCCAACATCACTTTTTCACAAAAGGACATGCTGCTAAAAAATAATCATCATGATAGACCTCTGTACTATACAGGGTATATCAGGCGATTAAGGTGGATCGGATGCATATCGATCCAGGTTCCTCTCTCAGCATCATCCCTAGAAGTTTACTCCAAATTCTAGGGATCCTTTTGCACAAGCTGTCTGCAACCAATACAACTATCATGGCTTTCAATGCTGGGAAAAGTCATCCTCTGGGCAAGATCTGTCTCAAGTGCCAGATTGGTGATCTCTGGACAGAGGTTGCTTGCTATATAATCGATGCCAATGTGTCCTACAACATCTTATTAGGACGTCCATAGATACACAAGAACATGAATGTTCCTTCTACCCTTCACCAGTGCTTTAAATACGTCAACAGTGATGGCATCGTAAAGACAGAGTTTGTCGATGTCGATCCTTTCAAGGGTATTAAAGCATACTATGGAGATTCGGTACTCTATCAATCTCAGCCTCCCAAGGATGATGGCAACGAAGCTGACGATGAAGCTGAAGTTAATTCATCTGCCAGTGACGGTCCTCTGGTTATCCGAGTCAAAGGACGTACTACTCCAAAAAGTACTTCAAAGTCTCTCACAATCTGGGTCAAAAAGAAGCGTCTAGATATTGCCGCACCATTGACCATCACTCTCCGCAAAACAACTCGGGTAAAACCTGCTGAAGCCCATCCTCCCAATCCTGATGAGTTACCCTACATAGTGAACTTGACCAAGTCTGTGACTCATGTCCCGGATAATGACGCACTTAATGAGTATATCAATACTCAAAATAATGTACCTTCAGTGGATGATGTTATCCCTGAAGAAAAACTTGTATATTTTCTGATTAAAGGTTTATCTTTGAATTACTCTGATGTCTACCAGTCTGTAAACCAGTACGTAGATACTTTGTACGCCTTAGAGCTTGGCATAAGACCACATCTCTGTATGTCGGTCACGATACCTCGTCTGCGAGAAACAGTCTGGCCAGAGGATATCTACTACTTCATTATTCCAGCGAGAAAGAAGGGTGAAGAACTAATCATCTTCTGTCGAATAATTGGTAAAGAAAGTTCGTTCTGGACTTTACTACTCCCAATTACAACGCCGAAGCTGACTATGATTCAGGTAAAATACAGCTTTACCGATATAGTTGGTAGGCCAAGAATATCATCCAGAACATGGGATATGATATAAAAAGCAACCAGGGACTAAACCACGGTAAAGGACGACAATTGCCAATACGTCATTTTGCTCCTCCCGACAAACCCGAGAACTATTATCAACGAAACGATGTTGGTTTGGGTTGTGTTACTCCTCCAACAACTCCTGAAGGATCAAACGTTGAAGTTGATCGTTGTTCTCATTCTTCTGATTCCTGCCTCTAGGATTCATACTCCAACATTGGAGACATGTTCAAAGAAAGTCTATCCGTCAACATGGTGTTAGTTGACCAAATTGCAGAAGATGTCCAATCAATTGAGCTCGAACAATGGGCTCAAAAGATAGACACCAGGTGGGAGTTACGTTTCGAACAACGTGAACCACCTACTGAAGACGAAGTTGTCCAAGTTAATTTAGGAGATTAATCATCTCCTAAACCAATCTTTATTAGCAAAAGTCTGTCTGGTGAAGAACGACAATCTTTTATACAGCTTATAAGAGAATATATCGACGTCTTTGCATGGAGCTATAAAGACATGCCAGGCTTAGACCCTAAAGTTACTATGCATTGCCTAAATATCTCGTCTAAAGCTAAGCCAGTGAAGCAGCAGCAACGGTGGTTCCGACCAGATATCATGGAGGCCATCGAAAGTGAAGTCAAAAAGCTTATTTCAAGTGGTTTCATTTGTGAAGAAAAACACCCTGACTGGGTCGCTAACATTGTTCAGGTCATAAAAAAGAACAGTAAAGTTTGAGTCTGTATCGATTATCATGATTTAAATTCTGCATGTCCAAAAGATGAGTTTTCTCTACCGATCACGGACGTAATGATCGACAATACTTGTGGCTTCGAGCGAATGTCCTTCATAGATGGGTTCTTAGACTACAACCAGATCAAGATGTTCCTCGATGATGAGAAACACACATCTTTTCGAACACCGTTGGGGTATACTGCTATACGGTGATGCCCTTCGGATTGAAAAATGCGGGTGCGACATACCAGTGAGCTATGAACATAATTTTTCGCGATCATTTGTACAAAACAGTGGAATGCTATATGGATGATATTGCAGTTAAAAGTCGTCTCAAGGGCAACCACCTCCAAGATTTGAGAATGGTGTTCGAACTAATGCATACACACCAACTCAAGATGAATCCAACCAAGTCTTTTCTGGGAGTCTCCAGCGACAAGTTTCTTGGTTTTGTTATCACTTCAAAGGGTATACATCTTGACCCGGAGAAGGTTAAAGCTATCCTCGATATGCGTCCTCCAAGAAATCTTAAAGAGCTATGCAGACTTCAAGGAAGGTTAGCCTACATCAGACGATTCATTTCAAATCTTTCTAGAAGGTGTCAACCGTTTACTCAGTTCATGAAGAAAGGAGTATCTTTCGTCTGGACTGAACAATGTCAGCACGCATTTGATGACATCAAGAAGTATCTCACAAGCCCCCAGTGTTGGTGGTTCCGATAGTCGAAAAGCCTTTCTTGTTATATGTTCGTGCTATGGATCATTCTCTTGGTGCCCTATTAGCTCAGAAGAATGAAAGCGGTCATGAACAGGCAATCTATTACCCTAGCCGTACGATGGTTGGTGCCGAACACAAATACACACCTATTGAAAAGGAATGTCTCGTACTGGTATTTGCCATCCAGAAGATACGTCACTATGTGTATGGACAGACTATCCATGTCATATCTAGAGTTAATCCTCTCAGAATACTCATGACTAAACCGGGTTCGCTTAATTCCCGTTTAGCTATATGGGCAATGCTGTTGACTCTATACAATATGTTGTTCGTTCCTCAGAAGGCAGTAAAAGGCTAAGCATTAGCTGACTTCTTAGCAGCTCATCCAGTGCCAGAATCTTCCAAACTCTATGATGAAATCCCAGATGA
Source organism: Iris pallida (assembly GCA_029216955.1). Lineage (NCBI taxonomy): Eukaryota > Viridiplantae > Streptophyta > Magnoliopsida > Asparagales > Iridaceae > Iris > Iris pallida. The sequence continues at coordinate 12,404,515 of JANAVB010037819.1, forward strand.
AGTGGTTGAGTCTAACACTGCAACTAAAGAAATCCCTATTTGGCGAATGTTCTTTGATGGTGCGTCAAGAACAGGACCTAAAGGAAATATTGTGGCTGGAGTAGGGATCGTGCTTGTTTCACCCGATCATCTGGTTATACACCGTGTGTATTTTCTCATGGAACCTTGCACCAATAATGTGGCCGAATATAACGTCTTACTGATTGGCCTTCAACTAGCAAAACAATTGAAAGTTGACTATCTTGAAGCTTATGGTGATTCTAAGCTAATAGTTAGTCAGGTTCGAGGGGATTATGAAGTTCGTCATGAAAAACTCATCCCATATCACAAAGCGACGAAATAGTTGGCTTCTTCCTTCGCTGGATTCTTCATCGAGCACGTACCTCGATTACAGAATATAGAAGCAGATGCTTTAGCCGGTCTGGCTTCTTCTTTGACTGTTCCGATCAACACTCAGCATTCGATCACAGTGTCTGGTCGAGAGTTGTTCTGTGCGAAAGATGCCTTGCATATTCATCACAGCTAAATAGCAGAGATGAACATCGACATGAAAGACTGGAGATTTCCTTTCATAGACTACGCTGTCTATGGAATCCTCAACGACGATCTCTCAAATTTTACTATGATATAGCTACCAAAATGCTGTACCGACGTTCTTACGATGGGTTATTGTTACGATATTTATCAAACACAGAAGCCAAACATGCACTATGTGAGGCTCACGATGGAATTTGCGGTGCACACCAACCAATCCCCAAATTACAGGATCGCCTCAGATGAATGGGTTATTATTGGCCCACGATGATAGCAAATGCTGTTGAATATGCAAAGAAGTGTAGGACTTGTCAATTCCACGTTGATTTTATTCATCAACCTTCGGAGTTTCTACACCCGACGATAGTATCTTAGCCTTTTGAAGCCTGGGGTATGGACGTCATCGGTCCAATCAGCCTGCCATCCTCCAGAGGATATCGGTTTATCCTGGCTATAACCGATTACTTCTCCAAATGGGCGAAAGCTATATCGCTCATTGAAGTAAAGACATCAAACATGATCAATTTTGTCAAACATCACGACATCTACTGCTTTGGCCTACCTCGCAAGATCATCCATGATAATGGTCCACAATTTGTGAGCCATGTATTCTATCGGTTCTGCAATAAGAATCGAATTCAGAATGTAGCCTCTACCACTTACAATCCAGCAGCTAATGGATTAGCAAAAGCTTTCAATAAGACTATCATCAAACTTCTCAAGAAGTTTGTGTCTTCAAACAAGTGCGATTAGAATGAGAAGCTCGGCGAATGTCTCTGGGCCTCCCGTACAACGGTTCGGACTCCAACAGGCAGTACACTATTCTCTCTGGTTTATAGAAGTGAAGCAGTTCTTTCCCTAGAAATTCAGATTCCCTCTCTTCGAATAGCCTTAGCCAGTGAGTTGACTACCGAAGAAAATTACCCTCTGCAACTATAAGAGTTGGAAGTGCTAGATAAAAAATGCTTATTAGCTCAACAACGTATTAAGCTATACCAAGCACACATTTTTAGAGCCTTTAATAAGAAGGTGAAGGAAAGATTCTTTCAAGTTGGTGATATGGTCTTAGCAGTGAGAAGACCAGTGGTCCTGATGCACAAGACAAAAGAAAAATTCCAGCCTAAATGGGAAGGTCCTTTCGTTATAGAATCGGTGTATTCTAATGGTGCGTATCGACTAACCAAGCCTGATGGTGACTTGCTAAAGATGCCGATCAACGGCAAGTTCCTAAAGAAATATTATGTGTAACCTTCATGTACAGTGCACACAGATACTCTATTTTAATTATATAAATGTATAGTGTAATATTTATATGATTCGAAAAATCATCTAACTATTATCCGTATTTCAAGAGTCTTGAATACGCCATGGATAATAGGTCCTCTAAAAAGATTCTTCAGTGGAATTATCTTCGTTTGAACTCTGTCCAAACTCGATCTTATGAAAACGGTCATGTCCATATTACCTCTAAACTGTTTTTTGATAATTACTTCCCAGTAGGATAATTAAGAAATGTTTTGCCACGTCCATATAACCTCTGAGCAAAACACTCGTCAAAGATAATCACGTCCATATTACCTCTGAATTATCTACTGACTCCTACTTAATGTTATATATCCGTCCATGTCTATATTACCTCTGGTCAGATATAGAACATCCTCTGCTATTATGTCCATACTGTCTCTATTAGCAGTTTCTTTTAACTTATTATCTATGTTCGAGAATCTTGAATATAAAATGGATAATAAGTCCACATCAAATTTCCCAGCGAAATATCCACCAGAAATATCCTTGCTACGTCCATATTACCTCTAGTTCTGATATTTCACAAACTACATTCATGAGTTTCGAAAGCCAAAAGATTCTTTATTAAAAACTTCTCTCAAAAAAGTAGAGAAAGGAAAAGATACAAGAGTTTTATGGCTAAATAAGCCAATTACAAAGGAAGACCTAAGGGATACACAACCGATTGATACTATCCCTTAAAGCTATAATCTTAGTCTAAGACTTGATAGTAGCACGACGATACGCTTCTTCCTGCTGAGCAGCTTCATTCTTGAAGGGGATCAGTTTTTCGTGCTCTCTCTCCAACTTCACCAGCTGTTCTTTCAATTGGTCTGAAGTTGTGGCAGTCACAGCAGCCTGAACCATATAGTCTTCTTGCTCAGACACAACTGTTCTTAAGTTGGCCTCCAGTTGGGCAATCTCATTGTGGATCTGTACAATGTGATTATGCTTTTCGGTCATCTGGGCGGCCAGCTTGTCCTTCGAAGCAATACGAGCCTTGCTCGCAGCGTTGAACTGTTCGTATTGATCAGCCAACTCACTGATCTCTTTAGCAAGGGCATCCCTTCTTGCTTGGAAAGTAGCTTCCTCTTCTGCAAGAGTCGCAACCAAAGCCTCGTCTTCTTCAAGAAACAGCAATGTTGGGCTTCGTTGCTTGGCTTTCCAGAATTTGGCCACTCGGTCCTCCAAGTCATTTAGAACTTTCCTCAGAGCATTGGCCCGCTCTTCATAGCCAGCAATGCTTTCAAGGACCGTCACTTGGCATCTGGCAATAGCCTTTACAGGTCCAAAGGCGGCATTCCAGTTTAAGACTCCAGGAAGCTTTACTTCCAGAATGGAGTAGAAAGCTTTTATGACTTCCTGGGCCATCTCGTCATCCTCAGAGGAAGTCGTTGGGGAGGGAGCTTGATGGGGATATTCTGCTCTAGGAAGAGATACTTGACAAGAAGCCGAACCTGACAATAAAATAATATATTTATCAGTAACGAAAAAAGAGTGCAAAAGAGTTATAATTTTGTACCTTCTGCTTGCTCAGCGCCAACTTGAACTAGGTCATCAGTCCTGGTTACAAGGGAACCAATAGCAGGCCCAGGTTGCTCAATCGTGACAATGTCAAGGCCTCGAGCATTTCCAACATCAAGCTGTATATCTTCCATGGCCCCAGTTGGACCTGGAGCAGATTCAGTAACAGCCGTCTTAGTGCGCTGTTCAACTTCTCCTTCCGCAGTTGATGCCGGCTTGCTGACAAATTCCTCCGCACCAGCAGTCCCAGCGAAACCAGGGACAACTTCTTATCCTACCCCAGTGTCTTGGGCAACCTCTATACATTGTTCCCTCTCCTTGTCTACAAGGGAATATACGATGGCAGTTAGCCTCGCAAGGAGTACGCAAAATTGAAGTCGAAAAATCTCATCCGAAGTAAAGTGCAAAGATAATATACCCGCAGGAGGGTGAGCTGATTGGACTTGATTCTCGTCTAACTCCTTTATTAAAGCTTCAATCTCAAACATATCCCCTAAAGAGATATCATAGGAGGGACTAGGTTTCTGTTCGCCATCATAGTTCGGGCCTTCGCCCTGATCATCCCTTTGCTCAGCCCCTTTGACTGGGGAAGGCCGACCTTCATCTGTCGGTTGAGGACGAGTGGGGGACACCGTTGTCACGTCCACCTCTTCAGACGAAGAGGCACCTGCCCCGGTCGTAACTTCGAGGTCCTGTGCAAAGGACAAACGCAAGGGTAAGAAAGCTTCATTTGAAGACTGCACAAGTATTGGTTTGACCAAAATGGCTATAGAGTCTAGAAAGGGATCTACTTCCTGAATGGTAATACCCGTGACGTTGTTCTACCTCTTCTAGTCTGCCGAGAAGATCTTTTTAGAGGAGACGAGCCGACATCCACATCCTTGGCTTTCTTTGTCCCTCTTGAGACAACAGTCTTCTTCTTTCTCTTAAAAGTTGACTGTTGAGTCAGTTCAGTTGAAGCTTTTCTTTTTTTAAGGAGGATCAGGGAGAGAAGAGTCATCTTCGATATCTTCTCTCTGAGGTGCTGTAGTAGTAGACTCCTCAAGAGCTGCTCTCAGTTGTGGTGCTACGACTGGCTCAACGGCTGGAGTGGCACTCTCCTTTCTGCTGCCCTTCGCATATTTCGGGCTTGTTCCATATTTGCAGGAGTGGGGGCAAGCCTAGTCCCTAATACCAAACTCTGCTCATGATCATACCAAGGATGAAGGATATTGATCTGAGTATAAAACTTTGCAGCGACATAGAGCAGATGGGTCTCAGGCTTATCTTCGGGCAGCGTAAAAATCGTTCCTATGCATCCGACGTTGTCATAAATCATGCACGTGCCCTACCGATCAAGCTTCCTATCGACTCCAGATGAGGGCTAGGATTGCCCAGAAGAAGCTAACTATATCCAAATTGCCGCATGAAACGGCTTGGTTGATAAGGTTCTAGGTAGGTGTGGTTCCTATTCCTGAGCACCAGATGAGAGGGCCTGATAAACTGGAGCCAACGGAATGCCCCAGTGGTCAAGCTAGTAGTGTGTGCTCCCTCATCTACTAATGTGACCCCTGCGTTGCCACTGTTGAATATAGGGGATATTCTGTAGAACTCGTAGTTCTGAAGGAAGCTCAAAGCCCTTCTATAAGCAAGTATTCCAGTGACGGCCCAATTTGCGTCATGGAATCTTCGAAGAAAGACGCCTCTTGCCAAAGTATCCGCCACCAGCCCGACATTCATCAATTTGGGACAGTACAGCACCAGCTATCCCATCAAGTAATGGAAGGGGAGTTCAGTCCTAGCAAAGTCTGTTTTACTTTTGGGGGTCACCGTATTTCCAATAAAATCTTGCAGACCTCGTTGGATGGCGCAGGACATTGCAGGAAGCAGGACAAGCCGGTATCCAAATGCCAGCTTTACAGCTGGAAGTATTATACTCTGGCTCATCCTTTCGATAGACCCTGAACCACCAGGGACTACACAGTCGCGGATCCAGATCATCAGAAAAGCCGCCAGCACAGCTTTCTTCGACAACTTAAACTCAGCATGTCGAAAGAAGTAATAAATCAGGAAATTCCCCTCGGGATCATCACTATCATCAGTATCTGCTGCCCCGTGATCTGTCATCAATTCCTCTATCTTGGACTTCGTTAGGGGCTTGCAAATTGAAAAGGAGGTCGGTCCTTCTCCTTCCCCTTTAACAGAAATATATCCCGTCCAAGATTTTGTATGGGGATTGGCCCCTCAGTCCTGTCCTTCTTTGTGATCTTATGACAGATGAGGAAGTGACAGAATAAATCCTTATACACGTCCGTCATCTCAGAGTTTTCTCTCTCCTGGTCCAAGAGTTTTTCATCACAAGGGACATATTCTTCGTACGGCTCTGTTCCCCAGGGAAGCTTCGATATCTTCTTCATTTCATGAAGAGCCAGACCCATCTCCCCGCCCGGAGTAAAGAAGGTACATGTATGATGATTATACAACTCCGCCAAAGAGACAAACATAGGCCAATTTGTCTTTATGCCGTATTGAGTGGCTCTAATGGCATGAAAAAGGCCGACAGCCTTCAGGTAGCTTCATAGGTCGAAATCACCCATTCAGTAAGGTCACTCCAAAATGAAACATGGTACCTCCAACCTTCCATCCGCAGCTTCCCTACGGGATACGACCTATTCTTCGACATCATCAGATTAGAAAGGGTATCAGCGACATAAGGATGAAGGCCAGTCGGAATATCGTTTATTACAGCACCAGGTTGCAGCCCCCTTGTGGAATAGGACGTGGAGTCCTTGACACACTTAAAAGTATCTTTCTTCCGATTACCGGATTTAAAGTGTATCTTTTCGAAGACAACCCCATGAAGTTCAGGGGCTAGGTCATATTTTATCTGTCTCCGTACAGCTAGATCGATGAACGCCGACAGAGGATATTGGCGATCCACGGACGGCAACTATATCCTTAGGTTGTTCAACCTGACCACGAAAGGGTCTTTCAGGCGTATCGTCTCGCCGTCCTCAAACCCCAGGCTATCGCCAAACAAGAAGATGGTCTCTTAAAGCTCCGCGTCCCTCCGAGCAAGAACTTCTCATCATTTATCATCTGCTTCAGGAATATCTTATCATATTCAAGCATAGCGATCATTCGCACTGAAGGCTGGTTCTGGCTGATCTTAACCTGAACATTCCTAATCGTGGTAGTGACGAGGCTTGAACCAAGAGCTTGGCGAGCAGAGTTGGGAGAAATTCCATCGAGTTCGGGGACGACCATGTCAACTGCAAAAACAGAGAAAAAGTCAAATTTAGAATCTACAGAAAAAAGAGCTAAGTGCTAAACAATTTCTATGCGCCCAACAGCCTGTAGGCGCATAAGAATTTTCAAACACAGAAGTATTCTGTGTGGGCACATGACACACAACAAGTATGTGGGCGCATAAGAATGCTAAACAGAGGTATATTGCTTTGTGCGTATATCAATTGTTGTGCGCCGAAGCAGAAAGAAGTTCGAGCGTCGCAAATTAACGCTTGAGACTTTGTTTTAAAGCATAGCCTCACCCAGAATGGGGTCTTGGACTAGCGGAGACGTTGTCGAAGGAGAAAAAACCGCCCGGTGCAGTCTCCTTACCCTTCGCGGACTTCTTGACAGCCTTGAGAGACATGTTCTTGCAGAAAAGAAATAAAAAGTCTCTTGGAAGTTTTTGAGAAAAAGAGAGAATAATGAATTTTCTCTCTCCTCAAGGCCTATTTATAGGCACGAACGAGAAGTTATGCGCCCACATGGTCTATGCGCCCATGCAAAGTCTCGTTCTTTGCACACTATGCGCCCACTATTTTGCTGATGTGGACTATGCATTGACATCGCATAAAGGATGGACCCCTTCAAATTCTATTCCAATGAATCTGTCAGTTCAGATTTTTAGAAAGATCTCAACAGTCATCTTTGACAGCCTGGCAACACCTATGAGCCCAAAGAGATATTCTGTTATGCGCCCATAGAGCCAAAAGAAGATAGTCTCCCATGCTTCTTTCAAAGTATTTCAAACTCGTTCGAGTATCAAAAACTTTGAAGGGGGTCTTGTAGAAGCATAAAAATATCTATACTATGCGCCCACATAAAGAAGTGACTATGCGCCCACATATAGCAATTCTATGTGCCCACATATAGTAAATTCTATGCACCTACATGATTTTTCCAGAGGTGGGCGCATGGTTGTCTTCCTACACTATGCGCCCAAGTCAGAACAACTCTACCGACTCGGTCAACATCCACGATCAGTCATGGGCCGAGGCATGCGGCCACGCCAGTCTCCATGAGCAGTCGTGCACCGAAGCATGCGGCCACGTCAATACCATGATCTACTCACGATCATCTAGTTCTTATACGCCTACATCCTATGCGCCCATAGGAAGATCAGTGTATTATCCACCTGTGTGCGCATAACAGTCATTTCAGTATAAAACAATTATAAATAGAGGACAAATGCCTCTTCAAATGAACAGATCATAGAGCATTTCAGAGCCAAATTGCTGTCCTTCTTGCCAGTGAGCCGAGAGTTAGCAATTTTCTTAGGTTTTCTTCCACTTTTGTAAATCGGAGTATCAACGGAGTAAAGGAGCAAATGCCGCTCGATCTCCATCATCCCATTTCCCAGAATTCTTTTTGTACTCGAGGATTCTCAGTGCAGGATCTCTCAGGTGTACTCGATTTGTGGTGTCTTGCGCTAATAAAAAAAGACAGTAATTTTTCTCTTTTTTGTAAGTGTTCTACAAGACAGTACTCCGCCAACGATCCATACTCTCCCCCCACATTATCTGTATTATAGCAAATGGTGCCGACACGGACTTATGGCTAGATCCTTGGATCTTCCATAAGACTCTACTCCAAATTGTTGGGTCCTAGGTGGAACGGGAGGTGGGAAGAGGAAAACGGGTGAGCAGTCTACTATGAGAGGGGCGACTACAACCTGACATGCACAGATGGGCGAGAAGAGCAGCGATTAACATCAGGCGATGCCCGGTAGACACCACACGGAGGCGGGATGTATGGGCGTGGAAGGAAGGCCTGACGACTGGCTTCTGTAATGATTATGCGTACAACATTATTCGAACCCCTGGAGATAAACTCGCTAACGCTGACAATATATGGGCGAATTGGGTGCCTAGAAAAATGCAGTTATGCCTATACAAACTCCTACTAAATCGTCTCCTCACCAAGGACAGGCTGCAACATATAGGAGTACAGCTTAATGACACAAACTGCTTATTGTGTCTTCTAGAGACGAAATCGGCTGAACACATATATTTCAAATGTAACACGTCCAAAGTGATATGGGATACCCAACTCAACAAACTGGGAATTCAAGCGGGGGCAAAGGAGGACATATAAGATATGATAGAAAAGATACGTGACAACAGAAGAAGGGTAGCACACTGGTATCGGGAAGCAATCACCAGACTTGCCTCTGCAGTATGCCACATATGGAAGGAACGCAACCGGAGGGTATTCGACAATTGTCGAACAGTTAACATTGGGATTGTTCATAATATTGAACATGATGTAAAAAGTCTGGGATATTAGAGGGTACCCCGCTGATTGTAACTATCTATTTTTGATTCATCAATAAATACTTACCAGGTTCCAATATATATATATATATATATATATATATATATATATATATATATATATATATATATATATATATATATATATATATATATATGAGGAGGGATCCGCATCCCCTCATTTTTTGCATCCCCAAGCATCCCCATGTTAACAACCGTTGGATGTGCTTTAAGTCATCTAATCTTAACCGTTGGTAAATCAATGGTTAAGATTAGATGACTTAAAGCACCATCCAACGGTGTGAGTAGGGGGGATGCTTGGGGATGCAAAAAGTGCGGGGATGCCTATCCTTCCTCTATATATATATATATATATATATATATATATATATATATATATATATATATATATATATATATATATATATATATAATCCAAATACCAGGGGTATTTGGATTATATATATTCTAAGCTAAAGATATATTTATGAATGGATAATATAGTCATTTCATAACCCCACTAATTTAGATTTACAAACAGATTGTTGTAACCTCCTCTTTCCTCTCACGAATCTTCTTTTTTGCTTTCTGCCTCATCAGAAAGAAAAAAATAAATTCCAAGCACTTCTGTCAGGTTAGTCATTTTCTTGCTTTCTGTTATGTATTTTCATTAGAAAAGTAAAGAAAATTTTTAAATACTTCTGTCAGATTGATTTCTTTCTCTTATATATGCATATAATTTTTTTCCTTTCTTTAACTATATATTCACCTTCCAATAAATAATTCATATCTATTCCTACTTTACTTTCTGTTCTATAGCATTATTCGAAGAAAACAAAATAAAAACAAATAACAACATGCAATATTAGCCGCATGTTGTGCTATCAAACGTAACAACGATACGGTGTGCTAGCAAAATGGAATAGTAGCGTGCTACAAGGTCCTCACTCTTTGTCTCTCCATTAATTTATGGTATTTGCATTGATCAGGACTATCCAATTTTCAAAATAATTATATTTAAGTTATGAATTAGAATAAATTTAAAATTCAAAATATTCATTTAATTCCCTTTCTAAATTTTCTCCTCTATCTGTTCGTCATTATTTTTTCTTCCTCTTGGAGGACCAGTTCAATACATTTTCAAATATAATAGCAGTTGTTGACCCACATAAGATTCATTTAAATCATTTTCTAAACTTGACTCTCTTTCTAAATTTTCTCCTCGCTTTGTTCTTCATTTATTTCCTTCCTCTTGGAGGATCAATAGAACACATTTTTAAATTTAAAATGCAAAATATAAGATCCATTTAATTTTTTTTCCATAAATTTAGTATTTTTTATTTTTTAAAAAATATAATATTCATTTAAACGTTTATTTTAATCATTAGATACTTGAATTTTTAAATTACATATATAAATCAATTTTCTTGTTTAAACATATGTGTAGCCACCGCACAATAAGAAATAACCATGTAAAAAAAATGAAAGAAACGGAACCAAAAAAATTTCTTCTCCATATGTTCTACATTATTTTTCCTTCCTCTTGGAGGACCAGTTCAACACATTTCCAAATTTAAAATTCAAAATATTCATTTAAATCACTTTCTAAATTTTCCTCTATCCGTTCATCATTATTTTTCTTCCTCTTAGAGGATCACTTTAACACATTTCCAAATTTAAAATTCAAATTATAAGATACACTTAAAGCATTTTCTAAATTTAGTTTTTTTATATTTTATATAATATTCATTTAAACGTTTATTTGAATAATCAAATAATAGAATTTATAAATTACATCTACAAACTCATTTCATTGTTTAGATATATGTCTCAAATTATTAGATAATTTTCAACTATGGATGACTTAAAAGAAAGAATAAATAAAATAAATGAAGAGATCAGACCTTGCTTCATTGAAATGGTATAGGTTCAGAGATGCCAGAAGTAAATGCCGATAACTAAGACTAATTTGGAAAGAGTTACCATAATCATATGAGGAGGAAGCTGTTTAGAAAGAGAAGATGAAGGTAGTGAAAAAATATCTGCTTTATCAGGAGTAGTTATAAAATTTTACGTGGAGAGAAAAAGAGAAACAAAAGATGCGTGCATACGATGAGTAGGTTATGAAGATTTTGAATTTTAAAGTTAGTGGATGGTGTAAATGACATTTTTATCCTAAAATTAAAATGACTTTATCTAAGAATGTAGGGAGATTATATAATCCTGTCACTCCCATTTTCCGTTATACGTATTTCTAGTGTACGTATGCGAATTTTGACCCGTATTTTATTTACTGTATTTCTTTATTTCTTGTTTATGTTCTAACATGCTGGTTTTAGTTCTTAAGTGAGGCCTCCCTTGTGGCACTTACTCTTTCTGGGGTCTGATCCAGTTGGTTTTGTATGGCCAGATTTCGGAGCAGCACCCAAGGATCTCCCAGCCTTCCAGCCAGATGGTGAACACTAGACGTAACCCTGATAATGAGTGGGTTTTATTTTGTCTCTCCCACTCTATTGTAAATTATTCTTTTGAGGCGTTTAGCTGTCGAGCAAGTGTTAGCTCGTGTTGAATACTTATATTTCTTGTCTGCCTAAGGGATATAATATGATTGACAAATCCTAGGGTTGATCATGTATGACTGAAACTCTTGCTAGTCCTCATATTTTGTACGACTAGCCTTATGATCATCTATAATGAAATGTATGGGACGCCTTACTATTGAATATCTGATGGTCTAATATCTTGTAACTATTATTACTTGCTTGAGATTGAGACACTAGGCTTGTTCTTAACCATATGAGATTGATGGCTTATAGATAAACCCTCATACATCTAGACAGCCGTGATCGTATATCGAGGTAGATTACACTTTTATATACGTAGATGGCTGTGTCTATCCCCCGCTCTCTAGTATTCTGGTTCTGGGGCGTGACACGGTTTAAGTGGTGGCCCATGCAGGTCTTGTAAATCAAGATGTGTGAGGGTTTTACCGGATAGATGTCTCAATCAACACTCGCCTTTGATCTCTACTCGTGTCTTCTAATCTTCCTGAAATCTTGGCCTGGTCACATGCTTATATCCTTAATCTATTTTGGTCATTCCTTAATGTTCTCCATGTCATTTTCTTCAGTGGCATTGCTCATGGTTCTGTCGATCAGTCGGAAGGAGGACCATCAGTGAACCAGCCTCAACAAGGAGACCAAGCCCAGCTCTCAGGAGCAGCCTCCCGAGTTATGCCTTACAGGGATCCAGAGCCACCATTTTAGCCAGATCAGCCTGTAGAGCCTGACAATGGAGTCTTCGTAGGACTCATCCGGGAATTGCTCGCCTTTCAAGATCGTCGGGGCGATGCCCTGCACCAGACAGTAGAGTCAGCCATGGGCAGAGTTGGTTATCAATGTAATAGTGCAGCCAACAATTTAAGCGCCTGAACCCTCCCTTCTTTGATGACAGTAAAGATGCTATCGCTGCTGATGCGTGGCTTCAGGGCATGGAAGTTATCCTGGAGGCAGCCAGGATTCCAGAGGAAGAGAAGGTGGCTGTAGTACGTCTACAGTTATCGGACTTAGCCCACACCTGGTGGGCGATGTTAGCAGTTGGATTGGCGATGCCTGTCCCATGGGCGATATTCAGTGACAAGTTTCAGATCAAGTACTTTGATGCAGTGGCTCGATATGATCTGCAGACGAGATTCACCAATTTGAAGCAGATGAGTAGGACGGTCGATGGATATACGGACGAGTTTTCTAGGCTTAGTCGGGTTGCTCCCACCTTGGTAGCAACCGAGTTGGATCGAGCGCAGCGGTTTCAGCAGGGACTCCACCTAGAAATTATTCTAGCTGCGGAGCAGTTCGAGCATCAAACTTTTGATGCTGTCTTGAGGGCAGCTAGGAGGCAAGAGTATACCTCACAGAGGATCGTAGACCGAACCGGAAGCAGAAAGAGGTCCCATGGGCAGATGAGTCTGTCCTCAGCACCAGCCCCGGCAGCTAGGGCTTTGTCGATTGGAGTTCCCCGAAGGGCGAATTCAGTTACGTCGGTTCAGCATTCAACACCGACGTACTATCAACAAAAGAAGTGGAGGCAGTCTTTCGTAATGGGCTGCACTCATTATGGGAAGCCAGGACACATTATTTCGGAGTGTCATAGAGCACAGGAATTGTGCTTGGCTTGTGGGGCACCAGACCACATGATAGGGTCCTGTCCGAATAGAGCTAGTTCATCATCGTTGAACCTAACTAGTCCATCGGTTAGGGGACCAGCTATAGCACCAGTGCCACAGTAGCAGCAGTACCAGCCTCCGAGGCCATTGTCGCCTCAGGCACAAGCCTTCCAGCAATAGAGACCCCGGCAGTATGCCCAGACCCAAGCTCAGATGCAGAACCGGCAGAGAGGTTTCCAGCAGAGGGGACCAGCACCCAGAGGGGACCAGCACCCAGAGGGCAATGTCAGGCTATGGTTTTGACCGTGGAGGAAGAGTTAGCTTCACGTGAGATGGTGGCAGGTACCATTCTCGTCAACTCTTTTCCAACATCAGTATTATTTGATTCGGGTGCATCGTATTTATTTATGTCTGCACGATTTGCTATATGGATAGGACTGGAGTCCGAGTCATTATCAGTAAGGCTCAATATACTTATTAGTAATGGTCTTGTAGTGTCACGAACCACACCCAAATGAGGAGCATGAGCACGTGGGTACGTCCAGCCTAAGCCGCAGTATCGACGGTAGAACACTGTATATAACGTCTGTAAATACTAAGACTATCAAAATAAAGGTACCTGTATAGTATATACTCTCCGAATGGAGGTGACATAGCAATACAGTCTCAATCACATGATAAAACTAAGGTAGATAGCTCAGAAGAAAAATATATGATAGATGAAAAGGAAATAAGTCCAAGATCCAACACAAGCCCAGATATATACAACATCACAGGGTCTTAAAATATAATATAGAAGCTACAGTCTGATAATGCTAACTGGATCGCAGTCCAGACAAACCTAGCTAATAGATCTAGTTAGAAGTACTGTCATCCACTGGCTTCAAGGGTGTCAACTGGTCGCAGTCTATGTCCTGACCATACCCATAGTGGGTAGAGCAGTTCGCATCTATGTCATCTGGATATATCATAACGGTATCCTGTCAGGAAAATGAACAAGTACAACGCTGGCAACAAATTCCATAGTAATGACAAATGCTCGAACAATCAATCATAACAGAGTACGAGATGAACATATCAAGATATGAGTATAACAAGATATGTAAACTGGAAATCATGTCAGGATAAATCATGCAAAAAAATAAGCTGAACTGTAATATGTGACTGATGTAATAAATGTAAAATGTGCCTTGAATATTATAGCATAATATGATCGGTATGGGTCAAGATCAGGCTTCCATCCGACCAGCTACAAGTACGTAGACTCGGCCCGGCCAGGATAGCAAGCTATGGAGCAAGTAGTACCACAGGTCAGGCTATACACATCGTGAGGTGAGGGTATAGCTATGATACAAGTAGTAACTCAAGGTGGGCATTGATCACACTATCTATAAAATTCCTTATTCCCCGAATAGTACACGGATCCGGACATAGCACGTCATGACGCGGGATTCCCTAAGAGGGGAGCAAGTCCTCTTCAGGAATCAGCATCAATACAAGTACAAAAATCAAGGCCAAGCAAGTACCAGTATCCCAAGAAATCTAGGAATGACATCTCATGACAGGAATCCGACAATACTAGTTCGTGCACCAATGTGTCGAGAATCAAGTAAACACTATAACTGAACTGGTAGAGAAGATATCAAAACAAGTAACTGCTATTAGAGAATGTACTCGCCTGTTGTCCTGAGCTGTAGGGTATATCAATGCTCAGAGTGGTAATCAGAAACCTAAAGATGAGATATTGCATGTTAATTTAGGTTTAACAAAGTTGAGAATAATTTATAATGAATGATATAAAATCTAGGTCAAACTAGGTCTCACTGAGTCATACTAAGTCCTGTCATGTCAATCTAGGTCAAATCAAGTTATATTAAGTCAATCTAAGTCGGACTAAGTCAACTCTAGGTCATACCAGTCATAGCAAGTCAAAACAAGTCGAAGTAAGTCAAACGGGGTCAAGAGTTAGCCTACAGTTGACTTTTAGTCAACTGGTCAACCCTGGTCAAATTTGGTCAACTCTAAGTCAACCCTAGGTCAAACTGGTCAAATGTTGACCAACAGTTGACTTTTGGTCAACTGGTCAACTCTAGTTTGGATTTGGTCAAATTTAGACAAAGTGTTGACTCATCGTTGACTTTGGGTAAAAAATCAACTCTGGGTCAACCGAGCCAAAATCGGTTCAAATATAACATTTGTAGGGTGTACCTAACAAGTCACCTAAGTTTCAAGTCAAACCGAATACCCATATCCTGTATTTTGAATTTACCCAATTACCCTTAAATACACATACCCTTAAACCACTCTAACAATGAAGCCAAGTGGCTTTCCCTTAGGAATTCCACTCCCGGCTTCCTAGGGTAGTAGGATACTAGCCTATACAACCATTACCTACCAAGTTCTCTAGGTAGAGTGGACATCCAGTCCATCTTACGGACCATATTGGTCGTTTACCCGTTATCTCGAGTACCGTAGGACACTCAACGGTAACGTGTGATACCACTCTCCTAATCCCAAACGAAGTCTCGATTTCCACCTAGGAGCCTACCCGTAAACTCTATTTTATACTAACTAAGTTCTCTCCAAGTTTGGACGCGTTCCGACGCTCCTATCTCAAAATCACCCTTCACTTGTTCTCACTCTCTCACAAAACTAACCCTTTCACACACTCACTTAGGACTAACTTAGGGGTTATTTTAGTGGGTTTTATAGGTGTATATATAGCTATATATATGGATATATATATGTATATATATATTTTTTTTATATATAGGTATACATATAGGTGTATATATGGGGGGTTATGGGGGTCAAATGGGGGGGGGGGGTGCTAGGCTGCTGCTGCTGCTGCTAATGCAGCTGCCTGCTGCTGCTAATGCAGTTGCTGCTGTGGGGGAGTGGAGGGGGGGGGGGGGGGCAGCAGCCCAAATCCCCCCTTCACTGCTGCTATTGCTCTTCTTCTTATTCCCCTCTTCTCCCACTCTAATTCCCTTCTATTCTCCTCCATTCTCTCCTCTAATTCCTTCTCTAAATCTCTCTAAACTCTCTCTCTCTCTCTATATATATATATAAACACTCATACATATTCACTCCCATTCATTTCCCCTCTCTCTATATATAAATATACACACACATATATATATATATATATATATATATATATATATATATATATGAATACACACACATATATATATATATATATATATATATATATATATATATATATATATATATATATATATATATAAACACACACACACATATATATATCTATATATATAAACACACACACACATGTGTGTGTATATATATATAGACACACTCGCATATGTATACATATATAGACACACACACACACACACACACACACACTAACACAAATAAATTTAGGAGTACCTAAACCACTTAGATGCAAATCTAATTATTCTAGAAGTGTCCAAATTTGGGGGAAAACTCAAGGACACAATCACAAATCACAACTTCTCCTAGGACACACCAAACAGACTCAAACTTGACACGAATAGGGACACAAACACGGGGATCAATCCTACGGGGTCCAATCTAATTATCATGATGAAAAGAATGAATTAGAGAATAGGTTGTACCTATCGGGAGATGGATTCCAGATTCAAAAGTCCTCCGACACGGCTCCGACACAATGAATTGTTTAGGACACAACTCTTCACTTCTTGCTCCCAAAAGCTTGGAGAATCACTACTTGGGATAGAGGAAGAGATCGATGGAAGAAAAATGGGAATAAAAGCTTATTTGGGAGATCAAATCTAAGGATTTCTATTCCTTCTTTTTGAAAGAAACTTGGAGAAGAAGAAGATGGTAAAATTTTGAAGTGGGAAGAAGAAGAATGGGGGAAGGGGTGGCCGGCCCAATTGAAGGGGTTTGGGGCTCCTTGAAATTTACAAGTTTGTCCCTCTCTTTACTTCCTAGCTAAGTTATCATCCTAATTTCGTTTTGGGAGTTAGTTTAGACTAAATAAAAATCATACTTAAGCCTAAACACTCATGGGGGACTAGTCCAAACTCTTAGACCTAAATGTTAAGTTTGGTGGGCCATGGCTAATTAATGTGTTAAACACAACTCAAGTCAAAATTCTCCGGAGTCCCAAATTAAGTCGGAATGCGATGAAATTCGAACCCGACTCCTATAATCATTAAATATTAATATTCATGAAATAAAATCCCCAAAACAATTCTAAAATGGAAAATTACCATTTTACCCCTATCTTGGAAAAGTGAGGGTGACAGGTCTATCCACCTTAAAAAATTTCGTCTTCGAAATTGAAGACAACAAACACAGGAAATCACAAACAGAAAATAAAAAAAATAGATTTATACCTCAGGACACAAAAAGATAAGGGAAACGCTCCCGCATGTCGTCCTCCCTCTCCCAGGTAGACTCACCTGGAGAGTGATGTCTCCATGCAACCCAAACCAAGGGTATGACCTGGTTCCGGAGCACCTTCTCCCTGCGATCCAGAATCTCCACCGGCTGTTCTGGATAGCTGAGAGTAGGTCCCACCTGTATCGCTGAATGTTCCAATACATGGCTAGGATCTGCCACGTATCGCCTCAGCTGAGATACATGAAACACGTTGTGCACTCCCTCAAGCCTAGTCGGCAAGTCCAGTCGGTAGGCTACTGCACCGATCCTCTCTATGATGGTGAAAGGTCCGATGTAGCGCGGACTGAGCTTCCCACTGCCGCCAAAGCGAATCATGCCACGTGTCAGGGATATCCTCAAAAACACCATGTCACCAACCTAGACATAAGACAAAACTCAGCACATAGACTAAACAATAATCACAACAAACACGACATGAAACTGAAACTAACCTCGAACTCTAACGGTCTCCGGTGACTATCGGCCCAATGCCGCTGCCTATCTTGAGCCACTCGAAGTCTGTCTCTAATCAACCTGACCTTCTCGGCCGCATCCACAACCATCTCCGGTCCAAGAAGCGCCCTCTCGCCGACATCGTCCCAAGACAAAGGAGTATGACATCTCCGTCCATATAGAGCCTCGAATGGCGACATCTCTATACTGGCCTGGTAGCTGTTAGTGTAAGCAAACTCTATCAGGTGAAGATGGTCCTCCCAAGAACCCCCGAGATCAAGTACACACGTGCGAAGCATATCCTCCAAAGTCTGGATAGTCCTCTCCGACTGCCCATCTGTCTGAGGATGATAAACGGTACTAAACTTGAGCGATGTGCCCAAGCTAGTCTGCAAACTCCTCCAGAAGTGGGAAGTGAATCGGCTATCCTGGTCTGAAACTATGCTCATCAGAACCCCATGCAATCTCACGATCTGACGAACATACAGCTCTGCCAGCCTCTCCGTAGACAAACCCACTTTGAAAGGCAAAAAGTGGGCCGATTTGGTCAATCTATCAACGATGACCCAAACCGCGTCTTTCCCTCCTGGCGATCGTGGAAGTCCAGATACAAAGTCCATGGTGATGTGCTCCCACTTCCACTCGGGAACGGATAGCGGCTGTAGCAATCCACCTGGTCTCTGTCTCTCGGCCTTCACCTGCTGACACATAAGGCAACGAGATACAAACTGAGCTACCTCGTGCTTCATGCCATACCACCACATGTGCTCTCTCAGGTCCCTATACATCTTGTTGGCTCCAGGATGCATAGAATACTGAGAACGATGCGCCTCCTGAAGAACCTTCTCCCGAAGCTCTCCACACGGAACGCACAGCCTAGTACCATGCCGCAATGACCCATCTTCGGCTAAAGAAAAATTGTCGAGCAAGCCTGTCCGCACCTGCTCCCTGATGCTCCTCAGGGCAACATCATCATACTGCGCTGATCTGACTCTATCCATCAGCTCAGACTGAATCTGCAAACCCCATATCTGGATCTCCATACCCGGAATGATGACCTCGATACCCAAACTATCCAAGTCGCCCAAAAGATGACGATCTGTCGTCAAGAGCATAGCTACTGGATACCTGCTCAAGGCATCTGCAACTACATTGGCCTTCCCCGGATGGTACTGCAGTGATATATCGAAGTCCTTCATCAGCTCTAACCACTGCCTCTGTCGTATGTTCAGCTCCTTTTGAGTGAATACGTACTTCAAGCTCTTGTGATCTGTGAAGATCTCAACTCGCTCTCCGTATAGGTAATGGTTCCATAACTTTAAAGCAAAAATAACCGCGGCCAACTCCAGATCATGAGTAGGATAGTTCTTCTCATGAGAACGTAACTGCCTGGATGCATAGGCAATAACCTTCCCGTGCTACTGAAGAACACAACCCAAGCCCTTCCCTGAAGCATCACTGTAGATCGAGAACCCACCTGACCCAGATGGCAAAGTCAAGATCGGAGCTGAAGTCAACCTTCTCTTCAGTTCATCGAATGCAGCCTGACACTCAACAGTCCAGACGAACTCCACGTCCTTCCTGGTGAGTCTAGTCATCGGCTCTGCAATCCGCGAGAAGTCCTGGACGAACTTCCGGTAATAGCCAGCCAAACCCAGAAAGCTTCGAACCTCGGCAACTGAACTGGGCGTAGACTAAGACTCGACTGCTGAAATCTTCCTATGGTCCACTGAGATCCCGTGCTCGGTCACAACATGACCCAAGAACTCGACCTGGTCCAAGGAGAACTCATACTTAGAAAGCTTCCCGTAGAGTTGCTCCCTCCTCAGAGTCTCTAACACAACTCTCAAGTGCTCCTTATGCTCCGCCTGCGTCTTCGAATAGATCAAGATATCATCTATGAAGACCACTACGAACTTGTCAAGGTACTGATGGAATACCTTGTTCATCAAGTTTATGAACACTGCGGAAGCATTGGTCAACCCAAATGGCATCACTGTAAACTCATACTGGCCGTACCGAGTCTGAAATGCCATCTTGGGAATGTCATCCTGTCTCACCTTCAGTTGGTGATACCCGGACCTCAAGTCTATCTTCGAAAATACCTTCGCCCCACTCAGCTGATCGAACAAGTCGTCGATCCTCGACAAAGGGTATCTATTCTTGATAGTGAGGTTGTTGAGCGTCCGGTAATCAATGCACATATGGGACGTACCGTCCTTCTTCGGCACAAACAGGACTGGCGCTCCCCAGGACGAAGAACTGGATCTGATGAACCCCTTGTCTTGCAGCTCGTCGACTTGCTTCTTCAGCTTTATCAACTCGCTGTTGTTGACCCCATAGACATGCTGTAAAATAGGCTCGGCGCCCGGCACCAAGTCTATAGAGAACTCAATGTTCTTGTCTGGCGGCATCCCGGGCAACTCCTCGGGAAAGACATCCGAGAACTCAGCTAGCAACGGATGTGGCAAATCCTGTCCCGCCAACAAAGCTCCACAGAATCCAGCCTCCGGCTCTACTGCTCCTCGAGCAAACTCGATCTCTGGCTCCCCCGGCGACCTAAAAAGAACTCTGCCTCCTCTACAATTAATACTAGCATGGTGCATGCTCAACCAATCCATACCGAGTACCATATCGTACCTCGGTAGGGGCATTACGAGCAGACACGCACTCAAGTCCCGGCCTCTCAGGGTGACTCTCCGCCCCTTGCAAATATTATTAACCAGGATAATGCCTCCCCCGGTCATAATCTTGCAAGTCCTACCTATATATTCAGGAATGATGTTGTATCTCAGAGCAAAGGAAACAGACACAAAACTATGAGTGGCACCATAATCAAACAAGGCGAAAGCAGAGAAAGAATCAAGGAGATCATGACCTGCTACAACATCTCCCACTAGCTCTACCTCCTCCACTGCTAGTGCAAAGGCTCTGCCCTGGGGTGCCCTCTGATGCTGGACGAACTTCTGCTGTTGTGTCTGGAGTGGCTGACCCCTCGGCTGAACTGCTGGTCCCGTCAGTGCCCTGCCCTGGCCTCCCTTGGCTGTTCGAACAGGGCAGCCCTTCAGCTAGTGGTTGGTCCCTCTGCAGAATAGGCAAGCGCCTAACCTCCTCCTATATACGTCTCTGTTGTGTCCCGTCTTCCCGCAGAAAGCATACTGCTGGGTCTGCCTCTGGCCCTGACCCTGTTGCTGTGGGGCACGTACTGGTGCCTGATGCTGCGCTGAAACAGCCTCTGCTGATGCTGAATATAGGGGCGCTTGGCCGGTCCCGTACTGGAACTCGCCTCCATGGTATCACCGCTCCTCTTCGGCTTGAGGTCGAAGTCCTCATCAGTAATCTGTGCGTCCATCAATATCTGATCGAACGTCGCATCACCGCGACCCGAGGTGCGGGTGCGCACTGCATGAATAAGTCCCCTACGGAACTTACGAGCCTTCTGTCCCTCATCCTGGATCATATTGGGAGCGAACCTTCTAAGGCGGAAGAACTCTGCTGCATACTCGTCCACCGACGAGTTCTCCTGTACTAGACCCACGAACTGGCCCTCCAATGCTGTAAGAGCCACGTCCGGGAAGAACTTCTCCTTGAAGAGCCTCCGAAAGTTCTCCCATGTCAGCCCTCTCACCGACGCACGAGGATCCGTGCGGTACCATATCAGCGCGATGTCGAAGAATCGGTTGGCTGCGACTGAAACCCAAAGTCCTCTAGGAAGCTCTACTAGCTCCATACTCCGCTGCACGTCCTCTAGCCAGTCGTCTGTATAAAGGATGCCCTCCGTGCCCGTGAAGTCCCTGGAGCTCATTTTCCTAAAGTCTAATACTGTCCCTGCCCTGGACTGCTGGTGGTATGGCTGCTGGCCAGTAGGGCCCTGCACCATACCCGGTGCCACTCTCTCCACGACTGCCAGTGCAAGCTGATGCGAGTTCTCCATGCTCTGCCTCAACATCTCAATCTGACGGTGTGATGCCTCAGTCTGGCGCTGCGATGCCTCTGCCTGGGCTTGCTGTGTCTCCATCATCTGCTGAAGGAGATGGAACATATGGTGTGTATCCGTCGGTATCGGAGGTGGTAGCGACAGTATCTCTGGAATAACGACCGAAACTCTCTGGGGTGGAGGTGGTAGACCTCCCTGTGCAACTGCCACGGCCTCCGGGATAGTGGAATCACTGGGGGCAGTCTCGTGAACCTCCTCCTTAGCCTGGTCAGATCTCTCGTACAAGCTACTCGATCTAATAGCCTCCGGGTGCGTCTTCGTCATTCTGGAGACGAATTGAAACAAAGAGATCAATATGGCACATGAGAGGATATTATCAAAGAAGGACAGTTAATTTAATACAAGGAGAGTAATCATGATAATCAAAAGATCAGAAATTTTCTAGTTGTGATTGAGAAACTCCTATCATATCCTAGGTCCTACGTCCTAATTGCAGGCTCGTAATTAGTACTCTAAGTCGAGCACCATTACGAGATCTCTCTAATTGCGACACAGACCTACATGGGCCACCACAAAAATATGTCACGACCCGCACCCAAATGAGGGGCACGAGCACGTGCGTACGTCCAGCCTACACCGCAGTATCGGCAGTAGAACGCTGTATATAACGTCCGTAAATACTACGACTAACAAAATAAAGGTACCTGTACAGTATATACTCTCCGAATGGAGGTAACATAGCAATACAGTCTCAATCACATGATAAAACTAAGGTAGATAGCTCAGAAGGAAAACATATGATAAATAAAAAGGAAATAAGTCCAAGATCCAACACAAGCCCAGATATATACAACATCATAGGGTCTCAAAATATAATATAAAAGCTACAGTCTGATAATGCTAGCTGGATCGCAGTCCAGACAAACCTAGCTAGTAGATCTAGATAGAAGTACTGTCATCCACTGGCTCCAAGGGTGTCAACTGGTCACAGTCTATGTCCTGACCATACCCATAGTGGGTAGAGCAGTCCGTATCTATGTCATCTGGATATATCATAATGGTATCCTGTCAGAAAAATGAACGAGTACAACGCTGGCAACAAATTCCATAGTAATGACAAATGCTCTAACAGTCAATCATAACCGAGTACGAGCTGAACATATCAAGATATAAGTATAACAGGATAAGTAAACTGAAAATTATGTCAGAAGAAATCATGCAGGAAAGTAAGCTGAACTGTAATATGTGACTGATGTAATAAATATAAAATGTGTCTTGAATATTATAGCATAATGTGATCGGTATGGGTCAAGATCAGGCTTCCAGCCGACCGGCTACAAGTACGTCGACTCGGCCCGACCGGGATGGCAAGCTATGGAGCAAGTAGTAGTACAGGTCAGGCTATACCCATCATGAGGTGAGGGTATAGCTATGATACAAGTAGTAACTCAAGGTGGGCATTGATCACACTATCTATAAAATTTCCCATTCCCCGAATAGTACACGGATCCGGACATAGCACGTCATGACGCGGGATTCCCTAAGAGGGGAGCAAGTCCTCTTCAGGAATCAGCGTCAATATAAGTACAAGAATCAAGGCCAAGCAAGTACCAGTATCCCAAGAAATCCAGAAATGACATCTCATGACAGGAATCCGTCAATACTAGTCCGTGCACCAATGTGTCGAGAATCAAGTAAACACTATAACTGAACTGGTAAAGAAGATATCAAAACAAGTAACTGCTATCAGAGAATATACTCGCCTGCTGTCCTGAGCTGTAGGGTATATCAATGCTCAGAGTGGTAATCAGAAACCTAAAGATGAGATATTGCATGTTAATTTAGGTTTAACAAAGTTGAGAATGATTTATAATGAATGATATGAAATCTAGGTCAAACTAGCTCTCACTGAGTCACACTAAGTCCTGTCAAGTCAATCTAGGTCAAATCAAGTTATATCAAGTCAATCTAAGTCAGACTAAGTCAACTCTAGGTCATACCGGTCATAGCAAGTCAAAACAAGTCGAAGCAAGTCAAACGGGGTCAAGAGTTGGCCTACAGTTAACTTTTAGTCAACTGGTCAACCCTGGTCTACTCTGGTCAACTCTAGGTCAACCCTAGGTCAAATTGGTCAAATGTTGACCAACAGTTAACTTTGGGTCAACTGGTCAACTCTAGTTTGGATTTGGTCAAATTTAGACAAAGTGTTGACTCATCGTTGACTTTTGGGTAAAAAATTAACTCTGGGTCAACCGAGCTAAAATCGGTTCAATTATGACATTTGTAGAGTGTACCTAACAAGTCACCTAAGTTTTAAGTCAAACCGAATACCCATATCCCGTATTTTGAATTTACCCGATTACCCTTAAATACACATACCCTTAAACCACTCTAACATTGAAGCCAAGTGGCTTTCCCTTAGGAATTCCACTCCCGGCATTCTAGGGTAGTAGGATACTAGCCTATACAACCATTACCTACCAAGTTCTCTAGGTAGAGTGGACATCCTGTCAATCTTACGGTCCATATTGGTCGTTTATCCGTTATCTCGAGTACCGTAGGATACTCAACGGTATCGCGTGATACCACTCTCCTAATCCCAAACGAAGTCCCGATTTCCACCTAGGAGCCTACCCGCAAACTCTATTTATACTAACTAAGTTCCCTCCAAGTTTGGACGCGTTCCGACGCTCCTATCTCAAAATCACCCCTTCACTTGTTCTCACTCTCTCACAAAACTAACCCTTTCACACACTCACTTAGGACTAACTTAGGGGTTATTTTAGTTGGTTTTATAGGTGTATATATAGCTATATATATGGGTATATATATGTATATATATAGGTATACATATAGGTGTATATATGGGGGGTTATGGGGGTCAAATGGGGGGGGGGGGGGGTGCTAGGCTGCTACTGCTGCTGCTAATGCTGCTGCTAATGCAGCTGCTGCTGTGGGGGGGAGGGGGGGGGGGGGGGGGGGGGGGCAGCAGCCCAAATCCCCTCCTTCACTGCTGCTATTGCTCTTTTTCTTATCCATTCTCTCCTCTAATTCCTTCTCTAAATCTTTTTAAACTCTCTCTCTCTCTCTCTCTCTCTCTCTCTCTCTCTCTATATATATATATATATATATATATATATATATATATATATATATATATAAACACTCATACATA
The DNA here is from genome assembly GCA_029216955.1 of Iris pallida. NCBI lineage: Eukaryota > Viridiplantae > Streptophyta > Magnoliopsida > Asparagales > Iridaceae > Iris > Iris pallida. The sequence continues at coordinate 12,429,525 of JANAVB010037819.1, forward strand.
TTCACTCCCATTCATTTCCCCTCTCTCTATATATAAATACATATATATATATAAACACACACATATATATATCTCTATATATATAAACACACACACATGTATATATATATATATATATATATATATATATATATATATATATATATATATATATATATATATATATATATATATATATAAAATATATATATATATATATATATATATATATATATATATATATATATATTTTATATTTATATATATATATATATATATATATATATATATATATATATATATATATATATATATATATATATATATATATATATATATATATATATAAAATATAAATATATATATATATATATATATATATATATATATATATATATATATATATATATATATATATATATATATATATATATATATACACACTCACATATGTATACATGTATAGAGACACACACCCACACACACACACACACACACACACTAACACAAATAAATTTAGGAGTACCTAAACCACTTAGATGCAAATCTAATTATTCTAGAAGTGTCCAAATTTGGGAGAAAACTCAAGGACACAATCACAAATCACAACTTCTCCTAGGACACACCAAACGGACTCAAACTTGACACGAATAGGGACACAAACACGGGGATCAATCCTACGGGGTCCAATCTAATTATCATGATGAAAAGAATGAATTAGAGAATAAGTTGTACCTATCGGGAGACGGATTCCCGATTCAAAAGTCCTCCGACACGGCTCTGACACAATGAATTGTTTAGGACACAACTCTTCACTTCTTGCTCCCAAAAGCTTGCAGAATCACTACTTGGGATAGAGGAAGAGATCGATGGAAGAAAAATAGAAAGAAAAGCTTATTTTGGAGATCAAATCTAAGGATTTCTATTCCTTCTTTTTGAAAGAAACTTGGAGAAGAAGAAGATGGTGAAATTTTGAAGTGGGAAGAAGAAGAATAGGGGAAGGGGTGACCGGCCCTATTGAAGGGGTTTGGGGCTCCTTGAAATTTACAAGTTTGTCCCTCCCTTTACTTCCTAGCTAAGTTATCATCCTAATTTCATTTTGGGAGTTAGTTTAGACTAAATAAAAATCATACTTAAGCCTAAACACTCATGGGGGACTCGTCCAAACTCTTAGACCTAAATGTTAAGTTTGGTGGGCCATGGCTAATTAATGTGTTAAACACAACTCAAGTCAAAATTCTCCGGAGTCCCGAATTAAGTCAGAATGCAATGAAATTCGAACCCGACTCCTATAATCATTAAATATTAATATTCATGAAATAAAATCCCCAAAACAATTCTAAAATGGAAAATTACCATTTTACCCCTATCTTGGAAAAGTGAGGGTGACATGTAGGAGTAGATAGCGTGTTTTCCTCGTATCGAATCGTAGTTAGCGGTAGAGAGTTTCCCGCTAGGTTGATAGAATTTTCGATGGCTGACTATGATGTGGTCCTAGGAATGGATTGGTTGAAGGAGCAATACGCAAGAATAGACTGCCATATTAGCAGGATTATTTTTGGTATTCTCGGTGAGGCAGAATTTTCATTCTCTAGGGGCGAAGTAGAACCTTCTCCCCCAGTCTTGCAGATGGCAGTAGTAGAGGCAGTTCAGTTTCCCAGAGTCGTTGAAGAGTTCCCAAACATATTCCCCGGAGAGCTTCTAGGCATGCCGCTAGAGAGAAAGATAGAGTTCACTATTGATTTGCTCCAAGGGATGGCACTAGTGTCAGAGAGAGTCTACAGGATGGCACCTTCAGAGTTGGAGATTTTGTACAAGATGATTGAAGAACTCAGAACCAAGAAATTTATTCGTGCTAGCGGATCGCCTTGGAAAACCCCGATGCTTCTTGTGAAAAAGAAGGATGGTACGTCAAGATTATGTGTTGATTATCGTACCTTGTACTTTGTAACAATCAAAAACAGATATCCTCTACCAAGGATAGATGACTTATTTGATCAGCTCAGGGGAGCGGCAGTATTCTCGAAGATTAACTTGCAATCAGGGTACCATCAGATCAAAGTTAGAGAGCAAGACATCCCGAAGACAGTGTTCAGATCAAGATATGGACATTGGGAGTTCCTTGTTATGCCATTTGGAGCGACCAATGCGCCAGCCGTATTCATGGACCTCATGTATCGTATCTTTATGCCCTACTTAGATCAGTTCATGATTGTGTTTATAGACGACATCTTGGTCTATAGCAAGAGTGAAGCGGAGCATGAGCAGCATCTCCGTGTAGTTCTACAGATTCTCAGGGAGCACCAGTTGTACGCAAAGTTCAGTAAGTGCGAATTTTGGCTTGATCGCATTTCGTACTTAGGTCATATCATCACCAGAGGTGGAGTGGAAGTTGACCACCAGAAGATAGTAGCTATAGAGATATGGCCAGTTCCCAGCACCGTCACAGAAGTTCAAAGTTTTCTAGGATTGGCCGGCTATTACCGGCGGTTCGTATCAGACTTTGCTCGGATTTTAGCGTCCATGACGCGGTTGACTCGTAAGGATGTGCAGTTTGCTTGGACAACATAGTATCAGAGTTCATTTGAGAAATTGAAACGAAGATTAATGACGGCCCCCATTCTCACTCTTCCAGATGGGACTGGAGGATTTTTAGTTTATTGTGACGCTTCAGGCAGAGGATTGGGATGCGTATTGATACAACATGGTAAGGTAGTAGCTTATGCGTTACACCAGCTTCGTGACCATGAGGGGAATTATCCTACCCATGACTTGGAGTTAGCAGCAGTAGTTTTTGTATTAAAGCTTTGGAGACATTATTTATATGGAGATCGGATAAAAATTTTCACCGACCACAAGAGTCTTAAGTATGTGTTTACTTAGAAGGACCTTAACATGTGTCAGAGAAGATGGCTAGAGCTACTTGTGGATTACGATATCAACTTACAGTATCATCCTGGGAAGGCCAACGTATAGTAACAGATACATTGAGCAGAAGAGCTGGAGTTTATTTCCTAACAGCGCAACCAAAATTGTTAGCCGATCTTCAAAGATGGGGATAGAGATAGTTCTCCCTACCAATGTGGCATTGATAGCCAGCATGCAAGTTCAGTCCAGCATAGTTGAGAGGATCAAGATGGCACAATCAGCAGATTTCAAGCTTCAGTGGCTCAAAGCAGAGTGTGAAGCAGGACGGAGAGCAGAGTTATGTATTCACGAAGATGGTACTCTCCAACATGGAAGACATCTTTGTGTACCCAGTTGTGATATCAGACAGGAGATTATGGCAGATGCTCACAGTTCGCAGTATTCAATTCATCTCGGTGGCACGAAGATGTACTGAGACATCCGTCAACATTTCTGGTGGAGTGGCTTGAAGAGGGAGCCTGGTTTGTCTCCCGATATTTAGTTTGCCAACAAGTTAAAGCTGAACATCAGAGACTAGCTGGACTTCTTTAACCTTTACCGATCCCAGAATGGAAGTGGGAGCATATAACTATGGACTTTGTAACTGGGTTACCTAAATCCCCGACTGGCAGGGATGCTATATGGGTTATCGTCGATCGTCTCATGAAGGTAGCTCATTTTCTCCCATTCAGAGTTGGTCGGTCGACGGATCAGCTAGCAGTGATGTACCTCAAGCAGATTGTCAGATTATATGGAGTGCCAATTAGTATTATATCAGACAGAGATTCAAGATTCATATCACACTTTTGCCGGAGTCTTCAAGAGAGTTTGTGGACTCGTCTCAAGTTCAGTTCAGCATATCATTCGCAGACAGATGGTCAGTCAGAACGCACGATTCAGACTCTTGAAGATATGTTGCGATCTTGTATATTGGACTTCGGTAGTTCGTGGGAAGATCACCTGCACCTAGTAGAGTTCTCCTATATCAACAGTTTCCAAGCCAGTATCCAGATGGCACCCTTTGAAGCACTGTATGGCAGGAAGTGCAGATCCCCGTTAGCCTGGGATGATATAGGTAAGAGGCAGATGCTTGGTCTAGAGATGATTATGCAGACAATCGAGGTGGTCAGACAAGTCAGAGATCATCTTCGAGTTGCCCAAGATCGCTAGCGCCATTGGGCCAATTCTCATCGGCGTCCCCTTGAGTTTTCAGTCGACGACCACGTGTTCCTTAGGATCTCGCCTACTTGTGGCATCATTTGATTCGGCGTACGGGGAAAGCTTAGTCCTAGGTCTATAGGGCCGTTCGATATCCTTGAGCGAGTAGGTGATATGTCCTATCGTCTCGCTCTTCTGCCGTCGTTATGTGAGGTACATGACGTATTTCATGTATCCCAATTGCGATGGTATATCCCAGATCTGAGCCATCTCCTTGATCATTCGGAATTGGTTGTTGGTACCAACCTTTCGTATGAGGAAAGGCCCATATCCATATTGGACCGAAGAGAGAAGGTACTCAAGAACAAGACTATCAGTTTAGTCTGTGATGCTTGGGGTCACCACTCTTTAGGTGAGTCAACGTGGGAGCGTGAGGATGATATCCGCTCGCGATATCCACACCTGTTTGGCTCATAAGGTATAATGTCTTCCTTATGCCTTGTGCTTTTAAATTTTTTGCTTGCATGAATGATTGCTTGATTGGTTGCTAGTCCTAGATGGCTTGTGCTTTAGTATTACTTGCCCCGACATCTCTAGCTTCTTGATTAAATTCTGAGGACGGAATTCTTTTAAGGTGGGTAGAGTTGTCACTCCCATTTTCCGTTATACGTATTTCCAGTGTACGAATGCGAATTTTGACTCATATTTTATTTACTGTATTTCTATATTTTTTTTATTGCTTGCCTTGATGTATCTTGGCTATGGTTGACCTTGGGTTGGGTTGGTCCAACTTGACTTGATTTGGATGGCTTGGTTTGGTTTATTTTGATGGTTGGTTCAACATGTTGAACCATCCCCTCTCTTTATAAAACCCAACTACCCCTTTCTCTCTTCATTACTTCTATTTATTTTTTCTCCTTCTTCTCCATTGCTCTCCCACCAACCTAGAGAGCTTAGACAAGTACAACTTGCTTCATGATGGATCTTTCATTTTATTGTTCTATCTTCTTCTCTACATGATTCTAAGCATCTTTAGGACTTGGAGTTTTCGGTTTGGACGGATGGATTTTTGTAGATCTAAGTTTGTTGCCTTTTCGGTTTTCTTGGGTTTTGATCTACCAAATTTTATTATTTTCAAGTTTTGATTGTTCTATGTTGTAGAGAATTCGATTTTACCAAAAATGGACCTTTGAAAAGTTAGATTTCGACTTGTTTTGAGGAAGTTATGGCCAAAATAAGATTTGGACATTTTCTAGGTTCATCTGTCCTGAATCTGGCAGGGATGATGAACAGTGACGCAGCCTCCCGCATAGTGCCGCATGCAGCCTGCCACATAGTGTCGTATGATGATGCAGCTTGCAGCATAGTGCAGCCTGTCGTATAGTGCAGCATGCGGCATAGTGCAGCATGCGGTATAGTGCAGCCTGCCGTATAGTGCAGCCTGTCGCATAGTGCCGCGTGGTGACGCAGCCCGCGGCATAGTGCAGCCTTCCGTATAGTGTCGCATGGTGCCGCAGCTTGCGGCATAGTACAGCCTGCCGCATAGTACTACAGCCTACGGCATAGTGCCGCAGAAGATCGCATAGTGCCGCAGAATGCCGCATAGTGCCTATTTTGGCTGTTTTTGGCTGTTTTATGTCTTATTTGGCTGAATTGTGGCCAGAATTTCTTCCAACTCCCAACATGAAAGTTGTAGATCTTTTCCTTGGCTTCAAGAATATGTTACTAGCTATTTATGCAAGTTTCTCTCATTCATGATAATGTAAGGATAGAACATGATAGTGGCCCATTGTGGCGCACTCTTAACAAGTAACATGATATGGTAGTGGCCCGTTGTGGCGCACTCTTAACAAGTAATCTTGACACGATAATAACCTGATTGTGGCCCATCGTGGCGTACTCTTGACAAGTAAACCTGACATATAATCTTGAATGTTGTTGCGACGGCTATCTTGACATGCTGAGTAATAACTCGTCTTGACACCGTGGGTGATTGTTCTTGAATGTTCTTGTATAAGCTACCAATCTCGTCTCTCATCATGTCTAGGACTTGCATCCTTGGTTACCACGGTCAGGGATTCATTCTGAATCTGACTAGGTTAATTACTAGATTGATCAAAGTAACTCATATAGAGAGATGTTTCCAGTTACAGGTGATCCCGTTATCCCGGCCACCCTTGATGGACTTGTAGCTTGCCGACGAGTAGGGCACATTTCCAGACCACTGTCATGTAGGGCACTTCTTGAAACAAGTAATATACACACTGTTACATAATAATTCTTGATAACTCTTGCATGAACCTCGCCTAGATAACCTGGATAGCTGCAGGGCTTGTGACTGCTAGAATATCTCATTGCATTTTGCTAGCAACTAGGCTTGTGATAACCCTAGTTAGTTAAAGTATCAAGCCGTACTCTTTGCTTGGCCGTGAATGTTGGATGGAGTCCAATCCTGTCTAGTCTTGTCTAGATCCAGTACATGGATAACTCAGGACAAGCTTGCTTACGCTTTACTCTTAGCAATAAATGGCTAGAGACCCGGTTTTGTTCAGGCGAAGGGTTACAACCCCGGTCCTTGTTTGGTTTAAGGATTGTAACCTGGCTTCAGGAATAGTTCCTCATCCTCTCGTCATTTGTTGCCTTATTTATATTTCATGTTTTCCTATTATTATTCTTGTTTATGTTCTGACATGCTGGTTTTAGTTCTTAAGTGAAGCCTCCCTTGTGGCACTTGCTCTTTTTGGGGTCTGACCCAGCTGGTTTTGTATGGCCAGATTTTGGAACAGCACCCGAGGATCTCCCAGCCTTCCAGCCAGATGGTGAACACTAAACATAACCTTGGCAATGAGTGGGTTTTATTTTGCTATCCCACTTTATTGTAAATTATTTTTTTGAGGCATTTAGCCGTCGAGCAAGTGTTAGCTCGTGTTGAATACTTATATTTCTTGTCTGCCTAAGGGCTGTAACATGATTGACAAATCCTAGGGTTAATCATGTATGACTGAAACTCTTGTTAGTCCTCACATTTTGTACGACTAGCTTCATGATCATTTGTATATGAAATGTATGAGACGCCTTACTATTGAATATATGACGGTCTAACATCTTGTAACTATTATTACTTGCTTGAGATTGAGACACTAGGCTTGTTCTTAACCATAAGAGACTGATGGCTTGTAGATAAACCCTCATACATCTAGATAGTCATGACCGTATATCGAGGTGGATTACACTTCTATATAGGTAGCTGGATGTGTCTGTCCCCCGCTTTCCAGTATTCTGGTTCTGGGACGTGACATGGTTTAAGAAATACCCCTGGTATTTGGATTATATATATACTAGTGTCATGGCACACGCAATGCGTGTGCAACGCGTTTTATGATTGTTTATAACATTTTATGTAGAAAACATAACATAAAACCCATTTTATTTTAATACCATATGAGAACAATTTTTTTTCCCCACTAATATGCTATTCTCCAATTCATTCCTAAATTAATAAACAAATAATACATCTAACCTTGAATGAGAGTGTATTTTAGACAACAATTTTGTTTGCAATTTAATTGTAAAATTAAAATTTTGCAACAGTTGAATTAATACCATATAACAACAAAAAATTTGAACCAAGGAACTACTTGGTTGAAGGTGAATTAGTTCTAGATGACACACATCCACGATTTTCTTCCCTTATTATTGAAGGCAATTTCTGATTAATATCTCTTGAGGATTTTTTTTTTCTTTTCCTTTAAGAGAAAGGAGCCAACCTTAAAAGTCGGCATGAGAAGTTTGAGATTTTTTTTTTCTTTCAGATAGGAAGAGAAGGTGAATTACATTAGTGGGAATGTAAATTTAAGAAAAAAATCCTACAGATAAAAGGTGAATTACATTATTGGAATATAAATTTGACTGCAAGTTAAAAAGGAGAGTTACAAACATGCTAAAATTTTAAAATTTTAAATGAATATAAAATAATGACCTTTTCTAAAACATACGGTTTAATAAGAAATAACCATTAAAAACATATAATTTAATAAGAAAAAAACATGAAAAAAAAATAATAAAACAGAAAAAATACATTTTCTTCTCCATGTGTTCTTCATTCTTTGTCCTTCCTCTTGGAGCATCAGTTCAACACGTTTTCAAATTTAAAGTTCAAAATATTAATATAAATTCCTGTCTAAATTTTCTGGTCTATCCGTTCTTTCATTACTTTTCCTTCCTCTTGGGGGACCAGTTCAACATATTTTCAAATTTAAAATTTAAAATGCAAAATATAAGATTCATCTAAATCCTTTTCTAAATTTGGTATTTTTGATGTTTTTAAATATAATATTCATTTATACGTTTATTTGAATTATTAGATAATTGAATTTTTAAATTACATCTATCAAACAATTTCGTTGTTTAAATACGCAATAAGAAATAACCATGAAAAAAGGACATATGGTTTAATAAGAAAAAACCATGAAAAAAATACGGATATAAGATTAAAAAAATCCCTTTCCTAATTTTCTCTTCTCTCCGTTCTTCATTATTTTTCCCCTCTTGTAGGATCAGTCCAACATATTTTCAAATTTAAAATGCAAATTATAAGATTCATTTAAATCCTTTTCTAAGTTTAGTATTTTTGATATTTTTAAATATAATATTTATTAGAACATTTATTTAAATTATTAGATAATTGAATTATCATATTACATCTATAAATCCATTTCATTGTTTAAACATATGTCTAGCCACCACACAATATAAAATAACCATGAAAAAGAAATATACGTTTTAATAATGAAATAACCATGAAAAATAAGAAAAAACAAAATTTTTTTTCTTCTCCATATGTTCTTCATTATTTTTTCTTCCTCTAGGAGCATCACTTCAGCACATTTTCAAATTTAAAATTTAAAATATTCATTTAATTTCCTTTCTAAATTTTCTCCTCTATCTGTTCGTCATTATTTTTTCTTCCTCTTGGAGGACCAGTTCAACACATTTTCAAATATAATAGCAGTTGTTGACCCATATAAGATTCATTTAAATCATTTTCTAAACTTGAATCTCTTTCTAAATTTTCTCCTCGCTCTATTCTTTATTTATTTCCTTCCTCTTGGAGGATCAATACAACACATTTTAAAATTTAAATTGCAAAATATAAGATCCATTTAATTTTTTTTTCATAAATTTAGTATTTTTTTAAAAAATAATATATATATATATATATATATATATATATATATATATATATATAGAGAGAGAGAGAGAGAGAGAGAGAGAGAGAGAGAGAATGTGCCACCTCACCGTGAGGTGGCACCATGTCACCCCCCATGCTATCATCATGCATTATGGTGCATGATGATAGCATAGGGAGGTGACATGTAACCATCTTCCATAGGGTGGCACCTCACCTCCCTCATCCTCTCTCTCTCTCTCTCTCTCTATATATATATATATATATATATATATATGTATATATATATATATATATATATACACGACTGGCTCGGGATGCTATTTATGGGATTATTACGGGAGGCTATTGTTGCACTTGCCATATTAAATCCACTGTGCTATATTCCTAACATCTCTCTCATCTATCCCTATTATTTCAATATTACTATACATCTTCTCTTTTCATTCTTTCAAAATTACTGTAACAACATCATCTTTTTTTTCATCATTTTCTTCATCTTCTGATTCCCCTATTTTTAAGAAACAAAGCAGTGGCAACAGAGGATGGAGAAGAGGAGTCTTCGGTCAGGAAGGAGCAGTTTTGGACAACGTCAGCGTGGGGGTCGCACACAGTGGTTCCCGGCTGAGTGTAGGTTGCGCGCGGATCAACGACGTGTACTAGGTGGGATAGATGATGACATAAGGCTCGGAGTTAAGAGGTCAGGAGGCAAGGAGATGCGTCGCGAGTCCGGCTTGCGTGCAAAGGAGCCGCGTGTAGGCAAGACTCTCCGTGACACTTGGGTCGGGGTACGGTACAGTGCGCACTATGGGGACACCACCCGACGGAACTCGGTTCGGCGTCGTAATGCCCGGGCCAGGCGGTGCTCGACTATGGTGCATGCGAGTGGTTGGGCTTCGGTCGGCGACGGCATGAGGACGGTTAGGTGTTCAGTTCGGCGCGACAGGTCGGCACACTGCTTGAGCTGACGAAAACTCTGGTAAGCGAAATAGTGGGCGGCGGTGGCTCGCGGAGGAGTCGCACGAGGGTCTGTTTCAACCATCGAGCGGCTGCTTGCAGTGACCAGTCGATGATGCTCGGGTCTGGGGGGTTATGGAGAGGGTGCGCTAGATTTTGGGTAGCGCAAAGGGAATGAAAAGTTGCAGGGCCGGTCCGGAGTATTTTAATGCCTAGGACAAAATCTAAAATGATGCTCCTTGTTGGAATATATTAAAAACAAAGTGTTAATTTTTTTGGAGAAGATTCCTTCTTTCACTATCATGAGCGTATTTTATATTTAGGATATCATTAAAATGTCATTTCTCTTGAAAAAAATAGTACCATAAAAATTTAAGTAGAAGCGTCTTGATCACGTTTAAACACAATATCATAAAATATTCTACAAAATCAATAAAAACTCCTAGACACAAACTCTTGCACCATTTTTCATACAATTGAATAATCAAACAACATAACTCATTCCAACTCAAGTTCGACTTGTTAGAAATTTGATGTACCCTGTCGATTCATGAGATGAAGAATATAATAAAAATTGCGAAGCGTACCTGAATCCATTGCTAGGCTTGATAGATCTTGAAGCGGTCGTCCTTTTGTGGGGTTCGATCTTCCAACTTGCTGCGACCCTTAATGACAAAGAAGGATCCGAATCTGTTGTCCCTCTCTTTCTGTTGATGGGGATGCAGAAGAGAAAAAGAGAAAAACCTCTCTTTTGGTGGCCGTATAAGTTGGGGACCATAACCCTAATGAATACATATATTTATATATTTTAATATTTCTAATTTGGCCCCTCATCAAATTAGAATTATCTCCGGTATCTACACATTAATTCCATGACAATTATACCCTTAAGCCAATTTCCAAATAGACCACTTTAATTTGGCTTAATTATTTAGATAGCCCAAACACAGTTAATTTTACATGTGTGGCCCCTTAATAATTGAATAATTTCAACAATCTTCCACTGTGCCACATACGTAACCTTATAATTGTGTTAACCTTAATGAGCTCATAAATTGCCATCTTAATCCTTAGGGTATATCCGAACAATCTCGTCCATTAACCATATCAACATAGGATCAAAGCGGCATTCGTCACATATAGCGTAACTAAACCATCAATGGTCACATATACCAATATAGCTAAATGACATAGATCAATGATGGATGCATAGCTTGAAAATTACACGCAATGTGATCAATACATGTCTATTTCCAACTGGTCCTCCTTAACTTTAATGAGATCAATACTTTAACATAATGAAAACAGAATAAACTGAATTTCCATATATCTGATCAGATAAATATCCAAAATACTTTAATACATAAATGTGTCCAAAACCAAATAGCACCCAAATATATAAAATGCAAACTCCCACTGTATTGCCATATTCTTAATTAAGATAACATTCATATGAGCAATATGCTCATGAAAGACCCTGGATGATAATGCTTTTGTGAGCGGATCCGCTAACATGGAGTTTGTCTTAATGTGCTATATGGATACTATAACCATTCTGAATTCTTTCCTTCACAACTAGAAACTTTATGTCAATATCCTTTGACTTATACAAGTTTCTGTTATTATTGGAATACAGTACTGCTGATTTATTGTCACACCATAATTTTATATGATCTTTCAATACCGTACTGTAGGCGCAGCCTTGTGACAAAATTTTACAACCATATTCCCTGAATAGATGTCCCATAATATGTTATAAACCTTGCTGCCATGGAGGAAGAAATTATGAGTGCATGTTTGACACTCATCCAAAATATATCTCCATTAGTTAGCATGACCTGATGTGGATCTTCTGCTGTGTTGGCATCCAACAAAGTCGGAGTCGGAATACCTTATGATCTCCAAAATTATCCGATCTCCTACAAAGAGCATATAATTCTTTGTTCTCTATTAATTACTTAAGTAGTTTAGCTGCTACCCAATGATCTATCTCATATTTGCTTAAATATCTGCCTAACATCTAAATATGTACGCAATATCCTGACGCGTACATACTTGAGCATACATTAGACTCCCTACAACTGATCATGAAGAAAAAAATCTATTGTATTTTCTTAATTTCAAGGCTATTCTTAGGGCACTTATTGAGACTAAACTTGTCTCCTTTAGCGACTGGGGTGTCACCTGGTTTGCATTCCTGCATGCCAAATCTTTTAAGCACTTTATCGATATAGCTCTTTTGTGATAATCCAAGAATACCTTGAGAACGATCTCGGTGTATTTGAATTCCTAATACAAAAGAGGCGTCACCAAGATCTTTCATCTTAAAGTTATTTGATAGAAATTTCTTAGTGTCATGCAATATACCTATATCATTTGTGGCAAGCAGTATGTTATCAACATACAAAACGAGAAAAATAATTTTACTCTCACTGAATTTGTGATACACACAATCTTCAACAACGTTAACCTCAAAACCAAACGAGGTAACAACTTGATGAAATTTATAGTACCACTGACGAGAAGCTTGCTTGAGTCCATAAATGGATTTTGTCAATTTGCAAACCATATTCTTTGGATCTTCCGACACAAAGTTTTCTGGCTGCACCATATAAATAGTTTCATCAATGTTACCATTGAGAAATGCCGTTTTGACATCCATTTGATGTAACTCAAGATCAAAATGTGCAACAAGTGCCATGATTGTTCTAAAAAGGTCTTTCGAAGAAACCGGAGAGAAAGTCTCTTTAAAATCAATCCCTTCCTTTTGAGTAAAGCCTTTAGCTACAAGACGTGCTTTATACCTCTTCACATTACCCTTCGAATCCTTCTTGATTTTAAATATCCATTTACAACCAATGGGCTTCACATCTTTTGGTAATGGGACAAGTTCTTAAACTTTATTGTCTTGCATGAACTTATACTCCTTATTTATTGTATCAATCCACTTTGAGAACTGAAACTTTTCATGGCCTGACGGAAGTTGATTAGATCTTCTTCCAGTATCCACAGTCTTCCTCACGTTCCTAGAGAAATATGACAATATTATTCGAAATTATATTTTTCCTTTCTCTAGTGGACCATCTTAATATTACAGGTTCTTGAGGTTGTTGAGTTTGTTCATTACGAATAATTACCTTATCTTGAATGGGGTGCCGCTACGTTGCCTTTGTTAAGGTATCTCAACAACGACTTATAGAGGTAATTTGACATTGTCTTATTGAGGCTCCGAATTCACTTCTTGATCATGACAGGTATAGAATCCTGCACATTGTCAAAAGTGATAGTAGGAATCGTAATTGATTTCTTCTCAAAGACAATGATCCTGACTTTATTTCTCCCCCAAACTCAACATTCTGAAAAACTATTACACTTCTCGTCTCAAAATAAATTTCATTTATGTGGGACCGTATAATTATTAACCCATCGATTTGTCAGCATAGCCAATAAAGTAGCTGTTTACAATTTAATTTTGGTCTGTATTTCTTTTACACATTAATATAGTCATTAAAGTCTATAAAGTCAATAAAATCTAAATCTCATCAGACACAAATCGTTCAACTCTATTTCTAGAGATGTGACCTAATTGCTTGTCATAATGAGACAAAAAATATTTATTGTTAATTTTGTATTTAGTACCACATGACTCCACTTGCAAGGTTTCGTTGTAAGATGCAATAGTTTTAAATGAATATATGTTATCATAAACCTTAAGAAAACTATTACCAATAATATTTAAATTTAAAGATAGACTAAACTTATTATTTCCAAATGAACAATGATAACCAAATTTGTCCATTAAGGAAACTGAAACTGAATTTCGTCTAAAAGACGGTATAATAAAAGTGTCTATCAAATCCAAATAATAGTCGGTTCCCAAAAAATAACCTAAAATGTCATATTGCTTTCACTTCTACCGATTTGTCGTCACCCACATAGATGTATATTTCATCATCAATTGGCTTCGGTAGCTCAGACAACCTTGTCTATAAACACTAATGTGGGTAGTAGCACTAGAATCTAACCACCACGTATTTTTAGGTACTAAATCTAAATTAACCTCAGAACAGACCAAATTTGGAAATGTGCTTTTCTTTATACGACATGCATGATACTTTGTACATTTCTTCTTTATGTGTCCTGGCTTGTCACAAAAGAAATAACCCTTAGTTTTATATTGTTGTTTCTTTTGATCTTGACCCTTAGCAGCTACTGTATTTATTTCTTTTTGCCCTTAAAGTTTATCCTATTAAACATAAAAATTAAAATTCGTATTGGCAGATATTATAGCAACATTAACTGAAAAGAGAACAAAAAATAAATAAACAAATATGCTCTAATTAATAACCAAAGAATAAAAGATAGTCAAATAAATTCAAATAATGGTGAACCCCATCTCAAAATACCTAGTACATCATTAATATCAAGTCTTTGGACAGTGATATTAACTGCAAGTGGTACTCTTGGTGTAGTGATCAAATGTTGACAATAAGTCATGTCAAATAATAAGCCTATTTTTGGATCGGGTTATTAATCACATGTAAACCGTATAATTGTCACACATTTATCACCACAAGTATGTGTGTAATTCGGCCAAGTATTAACCTTCCTTTAGGCCGGCTAATACCCGCATGAATATACACACACAAACATCTGACATCCCTCATAGACTATCTACGCAAGAGAGGTCACTTTGGTGACATCTTGTTTCAATGGGCCTATTTAGAATATTAGACAACTATTGCTAGTCATAAAAGGTACCAAAAATTTGAATGTTGACTAAATCTTTACATGACTCATTCATGTCCAATTTTTATGTACATGCATATTTGCAAAATTATTATTTAAATAAAATAATCATTCAGCTCGACACCAAATTATGATTGAACCACAAGATCATGATACAATATATTCAATTTGAACATACAGTTTAGAGCAAAATATGCTTCACCATGTGCTTGAAGAACTTGAATTCCATACCTAAAACTTAACATGACAAGTACTGCATATAATAGAATAGTCAAGCAGTAGAAGGTGAAAAAATTACAAGTCAGGAGGCATTTGCTAAATGAAAAGTAAATTAACAAGGATCAACTGTATATTCAAACAAAGCTTTCAAAGAATTTTCTTTGCAAGATACACCTACCTGACTCATCCTCATTATACATGTACAAAATCTATACCTTTTTTTTGACCAAATCTTGTAACTTGCCAAAAGATATCTCCTTTGTCAACATAATTTATGTGATAATATACTAAATACATGCATCCAAAGAAGAACATAAAGTCAAATGATTATGATAATGATGAATCTTTAGGAGTTCCATTAATAGTACCCAAGAAAAATATGAATCTGTAAAATCTAAATCTGATCGGTAAGTCTTCTTGACTACTTAACTAATAATTAATAAAGATAAAAACCAAATAATATTAATTATTAAACCGATCATGATGAAGAACCCTATGAACAACAGCCTTTGTCATTGGATGAAGGATAGGGACAGCAAACAAAAATCTCAAGGCAAGTAGAATGATTGGTGGACTAAAAAAAAGGTGGACCAAGAAAAAATAAAATAATAATAATAATTTATTAATCATATACTGAATTTCTAATGCATTTGACTTCTCAAATTTCAACAACATCTCAAAGCAAGCTTTATATGCATGGATCTTATATGTATCAATTTAATGAGATTATTTTAACATAGCATGCCAATGATTCATCATAACATTAATCCATCAAAATATGTCATTTCTTTTACATCCAACGTCAAGACAGGGCCAATATTACATATAATTAGAAATTTTAAAGGGGGTTGCATATGCAAATATATCACCTTAAATCAGAAATAAAACAGAAACTGAGTTCCCAAATCCATTAATTAATTAATTAAACTAGAAAGGAATCATATCCATCTCTTTTTTTTCTTTTTTATTAGCCAACCATCTAGGGTTCCTGAACAAAAGAAAATTTGACCGTGAAACTTCAAACTCATGAACCAAACAAGGGAGGCTCTGATACCACTTGTTAGAAATTTGTTGTACCCTGTCAATTCATGAGATGAAGAATATAATAAAAATTGCGGAAGCGTACCTGAATCCATTGCTAGGCTTGATGGATGTTGAAGCGGTCGTCCTTTTATGGGGTTCGATCTTCCAACTTGCTACGACCCTTAATGACAAAGAAGGATCCGAATCCTTTGTCCCTCTCTTTCTATTGATGGGGATGTAGAAGAGAAAAAGAGAAAAACCTCTCTTTTGGTGGCCGTATAAGTTGGGGACCATAACCCTAATGAATACATATATTTATATGTTTTGATATTTCTAATTTGGCCCCTCATCAAATTAGAATTATCTCCGGTATCTACACATTTATTCCATGACAATTTTACCCTTAAGCCAATTTCCAAATAGACCACTTTAATTTGGCTTAATTATTTAGATAGCCCAAACACAATTAATTTTACATGTGTGGCCCCTTAATTATTGAATAATTCCAACACGACTAAACAACATCTAAAAACTAGATCAATCTAAATATCAAATTCGCTTTTCCGTAATGGTTAATTAGAACAATGAAAATGACATCTTTGTACTGAACATTTCGTTCCCGCACATGATCCAAATATCAAATCAAACAATCCTCAAAACAATCCAAATACCAAATTCAACAATCCCAAATCATCTTATCACTAATATTTGTTAAAATCTACTACGTAATACATCATTCCAAAGTATATTATGCAAAAATTTGAAAACAGTTTACTCAAAATTCAATAATTCATCAGTGCAACTCAAGATTGTTAAAGTTATTGTCGCTATTAGCATCACCAACAATCAAGTTCATCATTAAAACTCGAATTTCAGACCTCAAGTTCATTATCTGGAGTATGTTCAACAGAACTTCTGTCATCGTTTTAGTGAGTAGTAGTTGTTGTCTTAGCTACAACTCATGCCAATTCAACGATTGTAAAATCCTAATTCTTAACTTCATATTCCTAAGTAGATTTTAAAATTATGGACAGTAGAAGAGGTCATGAAGGATAAATTGAAAGAAAAATAGGAGTTTGGGATTCAATTATAAGTAGAAGAAAGAAGAAAGCGAGAATTAAAATTAATAATTTCCAGGAACACTTATCGTTGGCCATCAATTCGCCTATGGAATTAGAAGACATGAAGTTATTTCTCTGGAATTGAAAGGGACAAACTTTCACTAATATAAATGTAATTGCCAATTTTTTCTTTTACCAACTCTTTATTATATATTAATACTATATAATATATATTACTCACTCTTAAAATTATTTGGGGCCCCTTGGGTTTTGCTGCCCCGGACCCACGCTCCGTTTGCCCCTCCCCCGGGCCGCCCTTGGAAAGTTGCGGCGGCTGCTAGTATAGAAAGAAAGATGGGTGTCGGGAATGGAAAGGATAGGATAGATGAGAGAGATGCTGATAACAGGGATAGCAGGATGCATGGATCCTCTTTTATAAAAATAGCACGCACTGGATTTAATATGCATGTGGGGGAGTGGCCTCCCGTAATAATCCCGTAAATAGGATCCCGCATTAGAAGCCGCCTCATTATATATATATATATATATATATATATATATATATATATATATATATATATATATACGAGAATTACGTAGGTGATAAGGAACTTGTGCAAATGCCAAAAAAGGTACAAATCGCTAGTAGTATTAGCGATACAGTATAAGCACTCATGCTGCCAATCGCAACGGTGGCTTAGGTAATTTTTCAAGCCTAAAGCTACCTTAGGTATATATATATATATATATATATATATATATATAAAATATAAACTTAACTTATAGAGTAAAGAACAATACCAGAATTACGTAGGGGATAACGAACTTGCAGAAATGCAAAAAAAGATACATATCGCTAGTAGTATTAGCGATATGAGTGTAAGCACTCATACCGCCAATCATAACGACAACTTGGATGTAAGACTATCGATACTGTCCCACCACGATCCCGCAAAGTTGTCACTTAGCGTGATGTCGTACAAGTCTGAATTTGTGCTTGTACAATACGGAACGAAATAGAGTCGGTAGAACATCTCAAATAAAAGCCAATATAGGAGAATATAAATTGAAGATTCAATATATACAAAATACAATGAAATATGATTCTCTGTATTGATAATATTGCAACGGAATACAACGACATGAAGCTAAGGAATAGCTTGATTAAAACACTCCCACTCTCGAATACATTGGAAACAAGCCACCGGACTTACAACTCAAGAACCACTCAATACAATATTGTTCCATATATTACATCCTCTATAAGCCAAGCAACAATCCAGCGAAACATCATCAAGCACCAATCGATGCTCAATGCCCTAACACCTCTAAGTGGGGTATTAGTACATTGTCGTGTACTGGTGAGTGACCTCTCGACAACTCAGCCAAAAACAACACAGTTAGAGTGCGCAATATAAACTCCATGTTTTTTAAAAATTTTATACTATCCCTAAATGAGATTTTTTTTTTGGGATTTAGGAACATTTTGTTAGCAATATGATTTCTCTTAATTGCTATTTGTCATTATTAAGTATCATTGAATCTAAACTATTTATAATTTCTATTAAATTTGGTATCTTCCTAGTCAAATTTTCGTATAAATTTATTTTTCTTCTTGATATCAATCTAGATTATTATAAGATTATTAAGCTAATTAATATTGCTAAGTTCATTTAAATCCTAAATCTTTTTATTTTCTTTTCTTCTTAGATAACAAATCCCCTTAAATTTTATTATAATCATTTACACCATCTTTCTAAGTCCAAACCTAAGCCCTTATTCCTTTATAATTTCTCAACGTCCAAATACCACTATGGAATCTATGGGAACATACATAACAAACCATTGTAAACTGGCTCGTTCTTTTACTGAATGTGTATATATAGATACATTAAGGACAACAAAAAAGAAACTCTACTCGCAATTTCTTCAAAATACTGTTCTATTTTCATCCTCTCCGCAACAAACTCACTCTACCTCATTTTATTCTTCAAAACCCTATTCCTAGGTTTATCACAACCGACGACCATCATCACCAAACACCACCTTCCCATTGTGACAACTTATCATCGTTATTACCCATGTCATCCCCTCGTCCCCGAGTCGCTTATCATGCCAACCCTGTCGGAGACGACCCGGAGTCATGGCCGACCCTTCGAAGTCTAGGTGTCAGTATCGTATCGTGCCTCGACCGATCTTCCTTTTTTATCTGTCGTCAACACCACCATTACCAACGTTGTCATCAACAAATGACATTGCACCTCGCTTTCCTAGCCTCTCCATCAACCACCTGACGACCATCTCTGCTGAAGCCCACGATAGTGTTCAACCTCCCTGACAGCGCCGACAGTAGCCATCACAACCGTATCGCTCTAGCGACGTTGCTTCCTTGTCGCCCCAATCGTGGGCAGCAATTGACAGTGACCGCCCCACCATGACGTGGACAAACACAATACGACCCCTTTTGGAGCTACATGCCAAACCATAGCCTCTGGGCCGTTTGTTGACCTCCAGTACAACCTCGGAGCCAACAGCTTGGCTCCCTTCTGCCATAACTACAATTGTGTCAAAACGTATGACCTCCTCCGCGCTCGAATCGACCAGTTGTAATGTCTCGTCGTAGTGTACAGACGTCCCCAGCCCACGACCATCTTTGTCGAGTAGAGCGGTCGTCGAGACATACGGCCAGGCAACACATCTGTCATGGCCCCTCACGTAGTCGGCCTTGTTCCCAAGTCGTAGAGTCTAGTCGACTAACAAGACATCGAGCACCAGGACCCCTAGACTCTCCAAGTTGCATGTAGACATGAGAACGTGTAGAAGAAGTTGAGGAAGAAGAAGTATGAATGGCAGTAGGGGTTAGAGTCCAGTCTCGATTTAGGAACAACATATTTGTGAAATCAAAATCTAATTAAATATTTGATTTGATTAGATTTGGATATCCATAATTGGTGTTGTGCTATTTTAGGTATAATAGGATTATTAGTTTAGGAATTTCTATTATGATCCAAAATAGAATGTTGATGGAATATTTTAGGCATAATAGGATTCCTATTATGTTCATATTTAGGAAATCCTATTATGAATAGAATATAATTTATTTCTCATCCTATATATATGGGGTAAGGGTAGAGGCACAAAGTACAACACAAAGTGGAGATTCGAGATGCTGTCCACAAGAAAATCTAAAAAAAAGTTCACACTTTGCTCTTAGGACTTCACCATCCAAGACAGAAGGAAGAAGAAGATCTAATCGAGGAGTCGTCAACTTCGGTTAGGAAGATTGCTACGGGTTAGTGAGTGATCTCAATTATAATCTTCTAATTTTCTTCTTGAGAGTGGTGAGAGGGATGAACCTATTAGGGCAAAGGGTTCAACGTGAGTTCTGTAAATCTTATAATTTTATCTGAGTTATTAAAGGTTGAGATTTGTCTAGGTGACGTACGTCACCGTCATATACTTGTCTTCATCTTGTGCTTGGTGTCCGTTAGACGAGGGTTGGTTTTGATCAGGTGGGTTGGCAAACGCTTTCGTACGCTCCCAACAATTGGTATCAAAGCTTTGGAGGTTCTGGCAACCATGTCTATGGAGTAGATGAACACTCGTATGATCACTCTTACAGAAGAAAATTGGGCAATTTGGATGCCAAAGATAGAGGATCTACTCTGGTGCAAGGACTTGCATGGTCCGTTGGAGGGCGACTGCGCAAAGCCATCGAACAAAGCTGTTGAAGACTGAAAATGACTGGATCGGAAGGCCGTTGGGTTCATCCGTCAATGGTTTGGACGACTCGGTGCTTCACTACGTGTCCATGGAGAGTTCGACAAAAGCATTGCGGGAGAAGTTGCAATCACTGTACGAAAGGAAGATGGCTGGCAACAAGGCATTTCTTATTCGCCAACTCATCAACTCAAAATACACGGAGGGTACCTTGATGGCACAACATCTAAATGAGGTTCAGGGTATCATCAATCAGCTGTCTGCGATAAAGATGGTGATTGATGATGAGCTTCAGGCCCCACTGCTTTTGAGTTCTCGACCGAAAAGTTGGAAGATGTTGGTGGTGTCGGTGAGCAACTGCGCCTGATAGAGTTGTCATGATGGAGGCAGTCAAAAGTAGCTTGTTGAATGAGGTGGTTCGACACAAGCAAGTGGAATCGTTGTAGGAGTCCGCTCTGGGGGCTTCCGACATGAAGGAAAGACCTAATTCACAAGCGAGGATAGGGGAGAGGTCTCAGAATCTTGCGATTGTAGTCTGCAAGGAGGGCTTCTATCACTGTGGGGAAAGGGGTCATATCAAAAATACAACATGAAGCTTGAAGCTGAGAAGGCCAAAGGCAAGGACGACCAGGAGGATCTCACAGCAATGGAAGATATCATCATCGTAGTGGCCGACGCAGAGGAACCTTATGGCATGTGTCATGACGACGATTGGGTCATGGACACGGGGGCATCATATCACGCCACACCGCAGAGGAGGATCTTTATGTCATACCACGGTGGTAGGTTTGGACGTGTAAAGATGGAAGACAAGGGGATGTCTGTAATTGTAGGCATCAGTGATGTGCACTTGACGACAGAGTTTGGTGAGAAGCTTGTCCTCAGGGGTGTGCGACCTACACTGAGTTTACGCTACAACTTGATTTTGGCAGGGAGGCTGGCAGATGATGGTTGTCGCAGTTTGTTTGGAGACAAAAATTGGATGCTTACGAAGGGTTCTCGACAGCTAACTCGGGAAGATTTGTGTTGTGGCATATACAAGCTCAAGCCACTGAGTTTAGGAGTACAAGATGACTAGAAATTGTGGCACGAATAGTGCAGTGGCGTACCTTGACTAGTGTATTAGCTATATTAGGGAAGGCCGAGCTATACGAGTGTTCTAACTAGAAAAACCAGGCCAAGTTACGACATGACCTATATAAACAATTTAATTATTTATTTATTATTGATGACTGAATTTTAGGAAACTCGGTTGTACCGAACTAGCCCGGACTGGACCCGAACCGAGCTCAAGCCCACGCAGTCATGTCATGCGACCAACGACGTCCATGTAAATATATAAACGTGTATATATAACTGCAGCTCATTTTATAATCTAGTAAGCAATTTATATTAATTGAATATTAAATATAAAATATGCATTAATTGCTATTTTAATTTCTATTTACCTTGGAAAATAAAATATATAGTTTTCTTAGATACTTGGTACAGTTTGGGGTATTAGACTGTATATATATGGATGTATGTGTGCCTAATTTAATAACGATATATCTGTGATGGTATTATTATTATTATTATTATTAATTATAAGGGTGAGTAAATATATTTATCTCATATACGTATTATTGTTGTGTACTATTTTATTTATGGATATTAATAGCAATATTTGATTGTTATGAAGACCATTGCCAAGGAATAATTTTAAACCTTTGGGAAATTAGGTGGATATATATATATATATATATATATATATATATATATATATATATATATTGTAAAATCTCCCATATTATTCATAAAAGGCGTAAAATGCCGAAGCCTTTACAAGAAAGCTAACAGCTCCAAACAGCCGTAGCCAAAAAGTATACAACCGAAAAAGTAAGGAAAAGAAGGACTAAAATAGGAGAGCGGCCCAGAAAGGCTCCTGAGCATACGAGCATAGGGCTCTGATCTTCCGACACTGACGATGGGTCTCCCGAATGAGCTGGACTCCGGAGTACTGATGACCTTTGTACCTGGCCTTGTTCCGATTCTTCCATAAGACCCAGGTAGCCGCCGCTGCGACGATCTGATGGCCGTGGGACGCGAAAGCCCAGCAACCCAGGAGATCATTGAAGCACCCACTCCTCTGATTCTGTCCACACCGACGCGAGAGGGCCCTCCACACTGTAGTCGTGAGCTCTCCCTGACAGAAGATATGATCGACAGATTCGCTTTTACGCTCCGAGCAACAAGAACAAGCGGACGCAGGTAAAATTCGATGTTATAGAGAGTGTCATCGGTCGGAAACTTCTTCTAGACGACTCTCCAGATGAGGAAAGACCACTTTTTTGGGATGCAGGTCTGCCAAAATGCGACAATGATAGGTACGGACGTCCCCATGCCACGAATCACGCTTCTAACCGACCTCACCGAAAAGTATCCAAAGGGCTCGACCGACCACCTCAGCACGTCATTCTCATCATCCAGTTTAAGACTATTGCTGCAGATGCACTCTTCTGCTTCTGCTCCGGCCCACTCTCTGTTCAGGCGCCAATTCCAATCATTACTAGTAAAATCCCACAGGTCCTTGATCCTGTTGTTCCCCGGAGCTGCTCTAAGATTGTTGAGCACGGTATCCCCCGCCCAATGTTCCAGGAAGGTCATAGATTCTCTATTACCTAGTTGGAGTTTGATCATTGGTTCGGCGATGGATCGCCCCACGAGAATCTGCCGCCAAGCGGCCGAGGATCTGCAATTGGAGATGGCCTGCGTAGGGTGATTATGCTTGAAGTACCTGGCTTTCATGAATTTGGCCCATAAATTCTGACTCGTACGGAGCTTCCACCACAGCTTCATGGAGAAAACATCTACAATATGGGATAGTTTAGAGAAGCCCAGACCTCCCTCTTTCGTGGGCCTAGCCATAGACTCTCAACTGGCCCAATGATGTTTGTCGTGCCCGTCACTGTGACCCCAAAAGAAATTGCTAAAGATGCTTTCAAACGAAGCGAGCACTTTCTTGGGAGGGGAGTAGGCAGCAATGGTATAGACAGGGATAGAGGAGAGTACGTGCTTGAAGAGAATCATCTTGCCGCCAGGAGATAAGGTAGCATTATTCCACCCCTCAAGTTTTTTCCTGATCTTGGTAATCAGGTCACCAAAGATGCCTGCGTTCGATCTTCCGTACACGAGGGGGCACCCTAGTTAGTTGAAAGGGGGATGGTCGACTGAAAATGAGGTGATGTTGGATAGGTTGATAACATTCTCTCTCTTGATGCTGTGGTGGGCGTATATCACGCTCTTAGCGGGGTTGATCTTTTGACCAGAGCATCTGGAGTATTTCATGAGCGAGTTGTGGATTACTTCCACCGACACAACTTCCCCAGAGGAGAAGATAAGGATGTCGTCAGCATAGGCCAGATGAGGAATAATGGGACAGCCGCTGACCGTGTGAAAATGTTAGAAGTTCGGGGTTCTGGTCATGTTGTTCAGCTGCCTGCTCAGGGCGTCGACGGCGATGATGAGATGGTGGACGATAAGGGGTCTCCTTGCCTGACACCGTGATTGGATTTGAAGAATCCTTTCGATTGGCCATTGATCACCGTGGAGAACCAAGAGTTGCTGACCGATCTCCAAACGATTTTGATCCACATTTTCGAGAATCCGAATGCCCTGAAAACCCAGATCATGAATTGCCAGTCAAGT
The DNA here is from genome assembly GCA_029216955.1 of Iris pallida. NCBI lineage: Eukaryota > Viridiplantae > Streptophyta > Magnoliopsida > Asparagales > Iridaceae > Iris > Iris pallida. The sequence goes on from JANAVB010037819.1 coordinate 12,454,173, forward strand.
CTGTTGTATGCTTTCTCCATGTCCAGTTTGATGGCGATGTTCTCCCTCATCGGAAGTTTCATGCATGTAATTAACTCTTGAGCCAGCATGATATTATCCTGAATGTTTCTGCCCTTGACGAAGCCACTTTGCTCCTCTGAAATAATCTTAGGAAGAATCTCTGACATGCACGACGGGATGATTTTGGAAATGATCTTGTTAGTGAAGGTGCAAAGGATGATGGGCCAAAAGTTTCGAAAAGTCTCTGGGTTATCTTTTTTAGGGTAAGTCACTTCCTGAAAGAATACCGTAACCGCCTCATGAATGTCTTTGTTGATGATATCCCAACAGACCACGAATATACCCGTAAATCCGTCTGGGCCCGGCGTGCTATGAGCATCAAGAGCCCAAACCGTGTCTTTCACTTCCTGTTCGGATGGCAGAAGTTCCAGCCGGTTATTGTCGGAGTCGTCGATGAGGCGGAGGATCTCCCCCAGGAGGGAGTTGTCTCTGTGGATCGTCTCTTTGGTGAATAACTTGGAATAGAAGTTGGCAGATTCTCTTTGGATGCCTCGTTGGTCGATAAATATATTGCCAGAGTCATCAGTAATCTGGTGAAGATTGAGTTTCTGTCTGCGGCCATTGACGCAAGCGTGGAAGTAGCTCAAGTTTTTATCCCCCTCACTATCCCATTTCAGCCTCACTTTTTGTTTCCAAAACTCAGTCTCAACCTTCACCCGAAATTTGAGGATGGCTTGGTTTTTCTAGTTAGAACACTCCTATGGCTCGGCCTTCCCTGACATAGCTAATACACTAGTCAAGGTATGCCACTGCACTATCCGTGCTACGATTTCTACTCATCTGGTACTCCAAAACTCAACAATGACTTAAAGCATTCTACCGTAATAACTATTCAATTAAAGGTTTTAAAATTCTAAAAGTTCACCATTTTAATTCAATAAATAACTAAAAATGTTCTCAAGATTTTCGGAAAGAGAGGTTACATTATAAGACACAATATGTTATGCCATAAAAATTGATCCTAAGACAAGATTAGAAAGACCACACACACACACACACACACACACACACACACACACACACACACACACACACACACACACACACACATATATATATATATTTTTTTTTCATATATATATATATATATATATATATATATATATATATATATATATATATATATGGGGGGGGGGGGGGGGGGGGGGCTTTTGATCCGCTCCATATATATATATATATATATATATATATATATATATATACTAGCATATGTGCACGTGCCTTGCACGTATTTTAACATTTCTTAATTAGTTTAGGAAGACCAAAGGGTAGTCTTCCTAATGACTAAGTTGTCCTTATTAGAATTAATGAACTATTTTTAATTAGTATAAGTATGTAAGGGTATTTTCAGAATTCAAAAGTTTCACCATCTAAGTTTTCCTATTATATAGTAGAATAGATAAGTATGTAAGGGTATTTTCGGAATTCAAAAGTTTCACCATCTAAGTTTTCCTATTATATAGTAGAATAGATATAGTAGAATATATTAGTATAAGTATGTAAGGGTATTTTCGGAATTCAAAAGTTTCACCATCTAAGTTTTCCTATTATATAGTAGAATAGATATTATATATATATATATATATATATATATATATATATATATATATATATATATATATATATATATATATATATATATATATATATATAGGGAGCGGATCAAAAGCCCCCCTTAGAAAACCCCCTAAAAACCCCCCTCACTCTAATTCTTAATATTAATGTTAATAATAATGTTAATATTAATGTTAATGTTAATGTTAATATTACTTTTTTTTAATTTTTTTATATATTAATGTTAATGTTAATATTAATTTTAATGTTAAGTTTAATGTTAATTTTAGTATTTAATGTTAAGATTAACATTAATATTAACATTAATATTAACATTAAATTACGGATTAGAGTGAGGGAGGTTTATAGGGGGTTTCTAAGGGGGTCTTTTGATCCGCTCCCATATATATATATATATATATATATATATATATATATATATATATATATATATATATATATATATATATATATATATATATTGAATTAAAATGGTGAGAACATTTTTATTTATTTAAAATGATTTTCTAAGGGGGGCTTTCCTGAAAATCTTGAGAACATTTTTATTTATTTATTGAATTAAAATGGTGAACTTTTGGAATTTTAAAACTTTAATTGACTAGTTATTACTGTAGAATGCTTTAAGTCATTATTGAGTTTTGGAGTATAAGATGACTAGAAATCATGGCACGAATAGTGCAGTGGCGTACCTTGACTAGTGTATTAGCTATGTTAGGGAAGACCGAGCCATAAGAGTGTTCTAACTAGGAAAACCAGACCAAGTTATGACATGACCTGTATAAACAATTTAATTATTTATTTATTATTGATTATTGACTTTTAAGAAACCCGGTTATACCGAACTAGCCCGGACTGGACCCGACCGAGCTCAAGCCCACGTAGTCATGTCGTACGACCAATGTCGTCCATGTAGATGTATATATGTGTATATATAACTGCAGCTCATTTTATAATCTAGTAAGCAATTTCTATTAATTGCATATTAAATATAAAATATGCATTAATTGCTATTTTAATTTCTATTTACCTTGGAAAATAAAATATATAGTTTCTTAGATACTTGGTGCAATTTGGGGTATTAGACTGTATATATATATATATATATATATATATATATATATATATATATATATATATATATATATTTTATATATATATATATATATATATATATATATATATATATATATATATATATATATATATATATATATATATATATATATGGATGTATGTGTGCCTAATTTAATAATGGTATATATGTGATGGTATTATTATTATTATTATTAATTATAAGGGTGAGTAAATATATTTATCTCATATACGTGTTATTGTTGTGTACTATTTTATTTATGGATATTTATAGCAATATTTGATTGTTATGAAGACCATTGCCAAGGAATAACTTTAAACCTTTGGGAAATTAGGTGGATTTGTAGATTAGATATATATATTTATATATAGGGAGAGAGTGTTAAAAAGAAAATAGAAATAGAAAATAGAAAAACAAAAGAAAAATGAAAGGAAAGCAAATCCCAGCCCATGCTGAGCTCGAGCCCAAGCCCACGCGATTCAACTCCTCCCCCTAAACCGACAGCCTATGTATATAGAGAACGAGAAGGAGAGAAATGTGGTGGAAACCAAAAAAAACCCTAACCCAAAACACTGCCACGACTTCCAAGCCACCATGGCGGCCACAACAGGCGACCGTGCCGCCGCGCGAGTCGTCGAACGACGACAGGCGTTCAACCACAGCAGATGGCCGCACGTACTTTACAGCGACATCACTTCCAGGTATGGTACTTCGCATATACCCCTCTCGACGTAGGAACCATCATTTTCAATTTCGTAAAGTCCTACGCCTAGTACACATGACCGATTAGGAGATCCATCTACAAGTTTTAGAGTTATTATTAAATCTTGGTCGAATTACTTTCCTGAAAGTCGAGAAAAACCATAGAACACATGTTCTATTTTGACGAATTTTCTGCTGTATTGGAAGGCAGATTGCCACCAATCTGAAGAGAATTTTTAAAATCCATTTAAACATTTTTAGAGGCAACCTAAACAGCATGGAAACCATGTTATTATTTTAATTCTAGTTTATTATACAGTAAGATAAATCAGTGCAAAAATGAGGAAAAAAATATGAAAACTATTTTCAAAAACTAGAAAATTGTCTGATACGACGTGTGTTCCACCAAATCGGGCGACATGGTCACGAACCGAAAGCATCGAAAGGTACATATCGACTTCGCGGATGTGTGAGCTTTGACGGAATTCAAATTGGTTGCGTGTGCGCGACGAATTTGATGCGTATTCGTCGAAATTTACCGTATCGACCTCTTTGCAAATTTCCCAATTACTTTGTGCACATTCTTCAAATCGAGGAAAAACTTGTGCCAACATGACCGTATCGTTTTTCTAGTCCTGTATGCAAAGTTTGGTACAATTCTGAGACAATTGATCAGATCACCGTTTTGCGGGCCCCACGATCCGACTCAACGGACGATTTTGTGCACGGCCTACCGGAAACCAACTTTGGACATACAGTTGGATTCGTATCGAAAAACTGGACCCGTAGACATATAGTTTAACAACTTTAGAGACCATAGACTGGTACGCTTTTCGGTGCAAAGCGGGTCTAACATCGGATATCATTTTGACCCGAAATGACCGTTTTGTCCTTGTGTCCAGAATTGGACTTATGGGTAGGAAATCGTAGCTAATTTGACTACTATGAAAACATTGTCAATGTCTGTTTCAGCATCCAGAGGTATTTATGGGAGTTTGGATTTTATGACGCTTTGATTTGACGAATTATTTGCGAGACATGTTGCTACCACCAGGCAAGTATACCTTGCCTCCCTCTACAGTTTATTTACATGCTTATTCGTATTATTATCTAGTTTTACTAGTTGATTATTGACATGTGATTTGTACATCATGCATGCTAGTATATATATAGTCCTTGTTCATAGTTAGCTTTGTAGTTCATATTGGACCTGTTGTCCCATGTATCTTGACTGAGTCGTATCGTGTCGTCACCGGTACTTCGACTGAGTCGTATCGTGTCATAGGATGAGTAAGTCATAACGGAACTGCTATACCTTGTATTCTTGAAGCTGACCTGCGAGTCTACACTAGGGGCGAGGGTTAGTAGTTATCTGTACCTTGATTCCTGAAGCTAACCTGCGAGTCCACACTAGGGGCGAGGGTTAGTAGTTATCTGTCCACACCTGCAAGTCCACTCTAGGGGCGATGGTGATTCTTGAAGCTAACCTGCAAGTCCATACTAGGGGCGAGGGTTAGTAGTTGTTCAAACCTGCGAGTCCACACTAGGGGCGAGGGTTTGAGTATCCGATTGAGTATCCATTGATCTCGTGACATGTGTTCACTTGTTCTCCTCCATCAGTTCGTTTATATGTAGTGGTTCTCCCAGTCGTGTATAGTCATGGTTTCGTGTTAATTGGTCTTTTCCTGTTTATATCATGTATTTTTTATAGTGCATGATAAATTGATAGATAGGCAAGTTTTTATGTATCTTGCTATGTCCCCTGAGGACCTGATGATCTCTTCAGGTTTATCGATTACATGGAGTTAGTTAGCTGAGCAGGGTGGTAGATGATTATGATGCACTTGCAGGATCCACGTATTGTTATTACGTTATTATCCGCTCGTGCTTTCATTTCTTATCATGTTATTTATACTCTGCTTGTTGGCTTACTTTACAGAATCATCATATTCTTCGAGTCTAATCGGACATGTATGCTAGTGGGCTGCAGACCACGACCCATAGTGTTCATTCATGTTTTATATTCTTATTGTGGATTGAAATATAGTTTGCCTTGCCATGATTAGGCACATTAACATAGTCTAGACAGCATTTACGTATTCGAGTTGGGCTAGAGTCCGCTTGATACGTAGCTGGCTTGCTCACGCTCTCGTATCCCGAAAAGCGGGTACGGGTCGTGACATATAAGAATACTTGTATAGAAGCATAGAAAATTTCCAAGCACAATTAGGGACAAGACACCTCAGACAACGTGTACGAAGGCCCAGAAGACCCCCAACGGAATGCCAAGTCCCAATAACACATTACCCCAAGGTACACTACCTTTGCAGAACCAGAGGCAATCAGACCACTACATACGACCAGCTCAAATGCGGCTCAGACACCATGCGGCCAAATAACCGCTGCTCAAACTGTCCACCAGTCTCTAAATCAAATCATACAGCTCGAGTCCGAGGCTGAGCCACCTTCCTCCCCAAGACAACTGGTCCGCGCCCCGGACCAAATCAACAACAAACTGGTTTGCGCCCCAGACCAGATCAACGACAAACTGGTTCATGCCCCGGACTGGATCAACAAGAAACTGGTTCATGCCCTAAACTGGATCACCACAAACTGGTTTTCAACCCGAATCAGATTATATCAAATCCCATCAGCAACAGTTAGAAGAATCAACACCAATTTATGGTGTGCGTACCATAACTACCCCATTCAAACTAGAGATCCCCTCAAAATCATAACTGGCGCCATGCATCAATCAAAGATCGTGCCCCCTTATTCACATCTCCCATTTATGGCATGCACATTACACAACGACACCATTCAAATAAGTTATCCTAAACATTCGCACGTACTAGATCACCTGTGATCATGCCGTACGGATGGACAGTCATAACCACTATTAATTCGAGGATCCTTAAGTCCTTCCCCGGAGCTCTTGTAACAATGGTTGCCCAATCAGCACCTCTACCAGACCAAGCTGTTAAACAACCTGCCTAAACAACTGTGCCACCTAGATGGCATATTGTACGAGATTCCTCCTATCAACATTACCTCATTTATAGCTTGCCCGCTAAAAGGCAAATATAGAGAGGGGCACATGATGACAGAGAGGAGGACCTTCACAGTGATCGCACAAATCGAACAGAGAGAGCAGAGGGCAGAGATCACGAGAGAGGATCATCGACAAGATGATTGAGGGGATCACCAAAAAAGGAAGAGATCAGATCATCAACTGATCGAATCCACCAAATCTATCTCGTCAATGAGGACACTAGATACACATAAGAGAGTCACAAAGATCACTTCAAGAAGCTACTAAGTATCAGATCGTCAATGGAGTAAATGGTCAATTGCAGTACCCAATCTCCATCGACACACTTTTCCAGAATCTTTTATATTAGCAAATCCTTCCCATTATAGTTTTGATGTATTATTCAAATCGTATTATATAAAGGAAAGGAAAGGAGTCTTGTTTCATACTGTCTCTTTTTCCCTTATTCCTCTGAAAGATACTTGTAATCCCAAGCACTCTTTCTATACTAAAATAATTCAATAGCGAACAAATTGGCGACTCTGATGGGGACGACTTTTTCCTCCGACGAGAAAGTAGTGTCACAATCTGATACCTCAAAGTTGGGCTCATTCCAACAGATGTTGGTCGTTCGGTTCGACCAACATACTTATGAAGACATGATCTTTGAAGGGTTAATCCCTTCCCCTAGGTCGACGAAACCTAGAAAGACTCACAAGGTCTGGGTGGTCAAAGCTGCTGCACCACCACCAGAAAATGCTGAGGATGCTCTTCCGGCTTCTACTAATGAAGCCCCGCATCCATCTCCTGTGTATACTTCCTATGCTCTCAAATTCAGGAAGAACAGAGCCCAATGCTCGGGTCCAAATCGGAGAAGCCGACAAAATGCCAAGGACTCGGGAACGCGTGCTCTCAATAGGCCATACAGGCCACTCCCTGCTCAAGAAGACGAAGCTGCAGCTCAACCAGCTTGCCAACAGAAGTGCGGGAGCAGGTCTCATCTAAATAAAGATGAGTGCCTGTAAACGTACATCAAGCCACCAGAATAGTGTCGGACGACAACACCCACAAAGGAGGCAAAATAGATCTGTCTTCCACAGAATCTCCCAAAATCCCATCCACGAGGAAGTCCTTGACGCGCTGTACTACTCGAATGCCGGTGCAAAGAGGTCCAAGGCAATACGGGTCCAACATACCCAGACCATTGCCTCGACGGGTATTCATCGGAGGGTGCCTCAGATGATCATACGGGCCTCCGACGGAAGGCGCTATCGGACGCATACATGCGCCCGCCAAAATCATGCACATCAGGTTAGCCGACCTCCTAGATCCCTCATGGAGAATCTTGGTGGCAAATCAGAAGCCTCACCTGATTAGCTATACAACCCATGTGACACCGGTAAACACCCTCTGCCAGACTTGCATGAAGTATTAGACCGCAAGCGTGGGTTGAAGAAAGATAGTGACATATGCAGTAGACCCTCCACGAGACACTGTACCCAAATTACCATCAATTACTGATCTTCTCAAACAGCAGTATGTGCAGACAAGCCGTCTGTCTTCCAACGGCTACAGTAGACAACAAAAGATGAACCAGTTCATGATTCTTGCTACTCTGTCCGAAGGAATACTCCTGTCCCGAAGGGTTCAAAGGCATATTTTTTCTCAACCAGTATGAAGAAGGCACAAGCGCAAAGATTAGCCCACCCGGCTATATCTACGGCAAGGGTATTCTAAAATACCCGATTGAGAAGATCCTTGCAGAAAGACACACCGCAGCCAGGGAGCACATCTTCTCCACCTATATCGCACGCTGAGGGTAACATTCCACCAAAGATGAGATACAAGGTTGGGGGTAAGCCTTCGCCCAACCAAGCTGTTATAGTGGCTGGGGGTAGCCAACTGTCAGAATCAGAAGATAATGCCACTATGCATCCCTACCCCGACAAAAATGAAGCCCAGGGGATCAGGCCAAGCGAGTACATACCCTCACTAAGCCACATGAACTGCCGGACGACATACATGTTTGATGAAGACGGTGCCAGTACGAGAGACCGACAATATCTCGATGCATTGGAAGCGATAGTGACCACCCTCAATGCCACAATGTAGTGCATATCCCAGTCAATAGCGGACATAAGGGCCAATATAGCCCTACTAACGACCTCAGGACAAGAAAGTCAGGAGGCAGGTCCCAATGGTGAGTCCAACATCCCCTCCGCGTTGTAACCGACGGTGTCGACTCTACCCGACATTGACCAAAGAGAGATGCTGGTATTACGGACACAATTTGAACCCATCAACAATAGAGAGAGAGAACGCAAAGGCTAGGGGTAAGACGACCTTATCCCATGGAGTAGAACAAAATGGTGTTTCCCCTGATATACAAGCTCCAGACTCTGACTCCCTTTGACAGAAAATCATCACCCCGTCGGTAATTGAACTACTTTAAGCCCATGACGGGGCATCTGCCCAGGGACGACGCCCAGTTCACCAAGACGTTTGTGGGTTTTACGAACCTACGTCGCATACGAATGATTATGCAGTCTTCCTGATAACTATATTAAAACATTCAACGACCTCCAAGAGCTATTCCTGCACGCTTCTATGACAACATGATGGACATTGGTATGGTCCAGTATGACAAAGAATCGGCACATGATAGGCAAAATGCCCTGAAGATGCCGTTGGGGACTCCTACGGCGATACTCAAGGACACATACCGACGGGACCTGATGCCAGCCACCGAATTCTGTATGGGCACGGGCTAGCATGCCGACTGGGCGACCTTCATTGCAAGTGCCGACTAAGCAGAGAAGAACACCAAAAGTATTCGTCTGATTGGGCTCTAGGCCCCGAATAATGGAGACAGAGGGAGGCGCCCTCAAAACAACAATGGTAGCCACAATAGAGGGAAAGAATCCTTCGCCATCAACATAAAGAAAGAAGGGGCAAGGCAGCCACCGGCGGACTCATCCAGGCGAGAGGACACCTACTCCTTATGCGACGACCAGGTCGTCGACATCTTCAATATCCTTATGAAGAATAATACGCTCCTGCTGCCAGAGCCGAGGCGCCAGCAGAAGTGGAAAGGATAGACAGTCCTAAGTACTTCCTATACCATCAGTTCATTGGCCATGCGACCTAGGATTTCTACGTCCTTAAAGGGTAGATTAAACGACTCAAAGGCTTTTACCCTCGACTTCGAGGAACATACGGTTGCTGCCAATATGGTGTCGATACAGTTCGACAATCTCTCGAGAGTCGAGGTCCAAGACGGAGTGATCTCGATCTCCAAGGCCATGATGGAGATCATCAACCTTCCTCCAGCACGCGATCATGCGACTAGAATGATCCCGCTCAAGACTGCAAAATACAAGGTCGTGTGGGTGCACCCAGATCTGGTGGACGAAATAGTTCAACCTATGTTCCCTCCAGCCACAGAAAAGAAGAAGAAGAAGTCCAGGTCATAACCGACGGAGCCTTCTTCCCAATAAAGGAGATACATAAGGAGCGCGTCTCGTGGCCATTGTTCCACAGGCCGTATTCAAAAAAAAGGGAAAAGAAAGAGCACATGACTTCTCAAAATGCCATATATCTTAATAAGTTTTTTGTTATAAAACTTGAATATGAACAGACCCTTTAATAAGACGTCAAACTCTATAAAAAATGGATGTCGGGGTATCTTTTACTACGTTCAATCATACCTCTAGTAAAAATATTTATATCCTCACAAAAGAGACGACAGAGACTCTTATCAAAAAGAAAATTCTGTTATATATTTTATCACACGCAATAACTTGTTTCTGTATGGAATCTTGTCTTAACTGGGTTTTCGACACTTGCATATTGTCTTCTCTAAAATGTCAGCATGTTTCAAGCATTCCCATGTAACGACGAGCTCAAGATGCTCACAAGGAACTTTAGAACTTCTTTGAAAAGACGTCCCAGAAAAGACAATGAGAAGTTGCAAGAGAGGACGATTCCAAGGGAACTCCCAAGCCTCTTCCCAAGGTTAAGGATAATCCTTCCGAGCAAACATGGAAGAAGAAGTACGAGGGACAAGCAACCAACCAAATCCTGGAGAACAACATCCTCCTCGCATAAGGCAAGAGCAGCGTGCCTTCTCCAGGAAAGGTGAAGCTAGCAATGAGAAGACGGAGAACCCTACTTTGTACAAAAGGTACCGCTTTTCAGTCCATCCTCATGTTAGAAAAAGAATCTCCTTGCACAATGGAGCACACGAGTCCATTCTTCATGACATCAGGATTACGCTTTGATGATACAACCTTCGTATCATCTGAAGACTTGGTGTTAGCCACCGCCATGACTCTTGTTCGATTCGCCAGAGAAGAAGGAGGCCCCAGGCCATGAGTGGAGAAGAGGTACTCAAACATAGAGGAGGGTGACACATGATATTGTTTCCCAAAAGCCTTATTTATAGCCACAAGGCTCATCAAGAACTCCCCTATTATATAGGAGTAACTCCTCCACGACTAATGAGGAGCCTATCCCTACAACTTTCAACTAGGCCTGGTCAAATCGAGGCACTCGAAGCCCTATGCCTGCCACGATGGCAAAAAGGAAGAAAAAAGACTGCATGGTCGCTAAGTCACACCCCAACAAAGCCCTAGTGGGCCTGATCGCAGAATAGGTCCACAAAAAATAGGAGGTAAATTTTCATTACTTCTTCAATTCAAAAAAAAATGGATATATATATATATATATATATATATATATATATATATATATATATATATATATATATATATATATATGGAGGGAGGACAGATCTAAATGTCCACACAAAATCTGTGAAGCTGATGATGAAGAGAAGCTACGAGCTGTTCCTTCTTCTCATGAGCAACGCGCCTAGCTTCCTGCTCGATGACAAACAAATCTTCTAGGCACTTTTGGAAGGCGAGCCTATCCCCAAGGTCCTTCACTGCATTCTCCATATGTCACACCCCAGTGCTAAAATACATAGGACTATGATACTTCAACATTCGAGCTACATATTTAACCAGACTCTATTCCGACTCTTTAACCCCTATTTTAGGATTTTCAATTTATTTATTTTATTTTAATTAATTGTGTTGGAAAATATATTTTTGTTTATAAAGGAAACTATAGATATTTTTGAATGACAAAAGATTTGCCAAATTATTTTTAAGATTGAGTTTATAAAATATATTTTAAATATTATTTGATAATATTGAATATTATTTTGAATTATTATTGTAATCAAATATTAGAGTTATATTTGATTAATTTAGATTTGAAATTAATGACTGTTATCTTTGACCAATAAAAAGATTTGCTAAATTATTTTTATAAGATTTAGATTTATGCATATATACTTTAAATTTTATTTGATAATATTGGATATTATTTTACATTATTGTTATGATCAATTATGGATTGAGATTTGATCCATATAGTTTTGAGATTGATTTATTTGAATTTATGGAAAGATTTATTCATTAGATTCTTGACCCTTCCAAATTAGGAAACTGTGAGTCAATCTTCATCTATTTAAGGAGTCCTTATTCTTCTCCCAAAACTAATAACATTCCAATCTAATCCTAATTAAGTAATTGCTAGTCATTATATATACATATTTGAACCTATGTCATCTCCCATAATTTATTTTCTAAAATTCATCTATTTTTTGTCCAAAATAAGCCAAAATTTGTCATAAATTCAACCTCATTATTTAGAAGCTATAGCAATTTCGAGAAGCCATTACAACCAACTCCGGACTCTGTTTCACTTTCATTTTTTTGGTTAGAACCATATCGAGGTTAGCTTTCCAAATATAGAATTTATTTTCTATAATTATTTACACAAATTTTTGGAGATTTATTTGAGTGCCGGTTGTCCAAAAATTGACGCATCGTACTATTTTTGAGATTTTGGGATCCCGAACTCCATTTTGTGATCGTTTGAAGTTTGGAAAGCTGACACAAAGATTTACAACATATAATTTTTCTAGAAATTCAAAATATTGTTTAATATTTTATTTAATTCGTTGAACTCAGATTTGACCGGTAATTTATCGATTTGGTCACGGTTAGCCATAACGACGATAACTTTTGACCAAATTGTGATTTTGTGGCACGGTCGATTCCAGTATACTTGTGGCCCTAAAATCTACGAAGATGTACTCTCAAATCATTGAGCTTGTAATATTTGACTAGTTAGTCAATGGTACGCCTGGATTTTCATGCCACGGATCCCGAATTTGGAACCGTGTCTTTCTAAAGCCAAAATTAGTGTTTAAATTTTATTTTAGAATATAATTAGATTAAATTAGGATTTTAGATGATTTATTCTAGAATTAAATAGAAATAATTAAGTTAACCCATTAGCCACTTTCTATGACTTTTAGAATGGGATTTTAGATCTAACTTGTGATTATTCATGCACGGGTTCGTAGTATGATGGTATGGTATTGTTTGATAGCTTCTAGGCCAGAGTTCATCTTGTCATCAACTTGTGAAATATTTCATTCAAGAATTCCTATTGCTTTATGTGCTTAATACACTATAATGCTATCTTTTATTGTGTTTCATTGAGTATCCTGTTGAGACACGATTGTGACACGATAAGCTTGATTGTACCATTGATCGTTTATTGCCTGTTTAGTGAGTCGGGAGGGAAAATGCTAAGTAGATGTTGGAAAAACCCTAATGAATGTTTAATGAATGATAGCTAAGTCATACACCTCACGTATGGGTTAGCCGTACCAAAAATGTGCGTTAGCCATCGTATGATGTGTCGTATTAGCCCAACCCTTTATATATCGAAAGGTATTTCAAAGCATGGTTTGATTAGTGTTACTTGTTCATGTTCATTTTCTAGTTGTCTTATTCATACATGTTTCTGCTAGTAGTTTCTTGTACATGTTATCGTTTTCAGTTCGTATACATGTTCTTTTACTATTATATTGTATCTCTATTGTCTAGATTTATTTTGTATTAAGTTACGTAAATGCAATAGGGTTGTACTTTACTCCTTTTCTAACTAGCTCATTGTAGGTGAGTTGGCATACTTCCTACTTTTGTGCTATGGACTATACAGATGAGAGAGAGAGAGAGAGAGAGAGAGAGAGAGAGAGAGAGAGATCTTAGAGGCCAACCTTAGATTCTAGATAGATTAAATAGGTCTTTTTAGCGGGTTTGTTCTCGAATGTCATTTTCATTGTATTATTTGATTTATAATTTAAAATTGTTGTGAATGAGAAAATAGATGTAATTTTGTTATTTTGAGATTGATATCGAGACCTAGACAACATACTACCGTCGATGCTGCGGCGTAGTCTGGACTTAGCTATGAACTCGTATCCGAAAAGTGGGTGCGGGTCGTGACAAGTTTTGTGGTGGCCCATGCAGGTCTATTTTTGCAAAAGATTGTGAACTCGTAGTAGTACCTATATTAGTCATACTATTGCGAGCTTGCGATTAGGAAGTGCTCATTTACAATTAGGATTGATTTGATTTTAGGACAATGACTAGGACTAAGACTAGGAAGCCTTATTCAATTTGATTGTTGGGTAGTTAAGATTGCTACATATGCCATGTGATTTAGGTAAGGATTTATTGAATTCTAAATCCTATTAGGTAACTTGAGGAATTTTCATAGAGGGATATATTATTTTGTTTTGATATGATGGTAGGATCACAGGTGGGTAGACTATTCGCTTGGTAAATTAGGCCTTCCTAGGATTCAATCCCTAACCTTGATTATTTTTTTCAAATTATCTTTTCTGTCTAGCCCGTATTACTTATTTAATTCCCATTGCCCATAGTCAATATCCAACCATTGAGTTTGAGCCTAACATGATCTACTTATCCATATATTTATTTCGAGTCAGTTTTTGTTATAATTCAAGATATATTTTTTTTCTTCGAACTTCTAATATTGGAGAAATAGAAACCAAAATTTTATTTCTCTTGTCTTCGATCATTTTCGTCCTAATTAATCGTCTGATTTTCAAAACTGATACTTTTATTCAAGGACATATACTTATATTTTTCTATCATGATCAACTTGATGAATTTCTAGAAGCTCCTTTGAATTATTAAGGATATAGTTGGAAGAATATTCGGTGACTTACAATGGCGAATCAGATACACATTACAGCCATTTGTCTGTATCGAGACCGTGGGTTCACTGTAGCCAGCAGTGCACTGGTGCGACATGACCCATAAATTGAAGTAATTTCAGGTATACATAGGTTATTGAATATTATTAAAACTATGTCCTAGTTGTCTTTATGTCAATATTGGACCATATCCTTATTTGAGTCATAAAACCAAGAGTTTACCACAGCCAGACGTACACTGGCGAGGCATGGATTATCGATAAAATGATTTCGGATATGCTTACGATTTTTGGATACTATAGAGGCTATATCTTTTATTGGCATATGACTATTAATTTTTTAAATTGATTTGATATCCTAATTCTTGTTACCATCTTCTCAATAAACTGGTAATTCTTTCTTCCTTTCTTATCTTTCCTATTCAAAAATGATCATTTAGTTCCTCCTAGAAATTATTTAGAACCAATTACTATATTTTGATTCTATTCCACTAGATTCATAATCATACTTAGATTTTGAATCTATGATCGTGTCTAAATGATTTGGGTTAAGTAGCAGATCGTGCCGAAATAATTTTGATTTGATCATTCTTAAACGATTTTGATCGCGACTAGACTATTTTGATTATATTTCGATCGTGCCAATTCGTATCTCTTTCTAGATTTTTATTCTATTTGCTGACTAATTTTGATCGTTACCGTATCATTTCTTGATCATGCCTAATCGTATCCATCTATTTCGAGGATAAATTTTTTCTAAGGTGGGTAGATTTGTAACCCTTGTTTTAGGATTTTTAATTTAATTTAATTTATTTTAATTAATTGTGTTGAAAAATATATTTTCGTTTATAAAGGAAACTATAAATATTTTTTAATGATAAAAGATTTGCCAAATTATGTTTAACATTGAGTTTATAAACTATGTTTTAAATATTATTTGATAACATTGAATATTAATTTGAATTATTATTGTAATAAACTATTAGATTTAGATTTGATTAATTTAGTTTTAAAATTAGTGACTATTATCTTTGACCAATAAAAGATTTGCTAAATTATTTTTATAAGATTTAGATTTGTGCAAATATACTTTAAATTTTATTTGATAATATTGCATATTATTTTAAATTATTATTATGATCAATTATGGATTGAGATTTGATTCATATAGTTTTGAGATTGATTTGATTTGAATTTATGGAAAAATTTATTCATTAGATTCTTGACCCTTCTAAATTAGGAAATTATGAGTCAATCTCCATCTATTTAAGGAGTACTTACTCTTCTCCCAAAACTAATAACCTTCTAATAATCATAATTAAGTAATTACTAGACATTATATATACATATTTGAAGCTATGTAATCTTCCATAGTTTTTTTCCAAAATTTCTCTCTTTTTCGTCCAAAATAAGCCAAAATTCGTCATAAATTCAGCCTCGTTTTTTAGAAGCTATAGCAACTTCGAGAAGCCGTTGCGACCAACTCCGGACTCTATTTTACCTCTATTTTTTGTTAGAACCACACCGAGGTTATCTGTCCAAATATATAATTTATTTTCTATAATTATTTACGTAAATTTCTAGAAATTTATTTGCTTGCCGGTTGTCCAAAAATTGACGCGTCGCACTATTTTCGAGATTTCGGTAGCTCCCGAACTCGGTTTTGTGATCCCTTTGAAGTTTTGGAAAGCTGATACGAAGATCTACAACATATCATTTTTTCTAGAAATTCAAAAATTTGTTTAATATTTTATTTAATTCGTTGAATACAGGTTTGACCGATAATTTACCGATTTGGTCACGGTTAGCCATAACGACGATAACTTTTGACCAAATCATGATTTTGCGGTAAGGTCAATTCCAGTGCACTCGTGACACTAAAATATACTACGGTGCACTCTCAAATCATTAAGTTCGTAATATTTGACTAGTTAGTCAACGGTGTGCCTCAATTTGTGTGCCACGGGTCCCGAATTTGGAACCGTAATTTTCTAAAGACAAAATTACTGTTTAAATTTTATTTCAGAATTATAGAAGCTAAAAATTGTTAAAAAGAATGTATTGTGCTTGAAAAATGGCACTCATAGTCAAATGGCGCTCATAAATAAATAGCGCTCAGAAAATAAATGGCGCTCACAAATGAATGGCGCGTGATCCCACGTGGCAAGCTTCTTCGGGAAGCTGAAGCACCTTTCACAATGACTGACAATACGTTAGTCGAGGATAATCCTTTCGAATCCCGAGCGCACGGCGCTCGAGAAGATTGTGTCTGATTTTTTCATAATGACTAACAGCTGCCTTGCGCTATTTATCATTTTGTGCGAGGTAATTACTTCTTACAGATTCTATATGAAGCAGATGACACTAATCAGCAAATTGCGCCAAGCACCACTTATCAGTCTGTGCCACTTAATCAATTTTCATCCAGAACAGTTAGATGATGTGGCACGCATGCCACTAATCTCGAAGAACGTACATGTGATGCTGCCCATAACCAAGCACATCTCTCTTACAGAATTCTACGCGTCCCAAGCAGTTAAACTAACCGTTCGCACAAATGGATAATGGTGCGCCAATTGCAAGTGTCCGTCGATCAGGATAACTGTTTGACAGTTATCTTAAAATTTTATAAATAAAGTTCTAAATTACTTCCTAAGGATCACTAATGATCATAATCTCCTGACCAAGTTGCTGCAGTACTCTCTAAAGGCTTTATTCTTCGACATCGTATTATCCAAGGGATAAAGTGATCGTCTTCTGATCAGATTCCTACAGTTGTACTTCCCAGAATCAAAATTGTACTTTGTATTTTCTTTTTTAGTTTGTAAACTTGTTTTCTTGGAAAACTTTTGTTCTCGCAAACAAAATGGCGACTCTGCTGGGGACGACTTTCTCCTCTGACCAGAAAGTGACAACTCAATGGGATGTTGTGTCGGTCGGCACGACGCAGAAGACTTTGGTCGTAAAAGTCGACCAAATAGCCTACGAAGCCATGATTGGCGCTGGGGGTGCCAAGTGCGCATCCTCTGCTGTCTCTAAATACAGGAAGACTCGTACTATCTGGATTCCAAAGTCCTCCAGCGTGCCAATCATAGCTCCTGCACAAAGCAAAGGAGAACGTTCTATAGCCACTCCACCAGTTATGAACTTGATGAAGAGCGCGCCAACCACTGCCTTGGCGCCAATCAAAGGACAGTGCCATATGGCCATCTCTCATTCCTCCCAAAGCGCGCTAATCTCTGCTTCGATGCCAATCAAGGGACAATGCCCTGTGGCCACTCCTCACTCTTCTTCAGTTTCAAACTTGGTAGAGAATCTATCAATCACTGCGCCTGCGCATAACAAAGGAAAGTGCCCTATGGCTACTCCTTATCCTTCCTTAGTCCTAGACTTGGTGGAAAATGTATCTGATTGTGCCTCTGTGCCAATCAATGCTAGAACACTTCTAAGTAGAAGCTCTACTTCTCTTTGTAGAGAATCAAATCAATGCCAAGAAAATAGACTTTGTCCAAAGTTTATTTCCTGCTGCCCATCTGCGCCATGCCAAATATGCTGGAACATTGTGTCCGGAACAACATGGCATCTTGCCCATTCCTCATCAAGATGGCTAGCGCCAATCAAGCCAAAGCCAAGATATTTCTACCTTACGCATGTCAAGATCAAGGCAGAAAAAATTGATGGTGTCTCCGACAGACATGCAAGTGGTACATAAGTCTGATATGCACACCTATCTTAACCAGCGTAGAACAAAACCAACTTCATCAAATCATATGATGCACCAGATACAGTCTGTGCCATCTACTAAACTGTGTACAATGTAGGCTCCTAAAATCAAGAACCCTTCCACTTATGCCAATGAACTCAGCACTCTCTGTACACACAGAGAACACAAAAACTCAAGAACAGGAATCATGTTCCTAACATAATCAGAGAACATATACCTGCTTCTTCTTTTTGTACTTTTGTTACTGAAACTGATCTCTGCGAGATTCTTGTACAAATGCAAAAGATTGCGGGACCATCTCATACACCTGTAACTCCATATCAGGAACATCACTGTAATCAACACCATAAGATAGTAATCAAGTGCTGTTGTCAATCAGCCAAACGGTCCATTTTTGACCGCTTGAATTATACTCGGACTCTTGAACTAATTATGGTAGACGAAGATGAATTGTTGTATGCTTCGGTTAACATAACGTCTCGCAGTACTGGAGGTGGAAAACGTCCAAGACGTAACCTATCCCGCAATCCTAGTCAGCAATGCCTTGATCAAATTCGTGACTCCGACGAAGGAGTCTACCAAAACACAAGATCAAGAAGCCGAGACTTCCTCGGTCAAAAGAATCTTCTTACTCCTCATCTTGGGGGTAGCACTCTACCTGACTTCAATGCCAATAGTGAAGACTCTGATCGGACTATCCTATCCACCAGTTCATCTTCGGTGGCTAGAGAAGTGACTACCTATGTCACTAATGAGTAACAAGATACTTCCAGCTCCGCCAATCAAGAACAGCGGACCGCTGCCTTAGAGGCAAACTTGAAAACCATGGCTGAAATAGTTACAAGTATGCATGTTGTTATTGTAATACAACATACTGTTCCATCGGTTGCGAATCCAATTCCAACTCAAGAACACATAGTAGCATCTGCACCTGTCAATACCGGCTTGGGGGTACAATTCCCCCTCTATGCTACCATACTTGCCCAAGCTACTCCAAGTCAGTCTGGTGCTGGGGGTGGTACTTATCATGCAGTTCCACCTCCCAACCCATCAAAACAATCTACCACTCCTCAAGCATCAAGAGACCCTCTCGAGGCAATCAAGCTTCCGTGTAATCAGTTTGAAGCTTTTAAGTAAAAGAATTGTCTACAAAAGTTAGGGAAGTTCTATTTCCACCCAAGTACAAGCCGCCAACCATAATGCTATTTGATGGCAATACATCTCTAAGTCAGTATCTCAATCACTTCGAGGTGATAACCGACTAGCTTCAACAAAACGATGCTCTATTCACTAGAGTATTCATCGGGTGTTTGGCAGGCGTTGCCTATGGCTGGTATCGTAGCTTGCCGGATGGCTGGATAATATCTTTTACAATATTGAAACAAATATTCCTGGAACGGTTCTACGAAGGAACAAACGACATGACCATGTCGGCCCTTATCATGATTAAACAAAGGCTAATGAAACTACTGAACATTTTATAGAACGCTTCCGCCGCGAAGCACTAAAAATGCCTTTGGGAACTCCAGACGCATTAACTATAGATACATGCAAATCAAACTTGTTACCTATAGTCAGCATATGGATCGGACCCACACAATTTGAAGATTGGGCCTTCATAGTAAGTGCCAGGGCAGCTGAAGATAGTGCCGACAAATTCAAACAACTAGGCATCCAGATGCCTAATCTTGACAAAGATGAGCATTCTACTACTAATAATAGTGGTCGTCAAAACAACTACAAAGGTGAGGAAGCCTTGGCCATCAATGTAAGTCAATCAACACCTGCAACAACAACACCTCCGCAAAGAGCAACACGTCCTAAGAAGGAATATTCCTTTGACGAGGACGACAACCTGAGCATATTTGATTGTCTAATCAAAAGAAACAAACTTCAACTGCCTGAAGCTAAACGACCAGATAAAGTAGGTAAAATTGACAAATCCCAAATATTATATGTATAACAGGTTCTTGGGACATCCAACCAGGGCGTGCTACGTACTCAAAGGGAAGATCCAAGAGCTGAACAATGCCAAGGCAGTCAATTTTCAACAAGACGAGAAGATGGTAACTTCTAATGTCGTATCTCTATAGTTCGGTGACTTCCCTGCTCAACTAGTTCAGGATGGGGTTGTTCCTATTCCAAAAGCTACCTTGGAGATCGTCAACCTTCCGCCAGTATGAAGTGACGGTCTTGTACCTCTGTCAACTAAAAAAGGGAAAATCATGTGGATTCACCTTGACTTGGTTGCTGATTTTGAACCAAAGACACCTGCTCCTTCTACCAAGTCAAAAGAGCAGCTAAGTACAAGTCGTGACACATGACATCACTGGGCAGTCATCTTCCACCTTTGGATGCTACATTCGTTCTAGCGGCTATTTCATCTTACTCCTCCAAGACGGTCGCACCGAAGCCAAAAATTAAGTACCAGCCAGAATTCCATCGGTGTAAAACCCCTAAATTTCTACTATTTGTATAAAAATAAAATTTGTACTGATTATTTTTTGTTTTGTACGTCGCATAGTTGCATTATACATCGCACGCAAATTTTTGTTTTTTTGTAGTTGCTCGACGAGAGCGAATATGTGCGAGCGTACATATTTTTAGAAAATATTTTTTTATTTTATGGTTTCAAAATAATATATCTAATAATTATTTCTAGCTATCATTTCAAGTTTATGATCTTAATTATGAAAAGTCTTTCATTTATACAGTTATAATAATAAATAATTTTTCCTATAAATTGTTATATTAGAAAAGTATATTTATGTAAATATTATTTGTACATACATATATACTTCATAATTATTTATTAGTTTATTCTAAATAATAATGTAATTTTTGAAATTATTATTATTAGTATTTTTGGAAAATATATTTCAAAATTATTGCGGCAATTTAAATCTTGATTTGAATTTATGGATTTATTTAAATAGTTAAATATTTGAAATTTGATTTATCCCATTTGACTTTAAACTAAAAAAAATTTAATTAGATTTAAATTGGATTTGTATTTGGATTTGGATTTGATTGATTTTAAATTAACTTGCGAATTATCTAATTGGGTTAAATAAATCCTAATCCTTATCTTAATGGGAATTCCCACATCCTATAAATAGGCAGGTACTCCTCCATAAATTTTTATCATCCACAAATTCTTCCATAAAATTATTCCATAATCCCTAATTTCGTGCATCGTGTCCGTGTCCCCTACCCCATCCACTATTTATTCCCTCGTACAAGTACATAAGTTTCCCGCGTCCGACAACCCCGGACGCCAACCCATCCCTGTCTTGCAGGACACTTCTTCCAGCCCCTCCTCTGTTGTGTCGGACACTTCCGACCCAACCTAAAATCTAACCATGTCCCCGCCTACTACTCGAAACCCGCTGCCCTGCCTCCGCCGTAACCTTCGGTACCACAACCGCCACCGCCCGACTCCGTTCCCTGCGACCACACCATCACCCTCCGAGTCCACAGCAACCCAATCCCGGCAAGCCCGACTCCATATACCCACCTCCATTATGACCGAACTCCCGCGGCCACGCACCACCACCATCATCACCTGCCGTCACCACTGCCACCATCACCTACGCCCCTACTACTGCAGCCTACCAACGCCATCACCGGTGAAGCCGGCCATAACGGCCACAAACGACCATAGCCACCCGAAACACCATCGCCACCACGGCCATCGCCGGCCGGCGCCACCACCAAGGACCCCAAAAAAATTTCCCAAAAGAAACCCAAGTAAAAACCCCAAACCACAGCCACCAATTACTCACCTCCGCCAAGCCCGACCAAGTCTGTCGACATCCGCCGACCGGCGTGCCCTAGCCGCCGCGTCCAGCGTTAGCCACCGCCCCGATGAAGCCCCGACACGAGCCCTTGCGGCCGAAACCCGCCTCCTCCTCTTCACGTGCGCGACGCCGCGCACCCCTCCATCGGCGCCGCCCTTGCGGCCGAGACCTGCCCCCCTCCTTCCCTCTTCTCTTCTGCCGCGCCAAGCCGCCGGCGTGGATCTCACCGCCGCGTCCCCAATTTCTCCGTCGGACGACCGAAAACCCCCTCTGCCGCACATCTCCTCCGCCTCACCTAGCGCGTCCCGTCGGTCGACTTCTTCTTCTTCGCTCTCTTCCCTCCGCCCGATCAAAACTGCCGCCGCCCGATCTTCCCTCTCTCTCTCCCCCGAGTTCATTCCCCTCTCCTTTTATTATTATTATTATTTTTTTCTCTTTCTTTTAAAACCTCTCCTCGAAAGAGGAGAGCAGCGGCTGACTAAGTGACTATACATTATTAAATATATATATTGTTTTTTTAGTTGAAATTGTATACTGTAAATACCTGTGTAAGTGTACTAAGGGATCACGATCAATAATATTAGTATATATATATATATATATATATATATATATATATATATATATATATATATATATATATATATATATATATATATATATATAAGTATTTGCAAAATAGATTATTATTTTTATTATTATTATTATTTTATATTATATTTTTATCTAATAAGTTTATTGCTGTTAAAAGAATATTTTTAGAATTTCTATTATATATTATTTTAGTATATGTGTAAGTAGATACCTACAGTAGTAGTATAGGATTAAGAGTTTTGATATTTATTAAGTATAAGTATTTTTAAAATTTTATGTAACTATCTTTATAAAAAGGGACTAGGCTCTGAAAGCTATAAATGTATTATTATGGTATTTATTAATACATATTTTTATCGAATTTTTAGTTAACCATATTGGATTTTAGTTTAAAAATATTTTCTAGCATTTATATGAAATATGTTTATTAAAGTAAGTTACAGTTTTGACCTAAAACGATTTTTACTACCTATAAATATTTCGGGATATTAAAATATCATTTTCAAAGATTATAAATAGTCTTCAAAAACCATAATATATTATTTATCCAATTTCCTTCGACTATCCTTCTGTCCGCGACCAATTCCATTCTCCCTATACCCTAGCCAACTCCGTACCTTCATTATATCTACCCTAACTAAATTGACCATCCTAGACTCGATGGAACCATCCGTACCACCAACAGAGGTCCCCTTGCATAGTTGTTGCACCGAAGTCGCAGTTCGTGCCACATTGATCATTGCAGTACACCAGGCGTCCTACCAGGCAAGACACCTTGCCATTTGTTGTTTAATTATTTTAGCTCATATTTCATGCATTATTTATTATTTATGCAAAATAAACTGTGATACATGGCATAACCTGTTAGAACTTACTGTTCATTTATATTTCCTGCTATGTATTATTTTTCTTACACATTAAACCTAGATTTAAGGGACCACCTTGTGTGTTGCATTCATTGGCCTTGACACATTGTAACACGAAGTTGTGTGTCGCATGTAGAATACGGACATGCGTGACTGGCTGGCCACCGGTGCGTATAAGCCGTGCGATAGGAATAACCGCTAATAGAAATTGCATGCTAGTTTAACTTAGCAGTTATAGAGGTTTACTGTTGTGGATACAACATATTAGGCATTGGGCGGGAAGAACAGTTCCTTAATGTATAGGTCATATATGCACTGTCCTGATTGCCAGTTATCTCCAATGGGAGTTACTGTCCTGATAGCCGGTTATCTCCAGTGGGAGGTACGGTCCTGATTGCCAGTTATGTCCAGTGGGAGATACGGTCCTAATTCCTGATATTCCTGATCCAGCCCATGCGTCAAAGGTTTGTTCTTTATTGCATATTCACTATAGTACGTTTAGGTACCCTATTGCAAGCATCCCTTATTTATTTGAGCAATATTTATTCAGTTTATATGGTATAATATTATGTGTCTTGTTACGTCCCTCTGAGGACCTGGTTATCTCGCTAGGTGTGTGCTCTTGTCTTTCGCAGGTATTCTAGCTCTAGCCGTGATCATCTCTATTTCTTCGAGGATGATTACACTTGGATCATTTTCGCTTCGCTCGCCAAAAATTATTTCTTTTTTCATATATTTTCCTTTACTTGTTGGTAGTGGATTTGTCTCCGCCTAACATATTGTATCAAGACAATTCATTACCATTGTATGATATCTTTTATTCATTTATTCTGTGTGGATGAGATTAGTTATGGTTTTACTGCATTTTTACAGCTTATGTATTCATACGAGGTTTTCATATATTGGAGTGTACTTCGTATGTATACAGCTGGTATGTCTACGTTCCTACTCCTACGTATTTTGGGACTGGGGCGTTACATATTTTTGTGGTGGCCCATGCAGGTCAAGTTAAATTGTTTGGTTACTTTGCCGTACCAAGCAAGCCTGCGTATAGGATTAGAAGTCTAGGATCTCATCCACATACTTGACCTCTTTCCTCGATTCCATATTCGACCGACTCATTGATTGCATCCTGCTTGATTCCTTCTATCATTATTCTTATCTTTCCTTCGTGCTTGCTAGAGATTGACCCTACTAGTTGGATGTCTCAAACACCCTTAGCTTAATTCATTAAGTTGGGTAGAATACCCCACGACCTGACACACCCTTGACCATTAAGAGAATAAAAATAGTATTATCTAGACCATAGAGACTAAAAAAATTTAACCCATTTGGTCAGCCAAGCCTTGGTCAATAAACCCGTAGAATGGTAATATAGGAATAGACAAGACTTAGATTCTCAAAAAACTTGAGTTATTTGTATTTCTCTTCATTATCATCTCGCGTACTCATACTTCACCATCTTGACCAATACTGCTGTTATAGCCTAGTTTTGCAAGCGTACCCTTTTATCATGCTTGTTTCAAGACATATGTTATTTGGGCATGTCCACTAACATATGGTCTAATCAGAATCGGTGCATGATGGTCTGATCAACCAACTGCACTTTGGTTCGCTTATATCTATCGTTCTACGTGGATGGGGACATAGCTAAACTTGTCCTTTAGAGTCCCATCCGCGACTGCCTTCGACAACTCCTTTTGAAAATTTTCGATCGTCCTTGAACCATGTATTCGTACTCGATGATATCACCTTTTGAACTCCTTATTGCTTTCGCCTTCACCTAGTTTAGAAGGACGAAGGCATTATACTAGAACTTCCTCTAGCCTTCCTATCGATTATGACCATACCGTATTATTTCTATGATCTAGATCACGATTTCTTACGACATGATTTTGTTATTGATTGTTCCCCATCGATATCCCTTGTGTCTTCTCACCCTCCTACAAATTCTTAATTTCGAGGACGAAATTCTTTTAAGTTGGGTAGGATGTAAAACCCCTAAATTTCTAATATTTTTTAAAAATAAAATTTGTACTGATTATTTTTTTTTGTTTTGTACGACGCGTAGTTGCATTATACGTCCCACGCAAATTTTTGTTTTTTTAGTTGCTCGACGAGTGCGAATATGTGCGAGCGCACATATTTTTAGAAAATACTTTTTTATTTTATGGTTTCAAAATAATATATCTAATAATTATTTCTAGCTATCATTTCAAGTTTATGATCTTAATTATGAAAAGCCTTTCATTTATACAGTTATAATAATAAATAATTTTTCCTATAAATTGGTATATTAGAAAAGTATATTTATGTAAATATTATTTGTACATACATATATACTTCATAATTATTTATTAGTTTATTTTAAATAATAATGTAATTTTTGAAATTATTATTATTAGTATTTTTGGAAAATATATTTCCAAATTATTGCGGCGATTTAAATCTTGATTTGAATTTATGGATTTATTTAAATAGTTAAATATTTAAAATTTGATTTATCCCATTTGATTTTAAACTAAAAAAAAATTTAATTAGATTTAAATTGGATTTGTATTTGGATTTGGATTTGATTGATTTTAAATTAAGTTGCGAATTATCTAATTGGGTTAAATAAATCCTAATCCTTATCTTAATGGGAATTCTCACATCCTATAAATAGGCAGGTACCCCTCCATAAATTTTTATCATCCATAAATTCTTCCACAAAATTATTCCACAACCCCCAATTTCGTGCATCGTGTCCGTGTCCCCTACCCCATCCACTATTTATTTCCTTGTACAAGTACATAAATTCTCCACGTCCGACAACCCCGGACGCCAACCCATCCCGTGTCTCGCAGGACACTTTTCCCAGCCCCTCCTCTGTTGTGTCGGACACTCCCGACCCAACCTAAAATCTAACCATGTCCCCGCCTACTGCTCGAAACCTGCTGTCCCGCCTCCGCCACAACCTTCGGCACCACAACCGCCACCGCCCGACACCGTTCCCTGCGACCACGCCATCACCCTCCGAGTCCACAGCAACCCAATCCCGACAAGCCCGATTCCATATACCCACCGCCAGTATGACCGAACTCCCGCAGCCACGCACCACTACCATCACCACCTGCCGTCACCACTGCCACCATCACCTATGCCCCTGCTACTGCAGCCTACTAACGCCATCACCGGCGAAGCCAGCCATAACCGCCACAAACGACCACAGCCACCCAAAACACCACCGCCACCACGGCCATCGCCGGCCGGTGCCACCACCAAGGACCCTAAAAAAATTTCCCAAAAGAAAACCCAAGTAAAAACCCCAAACTACAGCCACCAATTACTCACCTCCGCCAAGCCCGACCAAGTCTGTCGACGTCCGCCGACCGGCGTGCCCTAGCCGCCGCGTCCAGCATCGGCCAGCGCCCCGACGAAGCCCCGACACGAGCCCTTGCGGCCGAAACCCGCCTCCTCCTCTTCACGCGCGCGATGCCGTGCACCCCACCGCCGGCGCCACCCTTGCGGCCGAGACCTGCCCCCCTCCTTCCCTCTTCTCCTCCGCCGTGCCAAGCCGCCGACGTGGATCTCACCGTCGCGTCCCCAATTCCTCCGCCGGACGACCGAAAACCCCCTCTGCCGCACATCTCCTCCGCCTCGCCTAGCGCGCCCCGCCGACCGACTTCTTCTCCGCTCTCTTCCCTCCGCCCGATCAAAACCGCCGCTGCCCGATCTTCCCTCTCTCTCCCTCGAGCTCATTCCCCTCTCCTTTTATTATTATTATTATTATTATTATTTTCTCTTTCTTTCTCTTTCTTTGAAAAGCTCTCCTCGAAAGAGAAGAGCAGCTGCTGACTAAGTGACTAGACGTTATTAAATATACATATTATTTTTTTAGTTGAAATTGTACACTGTAAATACCTGTGTAAGTGTACTAAGGGATCACGATCAATAATATTAGTATATATATATATAAGTATTTGCAAAATAGATTATTATTATTATTATTATTATTATTATTATTATTATTATTATTATTATTTTATATTATATTTTTATCTAATAAGTTTTTTGCTGTTAAAAGAATATTTTTAGAATTTCTATTATATATTATTTTAGTATATGTGTAAGTAGATACCTACAGTAGTAGTATAGGATTAAGAGTTTTGATATTTATTAAGTATAAGTATTTTAAAATTTCATGTAACTATCTTCATAAAAAGGGAGTAGGCTCTGAAAGCTATAAATATATTATTATGGTATTTATTAATACATATTTTTACCGAATTTTTAGTTAACCATATTGGATTTTAGTTTAAAAATATTTTCTAGCATTTATATGAAATATGCTTATTAAAGTAAGTTACAGTTTTGACCTAAAACGATTTTTACTACCTATAAATATTTCGGGATATTAAAATATAATTTTCAAAGATTATAAATATTCTTCAAAAATCATAATATATTATTTATCAAATTTCCTTCGACTATCCTTTTGTCCGCGACCAATTCCATTCTCCCTATACCCTAGCCAACTCCGTACGTTCATTATGTCCACCCTAACTAAATTGACCGTCCTAGACTCGTTGGAACCATCCGTACCACCAACAGAGGTCCCCTTACATAGTTGTTGCACCGAAGTCGTAGTTCGTACCACATTGATCATTGGAGTACACCGGACGTCCTACCAGGCAATACACCTTGCCATTTGCTGTTTAATTATTTTAGCTCATATTTCATGCATTATTTATTATTTATGCAAAATAAACTGTGATACATGGCATAACCTGTTAGAACTTACTGTTCATTTATATTTTCTGTTATGTATTATTTTTCTTACACATTAAACCTAGATTTAAGGGACCATCTTGTGTGTTGCATTCATTGGCCTTGACACGTTGTAACACGAAGTTGTGTGTCGCATGTAGAACACGGACATGCGTGACTGGCTGGCCACCGGTGCGTATAAGTCGTGCGATAGAAATAACCGCTAATAGAAATTGCATGCTAGTTTGACTTAGCGGTTATAGAGGTTTACTGTTGTGGATACAACATATTAGGCATTGGACGGGAAGAAAAGTTCCTTAATGTATGGGTCATATATGCACTGTCCTGATTGTCGGTTATCTCCAATGGAAGGTACGGTCCTGATAGCCGGTTATCTCCAGTAGGAGGTACGGTCCTGATTGCTGGTTATCTCTAGTGGGAGATACGGTCCTGATTCCTGATCCGGCCCATGCGTCAAAGGTTTGTTCTTTATTGCATATTTACTATAGTACGGTTAGGTACCCTATTGCAAGCATCCTTTATTTATTTGAGCAATATTTATTCAGTTTATATGGCATGATATTATGTGTCTTGTTACATCCCTCTGAGGACCTGGTTATCTCGCCAGGTGTGTGCTCTTGTCTTTCGCAGGTATTCTAGCTCTAGCCGTGATCATCGCTATTTCTTCGAGGATGATTGCACTTGGATCATTTTCGCTTTGCTCGTCAAAAATCATTTTTTTCTCATGTATTTTCCTTTATTTGTTGGTAGTGGATTTGTCTCCGCCCAACATATTTTATCAAGACAATTCATTACCATTGTACGATATCTTTTATTCATTTATTCTTGTGTGGATGAGATTAGTTATAGTTCTACTGCATTTTACAGCTTATGTATTCATACGAGGTTTCCATATATTGGAGTGTACTTCGTATGTATAGTATACAGCTGGCATGTCTATGTTCCTTGTGCTACGTATTTTGGGACTGGAGCGTTACAATTGGTACAGTCAGCAGTCCCGCGAACTGATGACAAAGATGGGATATGATTTGCAAAAAGCCCCTAACTTGAAAAATGGAAAAAGGGTCTCCGATATCTTTTTTTTATGTCTTCAGGACAACCAGTCCCGTGTCGGCTTGGGATTCTGGACAGATCATTAATCTCCTCAAAAGAAGTCTTCCAGGAGTAAGAAACCAATGAAAAATTGTAATATGGTTTCTTTCGCACCTGTTCCGTAAGAAGAAGCCATGACTTGTACCCGATCTTGGAGGCTCTATCTCAGAAACTATCCAGAAGGACAAAAAAATATTGTCACTCCTCCTCATGTCTCCGATGCCCTCCAGTATTGTCTCTTCTTGTTTCCAATGTTCCTTCGACATCATCGCCTCAAGGGGAACTTATCCCTCACAAGCCGACAATAGTTGACAAAGGCAAGCAGCCGGCCCAATTTGACAAAAACTTAAAAAAAACTACATTGCAAGGACTCGACAAACCGTATAATTTTGACATATTGGCTCAACTAGCCAATACTCCAGCAAGATTATCGATTCTCGAACTCTTGCGTCTCTCCAAGAAAATTCGAGAAACATTAAGTGAAGCTTTGATGCAAGCCGACGCTTGTCTGACACATCTCAAGAAATCAGACGAAGAACCGGTAGCATGCTTTCATTGTCTTAGCGTGATGGAATTGATTCCTAATATCACCTTCACTCAGGATGATATGTTACTTGAAGAAAATCGACATGACCGACCTCTCTACTTTGCAGGGTATGTCGACACAATAAAAATCGACCGTAGTCTGGTCGACCCTAGATCTGCACTCAGCATTATGCCTAAAAGTTTGTTGGATGCGCTGAGGATCCCAGTCCATAACCTCTCTACAACAGTCACGACTATTCTGGGGTTCAATTCTGGAAGAAGCGAACCGTTGGGAAAGATTCACCTAAATGTCCAAATTGGCAATCTCCGCACAAAAGTCACATTCTATGTGATTGATAATCACGTTTCCTACAATGTATTGTTAGGAAGACCGTGGTTGCATGAACATAACATCGTGCCATCAACTCTCCATCAATGCTTCAAATATGTTGATGACAAAGGAGAAGTCCGGAAAGAAGTGGCTGATCTTAATCCCTTCCAAGGTATTGAAGCATATTATACCGATTCTAGAATATATAAAGAAGAGTTCATGAAAGTCGTACTGGCTATGGATACTGAAGAAGACCGGAAGAATAATCCAGATGAGGTCTTGGTAATTCCAATCAAGGGACGCACTTCTCGTCTCTCGGCTTTTCAGACGCTGACCATTAATCTCTCTCCTACCAAGCATCCTCCTGTTGAAAAGATGGAGAATAGGAAGCTCACCTCTTCTGAGCCTCTTGTTATTGACCTTCGTCATAACAAGCCTCCTACTTCCCTTCCTCTTGTTATTAATCTTGGCAAGCCATCAGCCAAGGTTAAAAATACTGTTGTAAATGTTGATGCAAATATCAATATCGTAGTGTCTTCTTTACAGTTCATTGATGCCAATTATTACACACAGTGTTATCTAAAAATTCTGGATAACTTCGAACCTATGACTTTGGAGGCAATTCAACCCCTTTAAATTGAGGTATCATTAGAATCAGTACAAAACTCATTCTTTCTAGTTCCCTTCCGAAAGAAATATGAGCATCCAATCCTCTTCAGCAAAGGACTGAATCAAAATAATACATTTGATAGCGACTCTAAAAATGATGATAGAGGACGAATCAAACTACATCGTTACAGTCAACAATCCAAGGATATCACTATTACGATCCGCTTCCGAATAATCGGACATGCCCAGCCTACGTTGGAAGACTCAACGTAGTAAGCTGTACCAAGCTAGGAAAACTAACAAGTCAATATGAATAAGTATAAATCACAACATCTATAAACGATCCCAGAAAGATCACCATAATCCACAAGTCCATATAACATAAAGGTACCAGAGTCAACAGGAATAAAATACGCTATGAACTCTAAAAATAATATCTAGGACTAAAGCTAAACAGTCTAAACCTGAAGCCTCTAGCTAAGTCATGTCTCCATCCTGCTCAGCTAAGATCCCGTGCTCTGGCTCATAAGGTAGAACAATATCCTGCAAGTACACCTACAACATATCCAGTCAGGAGCGAAGCAAAGTACAATTCTAGGTAATAAACAAGAACATCATGCTATGAAAAATGTACAAGAGAACATGTAAAGCATAGAAAAGAACAAGAAAGTACATGAATGTAAAGTACAGGAAATAAAGTACAAGAAAGTAAACCATGAACCTGAAGTACAAGACATGACATGTGCACAACGTTTGAAATACAACTAACCTATGTGACCGGCTGGGGTAAGTACAGGAATAAGTACAGGAGTACAGGAATAAGGGTACGACTTAGGGCCCGCGTGCATGATGCGAGGCTTAAGCTATCAACATAAATTTTTGATCTCTGGGTTTGGTCACATAGCTAGTGTATTTCCCCACCCGACCCCAAGTAAGTACAAAAACATGAAAGTACATGAGAACATGATATCGTGTCATGACGTGTCATAAGAAAAGCACATGATATGAATATAAATGAACATAAACCATAGAATGTACTTGCCTTGCTTAGGGTGATCGAGAGTAGGAAGTAAATCTGTGAGTCCACCTGTTTTAGTACAAGTTGGTTAGGTTCTAGATGTAAAGGCATCAACTAATTGTGACTATCTATCAAAATATACCTGGCTAACCATTAACTATATCTAGTTCTCCTCCAAATTAATTATACACATATCCTAGCTAGCTATATTTATATAGGCAATATCCACAGAATGTTATATTAGGACAATATCCAAATAGTATCTATTTAAGCAAAATAAAAATAATTGAATAATATTCTAGAGTAGTTACTACTAAGGATTTTATGGATACTTAGATAAGAATAATTTGTATTGACTTATCATTACCATAATTAATATCCAATTCATCGCTAGTGCCTAAACTAGCTAAAACAAATAAGGGTACAATTGTTCTACTAACCTAAATAGGTTGGTCCAGAATACTATTATGACCAAAGAGACAAATATAGACTTAAACTGACGCTGCCTCAAGCTGACAATAACTAGGAATCCAATTTAACTCATCCTGTTACCCAATATGACACCATTATAACCATACTGCTGCTTAGGACTGGTCCAAGTACTCCCAAGCCTATTGCCAAATGCAATAATTCTTGCAGCTCAATAAACAATTCCTTCCTACAATAGGATATAGGCCCAACCAACCAATCTCTACATAAAGACACCCACAGTAATATTATACACAACCAATCTTAGCAAGACCCCATCAAATGCATACACCAGCTTCAGATTTGAATGTTCAGTAGAACATTCAGTCTGCTCTGTTCTGCATTCACAAAATTCTTTAACAAGCACCCAGAGCTCAAAACAATGTTTCAGGAATAATTTATATAGAACCCAACCCCTCTATTGTAGCAGATTAGAGAAACAAGAGTTTACAAAATAAGCATTCAAATTGAAGGCTAAAACAAAGGTTCAAAAATAACACTTCCAAAATCAAGTGTTCAAATAACCCTCAAACCAACTGTCCTGCCAAATGCTTACACAAAGACTACTCTGCTACATAGCCTTCCAAAACCACACACACAAATCAATTGATAAGAATAGAATTTATACAAATCCAATGATAAAATAGAATTATACAAACCGAATCGAAATCAAATAAAACTAATAGACATCGCCATGGCCAACTCAGAAGGATCCTGCCATATGCTATTCCTTCCCGCAGATCCGAAGCCAACCCCATCAATAAATCAACTCTTCCACCCAAGCTTTATTCCAAACCCAGCAGACCCCATCAAGATTGGTAGAACACACAATTCAAACTTAATAGCCGTTCAATTGAATGTTCAGTAAAACATTCAAGTCACTGCCTAGTATACATTCAAAAGTTACTGTCCCGCCAAGCACACGAACCCCCAACCCAATCACACAGTCTTCCAGTCCATTTTGAATAACAGTCACCCCGGACACGAACAATCCCGAACAAGAACAATCCTGGATACGACCAAAGTTGGACATGCACAACTCGATCTTCCCGTTTTCCCCGACCAGTCCTGGCCGATACTCCTATTAATTCTATCACAAAACAATATTCTCCTATTATAAGAAGGGTTGAGTGAATACCTGAGAAGAAAGGCTGATCCAAAACAGAGACACGATCCCACTGTCATGGATACGATCCATTCGTGTTCGAATACGATACGATAACCTATTGGGACAATTCATCGAACAGATTCCAAGCACCAAGAGTTTAAACAGAACATCAGAGGAATCTAAATCTCTCCTTTAAGTAATTTTGAGAAAAATCAAGAACAATAAGGGAACTTGAATTAAAACTCACAGATTTATAAATCCCAAATTCTTGCCGCCCACTCTTCCCAATCAATCAATGCTCTTCCGATTAATAGTCCTGCCAAATTTCCAAACCATGAAGGAAACTAATACTAATCGATCATCAAGATTATTGTGAAATAAATCCAAATATGAACAAAATTGGGATCGACACTCACCTCCTCGTCGCGGTGGTGCGCCGCCGTCACCTGCCGTGTGGTCGTCAATGAACACTTCGTAGAAAAAGACGACCGGAGATGAATCACTGCACGTCACGGATCCAAGCGTCGGGAAGAAACGGACTCGCCACTGTCGAAAAGACGAACTTGCTGCCTAGCCAGAGTGAGGAAGTTGCTCGATCAGAATCGAACTGACACGAGGTGGAATAAATTTTAATTACGACCTGGAGGAGTAAATCATAAGGGCACGATATTCACAGCACGGTCAGAAGTGATAGTTTAGTACAATTGAACTAGAACAAAATAAGAAAGTCATGGTTAGATAGGCATGATTAAGTCCAAAATTTAGACAAAACATGATAGAAATATAAGTATGATTTAAAAATCTAGTGAAACGGAATCAAATCGAGCAATGTATATTTATTTAAAGAAATCAATGATCCAATGATAAAATGCAAGAAGAAAAATTGTAAGGGTCGATTGAAAAAACGTATGGAACTACCCAGGAGGTATTAGTACCAAATCAAGGTAAAAGTGTAAGGATTTGTGACGCAAGGAAAATCAATAATCATATGAAACATGATATAGCTTCTATGGTATCCGAAAAACATATATATATATATATATATATATATATATATATATATATATATATATATATATATATATATATATATATATATGAAGTCACTTCAGTTAGAATCCATGCCCAGCCAGTGTATCCTGGATGCAGTGAACTTTTTTGCTCTGTGACTCAAATAATGATATGTTACCGAATATTCTATCGATTTTATTCATTTTCAAACAATTATTAAAGAATCAACTCAAGAGGTGTAACGCCCCAGTCCCAAAATACTTAGGACTAAGAACGTAGACATGACAGCTGCATACATATGAGTATACTCCAATATATGGACACCTCTAATGTATACATAAGCTGTAAAATGCAGTAACCCAAGAGTAATCTAATCTCATCCATAAAATAAAAGAATAAAAGATATCATATAATCAACTATGAAATATTTTTGTACAATATGTTGGGCGGAGACAAATCCACTACCAACAACTAAAGAAAGAAATACATGGAAAATGAAATGATTTGTCGAGAGTAGCAAGAAAAGATCCAAGACATGTCATCTTCGAAGGGAATGAGAAGATCACGACCTCGGCTAGAATACATGCGAAAGATAAGAACACACTGTAGAAGCATAAAAATTTTAGCAATGAAGCTCTATGCGCCCAAGCCAATGAGGACATATGCGCCCAAGTCATCCTGTGAGGCTCTATGGGCCCAAGTCATCCTGTGAAGCTCTATGCGCCCAAGTCATCCTGTGAAGCTCTATACGCCCAAGCCACCCTGTGAAGGAGGGCACATAGCCTGAAATAGGGCTATGTGCCCAAGCCTGGCTCGGTCAAAGCCATGATCGAAACGTGCACCGAAGCGCACGGCCACGTCAGTCTCCACGAGCAGTCATGTACCGAAGTATGCGGCCATGTCAACACCATGACCAACCCACGATCTCGCAGCCTGCATGAGCCTATACCCTATACGCCCAAGGCAGGACTATGCGCTGTAATGCTTGTGGTTCGTATTACGTATTTCTAGAATACGTGTACGTATTTATTTTTGTATTGCATGATTCCTTGTTTAGTTTTCTTCATGGCTTGGCTTGGCTTGGTTTATTCTTGGCCCGAGTTGGCTTGGTTCGGTTGGGATTATTTTGGTTCATCATGAACCATGGATAAACCCCCTACCTACCACCACCTTTGATATTTATTGCCATTTCTTCTTTCTCTCTCTTCATTATTCATCTTCTTCTTCCTCATTTACTCCCTTCACCTACCAAAGAGAGGAAGAGAGAGGTCTAGGCAAGTGCACCTTGCCACCACTTGAGAACCACTTTTTATTTGTCTATTAGCTAGATTAGGCCATGGTGATCAACATTAGAACTTGACATTTTGTGATTTGGAGTCTCCATTGTTCTAGATCTAAGTTTCTTCTATTTTCGGTTTTGCATGGTTTTGATCTATTTAAGTTGTATTTTTTTATTGGTTTTGATGTTCTTATGTTGGAGAGAATTGAATTTCACCCAAGATAGAACTTTGCAAAGTTAGATTTGGACTTATTTTGACCAAGTTATGGACTTTTGAAGCTTTGGGTTCAACCCATGGAGTTCTTGCTATTTGGAGAAGACAGTGAGCAGTGGACGAGCTTTTTAGCTTGTGCCACTGAGTTGTGCGCGCTCTTTAGCATAGCGCAGTCCCCATACGCTACCTTTTGGGAGCGTATGTCTTGCATACGCTCGCTTGCTTGACAAGGAGTCGTATGGAGCCCATACGCTGCCTTTTGGGAGCGTATGTCTCGCATACGCTCGCTTGCTTGACAAGGAGTCGTATGGAGCCCATACGCTACCTTTTGGGAGCGTATGTCTTGCATACGCTCGCTTGCTTGACAAGGAATCGTATGGAGCCCATACGCTGCCTTTTGGGAGCGTATGTCTCGCATACGCTCGCTTGCTTGACAAGGAGTCGTATGGAGTTCATACGCTGCCTTGATGAGGAGTCGTATGGAGTTCATACGCTGCCTTTTGGGAGTGTATGTCTTGCATACGCTCGCTTGGGTGACAAGGAGTCGTATGGACCTCATACGCTGCCTTTTGGAGGCGTATGGAGTACTTGCACTGAGCGTATGACTTTTGCACTGAGCGTATGGCCTTTGGCTGACTTGGTCTTATGTCAGCGTGTCAGATTTGGTTTTATTTTCCTTAAGCTTGGCTCTTCTATAGTCCTGTATAATGATATTTTATTAGATATTTTATGCCCATTTTATATCATTACGCCTTTTGTCATGAACTTGATAATCACAATTGATGTAATATGTTAGGAAGGATAACTGAGCCTGACACGATAGTGACCCGTAGTGGTGCACTCCTGACATGAGTAACCTGACATGACCTGATAGTGGCCCGTCGTGGCACACTCCTGGCAAATACACTTGACCTGATAACCTGACATGTTATATCTTGATAAGCTGTTGTGACGGCTACTTGACATGACATGACCTGTATAATAATCTGGACACCGTGGGCGATTGTGCTTGTATAAATAAACCAGTCCTGTCTTGCATCATGTCTAGGACATGGACTCCTGAGTACCACGGTCAGGAGTACCTACTAAAATGGACTAAGGCTAATAACTAGATTAAAACATTAGTCATGACAAGATTTCCCAGCTACAGGCAATCCTATTACCTGGGCACGCCTTGGGATCTGTAGCCTGCCGTCGAGTAGGGCACATTTGCAGCACACTGTCATATGTTGCACCCTTCAAGCTACCTAAGGGTACATTCATTTCCTAGATGATGTACCCACCTGAATTCAACTCTAATCTTTTAACCCGGGTAACCTGGATGGTCTGCAGGGCTTGTGGCTGTGGAACAATCTCACTGCATCTTGTTAGTAATTAGGCTTGTGACAACCCTAGTTAGTTAAAGTATCAAGCCATAATTTCTTGCTTGGCCGTGAAGTGATGGGATGGAGTCTAACCAGTCTAGTCTTGCCCTGATCCTGTTCCAGATTATTGAATGACCAGAATGCTTGTATTTATTTTACCGATAAATGGTGAGAATTCTAAGTTCTGTTCAGACGAAGGGTTACAACCCCGGTCCTTGTTTGGTTTACGGGTTGTAACCTGGTTATCTGAATAGTTCTATGGTTATCTCGTCGTATATCATCATGGTGTATTTTCTTTATTTCCAGTTCTTACTTTTATTTATATCTTGTGCTGATTGCTGGTTTTAGTTCTTAAGTGAAGCTTCCTTTGTGGCACTTGCTCTTTCTGGGGTCTGACCCAGCTGGTTTTGTGTGGCCAGATTTCGGAGCAGCTCCAGAGGATCTACCGACCTTCCTGCCAGATGGTGAACACTAGAAGGAATCCCGGCAACGAGTGGGTTTTATTTTGCTCTTCCACTCTATTGTAAAAATATTCTTTTGAGGCGTTTAGCCGACGAGCACCTGTTTAGCTCGATTGCACTTACTTACTGTCTGCCTACGGGCTGTAGCATGATTGACATATCCTAGGGTTGATCATGTATGACTAAACTCTTGCTAGTCCTAACATTTTGTAACGACTAGCTTCATGATCAGCTGAATATGTAATGTTTGGGACGCCTTACTATTGTATATTTAATGATCATACATCTTGTAACTTTTACTTACTTGCTTGTGATTGAGACAATAGGCTTGTTTATGACCTTAAGAGACTGCTGGCTTGTAGTTAAACCCTCATGTATCTAGACAGCCGTGACCGTATAGCGAGATAGATTCCATTTTATATACGTAGCTGGCTATGTCTGCCCCCGCTCTCCAGTATTCTGGTTCTGGGGCGTGACATGGTTTAAGTGGTGGCCCATGCAGGTCTTGTAAATCAAGATATGTGAGAGTTTATCGAATAGATGTCTCAATCAGTATTCGTCCTTGATCTCTGCTCATATCTTCTGAATCCCTGGATTCTTGTCCTGATCATATGCTTGTATCGTTGATCTGTCCTGGTCCTTCCTTATTGTTCCCTATGTCGTCTTCTTCAGCGGCATTGTTCGTGGTCCTACCGACCAGCAAGGCGGAGCACCTCCCGCAGACCAGCAGCAACCCGGGGATCAAGCCCAGTACTCCGGAGTAGCCTCCAGAGTCGAGCCTATTGGAGAAGAGCCACCAGTCCAGCCAGTTCAACCTGTAGAACCTGATGATGGCACTTAGGCGGGACTCGTCAGGACCTTGATAGCTTCCCAAGATCGTCGTGGAGACGCCTTGCAACAGGCAGTGACGGATGCTTTGACCAGAGGAGGTCATCAGGGTAACAGCGCGGCCAACAGCTTCAAGCGCTTGAACCCTCCATTCTTCGACGGTAGTGAAGATGCTATCGCAGCAGATGCATGGCTTCAGGACACAGAGGTGATTCTAGAAGCAGGCAGGACCCCAGAGAACGAGAAGGTGGCCGTTATGCGCCTGCAGTTGTTAGATCTTGCCCGCAGCTGGTGGGCAGCGCAGGCCGTTGGATTAGCAGCACCCATTGCTTGGGCAGTATTCAGAGAAAGATTCCAGACCAAGTATTTCGATGCCGTGGCTCGGTATGATCTGTAGACGAGGTTTACCAATCTGAAGCAAGGAGGCAGAACGGTCGACGGATATACGGCCGAGTTTTCGAGACTCAGTCGATTTGCTCCCACCTTGGTGGCAGCCGAGTATGATAGAGCCCAGCGGTTCCAGCAGGAACTTCACCTGGAGATCTTATTGGCAGTTGAGCAGTTTGAGCATCAGACTTTTGATGCAGTCTTGAGAGCAGCCCGGAGGCATGAGTATACCTCCCAGAGGATTGTGGATAGGGCCGGAGGTCGGAAGAGATCTCACGGCCAGATGAATCAGTCTTCAGTACCGGCCCCGGCAGCCAGGGCTTTGACTATTGGAGCTCCGAGGCGAGCGACCTCAGTAACGTCGATTCAGCATTCAACTCCGACGCACCCTCAGCCGCAGAAGCAGAAGCAATCTTCCACAGTGGGTTGTTCTCATTGTGGGAAGCCAGGCCATGTGGTGGCAGAATGTCGCAGGGCACAGGGATTGTGTCTGTCTTGTGGAGCACAAGACCATAGGGTTGGATCCTGCCCGAATAGGGGTGGTTCATCATCGTCCAACCTTTCTAGATCTTCGGTGAGAGGACCAGCTCCGGTCCAGCAGCAACAGTATCCATTGCCGAGGCCCTTGCCGCCTCAGACCCAAGTGTTCCAGCAGCAGAACCCCCAGCAGTATGCACAAGTCCAAGCCTAGAGTCAGAGCAGACAGCGAGGATTTCAGCAGAGGGGACCAGTACCCCGAGGGCATGGTCAGGCTATGGTGATGACCGTGGAGGAAGGATTGGCACCAGGAGAGGTAGTGGCAGGTACTATTCTCGTCAACTCCTTTCCAGCTTCAGCTTTATTTGATTCTGGTGTATCGCATTCATTTATGTCTACACGATTCGCGATACGGGTAGGATTGGAGCCCGAGTCATTATCAGTAAGGCTTAATATACTTACTGGTAACGGACTTGTGGGAGTAGATAGAGTGTTTTCCTCGTGTCGGATCGTAGTTAGCGGTAGAGAATTCCCTGCTAGATTGATAGAGTTTCCGATGGCCGATTATGATGTGGTCCTAGGGATGGATTGGTTGAGGAACCAGTATGCTAGGATAGACTGCCACATTGGCAGAGTTGTTTTTAGCATTCCAGGCGAGCCGGAGTTTTCTTTCTCCCGAGGCGAAGTTGAGTCATCTCCTCCGATATTGCGAATGGCAGTAGCAGCAGTTCAGTTGCCCAGGATAGTCGAGGAGTTTCCAGATATTTTTCCAGAAGAACTTCCAGGTATGCCTCCGGAGCAGGAGATCGAGTTCACTATAGACTTGATTCCTGGGACAGCCCCAGTGTCAGAGAGAGTCTACAGGATGGCGCCATCAGAGTTGGAGATCTTGTACAAGATGATTGAAGAACTCAGAACTAAGGGATTCATTCGTGCTAGTGGATCGCCTTGGGGAGCCCCGATGCTTCTTGTGAAAAAGAAGGATGGTACGTCCAGGTTATGTGTTGATTATCGTACCTTGAACTCAGTAACAATTAAGAACAGATACCCTCTTCCGAGGATAGATGACTTGTTTGATCAACTCAAGGGGGCTTCAGTATTCTCGAAGATTGATTTGCGCTCAGGATATCACCAGATCAGAGTCAGAGAGCAGGACATCCCGAAGACAGCTTTTAGATCGAGGTATGTGCATTGGGAGTTCCTAGTGATGCCTTTTGGAGCAACCAATGCGCCGGCAGTATTCATGGACCTCATGAATCGCATTTTCATGCCTTACTTGGATCAGTTTGTGATTGTGTTCTTGGATGACATCCTGGTCTACAGCAAGAGTGAGGCGGAGCATGAGCAGTATCTTCGCGTGGTTCTTCAGATCCTCAGAGAGCACCAGTTATATGCCAAGTTCAGTAAATACGAGTTCTGGCTCAATCGCATTTCGTACTTGGGTCATATCATCACTCGATGAGGAGTAGAAGTGGATCCCCAGAAGATTGTGGCTATTGAGTCATGGCCAGTGCTCAGAACAGTTGTAGAGGTTCGCAGTTTTCTTGGATTGGCCGACGATTACCGGCGATTTGTTTCAGACTTTGCTCGAATATCAGCACCATTGACGCAGTTGACCCGCAAGGATGCGCAGTTTGCTTGGACAGCAGAGTGTCAGAGTTCTTTTGAGCAGTTGAAGCGAGGCCTGATAACAGCTCCTATTCTCACGCTTCCAGATGGGACCGGAGGATTCTCAGTGTACTGTGATGCTTCAGGTAGAGGTTTAGGATGTGTTCTGATGCAGCATGGGAAGGTAATAGCTTATGAGTCACGACAACTTCGTGATCATGAGAGGAATTACCCAACCCATGACTTGGAGCTGGCAGCAGTGGTGTTTGCACTCAAGTTATGGAGGCACTATTTGTATGGAGATAGGGTGGAGATCTTCACCGACCACAAGAGCCTGAAATATGTTTTCACCCAGAAGGAGCTTAACATGCGTTAGAGGAGGTGGCTGGAGCTTCTTGTGGATTATGATATCAACCTGCAGTATCACCCTGGAAAGGCCAATGTCGTAGCGGATGTATTGAGCAGAAGAGCGGGAGTTTATTTTCTAAAAGCGCAACCAGAGCTGTTAGCAGATCTTCAGAAGATGGGTATTGAAGTTGTTCTCCCTTCCAGTGTGGCCTTGATGGCCAGTATGCAAGTTCAGTCCACTATAGTCGAGAGGATCCGGATGGCGCAACCGGCAGATTCCAAGCTTCAGCGACTCAGAGCAGAATGCGAGGCAGAATGAAGACCAGAGTTATGCATTCATGAGGATGGTACACTTCGACATGGTAAGCATCTTTGTGTACCCAGCGGAGATATCCGGCAGGAGATCATGTCAGAAGCGCACAGTTCTCAGTATTCCATCCATTCTGGCAGTACGAAGATGTACTGTGATATCCGGCAGCATTTCTGGTGGAATGGCATGAAGCGGGAGATAGCTTGGTTTGTCTCTCGATGTTTGGTTTGCCAACAAGTTAAAGCCGAACATCAGAGACCGGCTGGACTTCTTCAGCCCTTACCGATTCTAGAATGGAAGTGGGAGCATGTGACCATGGATTTTGTGACTGGACTACCTAGATCCCCAGCTGGTAGAGATGCTATCT
This sequence comes from Iris pallida, assembly GCA_029216955.1. Lineage (NCBI taxonomy): Eukaryota > Viridiplantae > Streptophyta > Magnoliopsida > Asparagales > Iridaceae > Iris > Iris pallida. Next base: position 12,496,299 of record JANAVB010037819.1, read on the forward strand.
GGGTTATAGTTGACAGGCTCACGAAAGTGGCTCATTTTCTTCCATTCAGAGTTGGTCAGTCGACGGCTCAGTTAGCAGAGATGTACCTCAGGCAGATTATCAGATTGCACGGTGTGCCAGTCAGTATCACCTCGGACCGAGATTCAAGATTTATGTCGCACTTTTGGCGTAGTTTGTAAGAGAGTTTGGGAACTCATCTCCAGTTCAGTTCAGCATATCACCCGCAGACAGATGGCCAGTCGGAGCGCACGATCCATACTCTTGAAGACATATTACGGTCTTGCACACTTGACTTCGGTGGTTCATGGGAAGATCACTTGCACCTGGTGGAATTCTCGTACAACAATAGTTTCCAGGCCAGTATCCAGATGGCCCCGTTCGAGGCGCTGTATGGCAGGAAGTGCAGATCCCCGCTATCCTGGGATGATGTTGGAGAAAAACAGATGCTTGGTCCAGAATTGATTGCTCAGACCATTGAAGTGGTCAGAAGGGTCAGAGATCATCTTCGAGTTGCCCAAGATTGCCAGCGTCATTGGGCCGATTCTCATCGGCGCCCTCTCGAGTTTTCGGTCGGCGATCATGTATTCCTGAGGATTTTGCCTAACCGTGGCATCATTCGTTTCGGCGTACGGGGCAAGCTTAGTCCTAGGTATATAGGACCGTTTGATATTCTGGAGCGAGTAGGAGAGGTATCCTATCGTCTCGCTCTTTCACCGTCGCTAAGCGAGGTGCATGACGTGCTCCATGTATCCCAATTACGACGGTATATCCCGGACCCGAGCCACATCCTGGATCATTCAGAATTGGTTGTTGGTACCAACCTTTCATATGAGGAGAGGCCCGTATCTATATTAGACCAGAGAGAGAAGATCCTCAAGAACAAGACTATCAAGTTAGTCCGAGTTGCTTAGGGTCATCACTCTTTGGGGGAGTCAACGTGGGAGCGTGATGATGATATCCGATCGCGATATCCCGACTTGTTTGACTCGTGAGGTATAAAGTCTTTCTTATGCCTCATGCCTACGATTCCTTGCTTGAATGAGTGATTGTATGCCTAGTTATAGCTTGCATGTGATTAATGTAGCTTGTCATTGCTCTTCTAGCCTCTTGATTAAATTCCAAGGACGGAATTCTTTTAAGGTGGGTAGAGTTGTAATGCCTGTGGTTCGTATTACGTATTTCTAGAATACGTGTACGTATTTATTTTTGTATTGCATGATTCCTTGTTTAGTTTTCTTCATGGCTTGGCTTGGCTTGGCTTGGTTTATTCTTGGCCCGAGTTAGCTTGGTTCGGTTGGGATTATTTTGGTTCATCATGAACCATGGATAAACCTCCTACCTACCACCGCCTTTGATATTTATTGCCATTTCTTCTTTCTCTCTCTTCATTATTCATCTTCTTCTTCCAAATTTACTCCCTTCACCTACCAAAGAGAGGGAGAGAGAGGTCTAGGCAAGTGCACCTTGCCACCACTTGAGAACCACTTTTTATTTGTCTATTAGCTAGATTAGGCCATGGTGATCAACATTAGAACTTGACATTTTGTGATTTAGAGTCTCCATTATTCTAGATCTAAGTTTCTTCTATTTTCGGTTTTGCATGGTTTTGATCTATTTAAGTTGTATTTTTTTATGGGTTTTGATGTTCTTATGTTGGAGAGAATTGAATTTCACCCAAGATAGAACTTTGCAAAGTTGGATTTGGACTTATTTTGACCAAGTTATGGACTTTTGAAGCTTTGGGTTCAACCCATGGATTTCTTGCTGTTTGGAGAAGACAGTGAGCAGTGGACGAGCTTTTTAGCTTGTGCCACTGAGTTGCGCGCGCTCTTTAGCGCAGTGCAGTCCCCATACGCTGTCTTTTGGGAGCGTATGTCTCGCATACGCTCGCTTGCTTGACAAGGAGTCGTATGGAGCCCATACGCTGCCTTTTGGGAGCGTATGTCTCGCATACGCTCGCTTGCTTGACAAGGAGTCGTATGGAGCCCATACGCTGCCTTTTGGGAGCGTATGTCTCGCATACGCTCGCTTGCTTGACAAGGAATCGTATGGAGCCCATACGCTGCCTTTTGGGAGCGTATGTCTCGCATACGCTCGCTTGCTTGACAAGGAGTCGTATGGAGTTCATACGCTGCCTTGATGAGGAGTCGTATGGAGTTCATACGCTGCCTTTTGGGAGTGTATGTCTTGCATACGCTCGTTTGGGTGACAAGGAGTCGTATGGACCTCATACGATGGAGTACTTGCACTGAGCGTATGACTTTTGCACTGAGCGTATGGCCTTTGGCTGACTTGGTCTTATGTCAGCGTGTCAGATTTGGTTTTATTTTCTTTAAGCTTGGCTCTTCTATAGCCCTGTATAATGATGTTTTATTAGATATTTTATGCCCATTTTATATCCTTACGCCTTTTGTCATGAATTTGATAATCACAATTGATGTAATATGTTAGGAAGGATAACTGAGCCTGACACGATAGTGACCCGTAGTGGTGCACTCCTGACATGAGTAACCTGACATGACCTGATAGTGGCCCGTCGTGGCGCACTCCTGGCAAATACACTTGACCTGATAACCTGACATATTATATCTTGATAAGCTGTTACGACGGCTACTTGACATGACATGACCTGTATAATAACCTAGACACCGTGGGCGATTGTGCTTGTATAAATAAACCAGTCCTGTCTTGCATCATGTCTAGGACATGGACTCCTGAGTACCACGGTCAGGAGTACCTACTAAAATGGACAAAGGCTAATAACTAGATTAAAACATTAGTCATGATGAGATTTCCCAGCTACAGGCAATCCCGTTACCTGGGCATGCCTTGGGATCTGTAGCCTGCCGTCGAGTAGGGCACATTTCCAGCACACTGTCATGTGTTGCACCCTTCAAGCTACCTAAGGGTACATTCATTTCCTGGACGATGTACCCACCTGAATTCAACTCTAATCTTTTAACCCGGGTAACCTGGATGGTCTGCAGGGCTTGTGGCTGTGGAACAATCTCACTGTATCTTGTTAGTAATTAGGCTTGTGACAACCCTAGTTAGTTAAAGTATCAAGTCGTAATTTTTTGCTTGGCCGTGAAGTGATGGGATGGAGTCTAACCAGTCTAGTCTTGCCCTGATCCTGTTCCAGATTATTGAATGACCAGAATACTTGTATTTATTTTACCGATAAATGGTGAGAATTCCAAGTTCTGTTCAGACGAAGGGTTACAACCCCGGTCCTTGTTTGGTTTACGGGTTGTAACCTGGTTATCTGAATAGTTCCATGGTTATCTCGTCGTATATCATCCTGGTGTATTTTCTTTATTTCCAGTTCTTACTTTTATTTATATCTTATGCTGATTGCTGGTTTTAGTTCTTAAGTGAAGCTTTCTTTGTGGAACTTGCTCTTTCTGGGGTCTAACCCAGCTGGTTTTGTGTGGCCAGATTTCGGAGCAGCTCCAGAGGATCTACCGACCTTCCTGCCAGATGGTGAACACTAGAAGGAATCCCGGCAACGAGTGGGTTTTATTTTGCTCTCCCACTCTATTGTAAAAATATTCTTTTGAGGCGTTTAGCCGACGAGCACCAGTTTAGCTCGATTGCACTTACTTACTGTCTGCCTACGGGCTGTAGCATGATTGACATATCCTAGGGTTGATCATGTATGACTAAACTCTTGCTAGTCCTAACATTTTGTAACGACTAGCTTCATGATCAGCTGAATATGTAATGTTTGGGATGTCTTACTATTGTATATTTAATGATCATACATCTTGTAACTTTTACTTACTTGCTTGTGATTGAGACAATAGGCTTGTTCATAACCTTAAGAGACTGCTGGCTTGTAGTTAAACCCTCATGTATCTAGACAGCCGTGACCGTATAGCGAGATGGATTCCATTTCATATACGTAGCTGGCTATGTCTGCCCCCGCTCTCCAGTATTCTGGTTCTGGGGCGTGACATGGTTTAAGTGGTGGCCCATGCAGGTCTTGTAAATCATGATATGTGAGGGTTTACCGAATAGATGTCTCAATCAGTATTCGTCCTTGATCTCTGCTCATATCTTCTGAATCCCTGGATTCTTGTCCTGATCATATGCTTGTATCGTTGATCTGTCCTGGTCCTTCCTTATTGTTCCCTATATCGTCTTCTTCAGTGGCATTGTTCGTGGTCCTACCGACCAGCAAGGCGGAGCACCTCCCGCAGACCAGCAGCAACCCGGGGATCAAGCCCAGCACTCCGGAGTAGCCTCCAGAGTCGAGCCTATTGGAGAAGAGCCACCAGTCCAGCCAGTTCAACCTGTAGAACTTGATGATGGCACTTTGGCGGGACTCGTCAGGACCTTGATAGCTTCCCAAGATCGTCGTGGAGACGCCTTGCAACAGGCAGTGACGGATGCTTTGACCAGAGGAGGTCATCTGGGTAACAGCGCGGCCAACAGCTTCAAGCGCTTGAACCCTCCATTCTTCGACGGTAGTAAAGATGCTATCGCAGCAGATGCATGGCTTCAGGACACAAAGGTGATTCTAGAAGCAGCCAGGACCCCAGAGAACGAGAAGGTGGCCGTTGTGCGCCTGCAGTTGTTAGATCTTGCCCGCAGCTGGTGGGCAGCGCAGGCCGTTGGATTAGCAGCACCCATTGCTTGGGCAGTATTCAGAGAAAGATTCCAGACCAAGTATTTCGATGTCGTGGCTCGGTATGATCTGCAGACGAGGTTTACCAATCTGAAGCAAGGAGGCAGAACGGTCGACGGATATGCGGCCGAGTTTTCGAGACTCAGTCGGTTTGCTGCCACCTTGGTGGCAGCCGAGTATGATAGAGCCCAGCGGTTCCAGCAGGGACTTCACCTGGAGATCTTGTTGGCAGTTGAACAGTTTGAGCATCAGACTTTTGATGCAGTCTTGAGAGCAGCCCGGAGGCATGAGTATACCTCCCAGAGGATTGTGGATAGGGCCGGAGGTCGGAAGAGATCTCACGGCCAGATGAATCAGTCTTCAGCACCGGCCCTGGCAGCCAGGGCTTTGACTATTGGAGCTCCGAGGCGAGCGGCCCCAGTAACGTCGGTTCAGCATTCAACTCCGACGTACCCTCAGCAGCAGAAGCAGAAGCAATCTTCCGCAGTGGGTTGTACTCATTGTGGGAAGCCAGGCCATGTGGTGGCAGAATGTCACAGGGCACAGGGATTGTGTCTGGATTGTGGAGCACCAGACCATAGGGTTGGATCCTGCCCGAATAGGGGTGGTTCATTATCGTCCAGCCTTTCTAGCTCTTCGGTGAGAGGACCAGCTCCGGTCCAACAGCAGCAGTATCCATTGCCGAGGCCCTTGCCGCCTCAGACCCAAGTGTTCCAGCAGCAGAACCCCCAGCAGTATGCACAAGTCCAAGCCTAGAGTCAGAGCAGGCAGCGAGCATTTCAGCAGAGGGGACCAGTACCCCGAGGGCACGGTCAGGCTTTGGTGATGACCGTGGAGGAAGGATTGGCACCAGAAGAGGTAGTGGCAGGTACTATTCTCGTCAACTCCTTTCCAGCTTCAGTTTTATTTGATTCTGGTGCATCGTATTCATTTATGTCTGCACGATTCGTGACACGGGTAGGATTGGAGCCCGAGTCATTATCAGTAAGGCTTAATATACTTACTGGTAACGGACTTGTGGGAGTAGATAAAGTGTTTTCCTCGTGTCAGATCGTAGTTAGCGGTAGAGAATTCCCCGCTAGATTGATAGAGTTTCCGATGGCCGATTATGATGTGGTCCTAGGGATGGATTGGTTGAGGAACCAGTATGCTAGGATAGACTGCCACATTTATGGTACCTTGCACCAATAAAAAAAAGACAGCATTTCTTCTTCTTTTTGTGTGTGTCCACAAAAATGGTGACTCTGCTGGGGACTAGCTTTTCCTCTGACGAGAAGGTGGTGACGCAATCCGATACCGATAAAGTAGGGAGTACTCAGAAGATGGTGATCGTAAAGTTCGATCAGCAGGCGTTCGAAGAGATGCTATCGAGGTATGGCTCTACTCCCTCAAAATCAGCGAAGCCAAACAAGTCTCGCAAGACTTGGCTTCCGAAGGCTCGCTGTGCATATCCTGCTAGTGTCATAGCAGATATGCAACTGGAGGACTCTATCACATGGGCGTATGACTCTGCCACAGAAGCTCTCCAAATGGAGAAGGCTCACACCGTTCCGGGATCTACTAGCCCAGTAACTTCTTTCCTGCACAACCAACAATAGAGTGTTCGACGCTCGAGACTTGGCAAAGGAATGTACTACGTTGCCAAGAATAGGAGTGTTGGACACTCTGGGCAAACCCGGCGAAGCTCACAAACGAAGGAGACGAAGCTGGAAGAAAACAGCACTGCTCCACCGAGCATGCGCCCAAGGGGATGTTTGGGCGCATAACTCCAATCAGAAGGCCCCTGTCTTCAACAGATTGGGCATCCAGGATCATGCCCCCAAGGCTATGCGCCCAGGCTCACTGGATCCATACTATGCGCCACATCAAAGAGGCTCAGACACGCTGCCAAGAAGCATGCGCCCAAGGCCAGTCTCCAAGGCCTATGTGCCCACAGCAAAAAGATAGGCCCCAACGCATATAGCATGGGACTGTCTTCAAGGACATCACAGAACTTAGGTGTGGGGGTTGCCCCTGCACATGAACTAAGTCTGGAGGTGCCAACTCTCCTTACGAACCCGCATGCAAAGCTCGACGATACATGTAACATGGGTTGTAAGGCAAAACTCCCTTCTGCTGACTTACGCGACATGATAAATCATAAGCGTAAAGCGAGGAAGGACATAACAAATCATAGTGCACATCCGTGCACCAGTATTGTCATCGACTGTTGCTGCTCCAAAGCAACGAGAGCGCCTCAGAGACAGTCCGTGTTCTGACAGCTGTATTTCTTTGACGACGAAAAGTCGCTGTTGATGGAACTGGGGATTCCCAGGACCCTTCCTTTGGTGTGCGTATTGATCGATAGAAAGTTAAACAGATCTAATACGCGTTCTAACTCTTCATAGGCGAAAACTAGGGTTCACGAATTATACCTGTGATGGAAAGGAGACAAATAATTCCTGGCAATCTCGAGCGGATGACCCCAAGATCTTCTGTACGTATTCCTTCCTCGAGTTGGACGTCGTGTGGGCGACGATCTTCCAACCTTTTCTTCTCCTTGGCAGCCCTCTCTTTCTTTCCTTACGTGAATTACGAATTTAAAGAAAGTTTTAGATTTCTGATCAGTCATCTGGCGGCCAGAGAATAGAGGATATATATAGGCTACGGCAGGGACCATGAAGAGAAATTAGGGTTAGGCCTCCTAACGGATCTGGATATCCCGTGTTCAACCCGAACACACAATCCAGGCCCATTAACAATAGCTTGGTCCACTAGTGAGCTATTGTTGCACTACCTCCCTAATCCTAAATTATGTTTGTGGGCTCCTTTCATTATATGCTCGTTTGGCTCCCTATGTTAAGATATCGTATGTCCGTCGATCAAATTAAGTTACTGACAACTATATTGATTCGACATCTTTTATCCTTAAATAGTACCGCTCAACTTTATTTGTTATGTCGGATATAATCCACCTGCAGGGTTTACATGACAATCCTTATAAGCTCCTTAAGGGGACATCATCAACCCGATGTATTGGGACATGGATTCCATTTATAATCAACAGCCCATCATACATACAGTGTTATTATCCAATTCATAGAGGTTGTTGATCCATAATGAATCTCACTCTTTTATGAGTCAAAGTAATACACACTGCATGTACATGTCTGTTATTATATCTGGATTAAGAGCACAAGCATCCATAATAACAGAGGTGTTTGTTCTCTTATGTAGTCAGTACAAAGAGAACAACCTCAAGTGGTCCTGTTCAATACACACAAAGTGTACTAGTGTAAACCTATAGTCAAGATAGACTAATACCAGATTATACTACAATCTTTCCAATAGATTGTCCAAGTCCATCTAGGTTGTGAACTATTTATATACTCCATAGGGAACTGATAATATGATCTTCTGTGTGACACCACACACCATATTATCTATAATATAGAATATCAGACATTTGCATTAACACTTGCAACAAATACAATATGCAAACATTTGTCCATATGATTCTCATTCAAAATTAAAGAAAATAAGGTTACTACAAAAGTGATGCTTTTAGTATATAACCCTAACAATCTCCCACTTATACTCAAAGTATTGCTTTTCAGTATACTGTTACAAATCTCCCACTTATACTTAAAGCCATGCTGCTACACATCTGACTCCCATTCCCTCAACATGACTGTCAAAAGCCTTAGCTGGTAAGCTCTTTGTAAATGGATCAGCTAGGTTGTCGGCTGATGCTATTTTGATCACAGTAACTTTTCCTTTCTTTACGAAATCTCGTATCAGGTGGTACTTGCGCTCAATGTGTTTGCCTGTCTTATGAGCTCGTGGTTCTTTCGAGTTTGCAACTGTACCACTATTATCACAATAAAGTGTAATAGACTTAGGCAAACTAGGTACCATATCCAAGTCCAACAGAAAGTTTCTAAGCCAAACTGCTTCTTTGGCTGCCTCAGAGGCTGCCACATACTCGACTTCTATGGTGGAATCAGCAATACATTTTTGCTTGATACTCCTCCACACAATGGCTCCACCTCCCAAAGTAAACACATAACCTGAGGTAGATTTCCTGGAATCCATATCTGACTGAAAATCTGAGTCTGTATACCCCAAGGGAACTAAACTATCTGCCTGGTAAACTAGCATATACTCTTTAGTCCTTTTCAGGTACTTCAAAATATGCTTTACGGCAGTCCAGTGCTCTTGTCCTGGGTTAGACTGATATCTGCTGACCATGCCTACGGCAAAGCAGATGTCTGGTCTCGTATATAGCATTGCATACATTAAGCTTCCTACTGCTGAAGCATAAGGAACTGCCTTCATGTTCTCTATTTTGTTAGGTGTCCGCGGACACTGCTCCTTTGGTAGAGCAATTCCATGTCTAAAAGGTAAGAAACCTTTCTTAGAATTTTGCATACTAAAACGAGTTAGTACAGTATCGATATAGGAAGCTTGGGATAAGCCCAACATCATTTTCTTACGATCTCGTAGAACTTTGATCCCAAGGATGTGACCTACTTCTCCCAAGTCCTTCATATCAAACTGTTTGGATAACCATACCCTTACATCAGATAACACCTTCACATTGTTTCTAATGAGCAAGATGTCATCCAAATAAAGTACTAGGAACACCACCACGTTTCTGTCACACTTTCTGTATACACATGATTCATCCTGACATTAATCAAATCCATAGGATTTTATCCCCTGATCAAAATATATGTTCCAAGATCTGGAAGCTTGCTTAAGTCCATAAATGGACTTCTTGAGCTTACAAACAAGATGCTCCTGGCCCTTTTCAATGAACCCGTCTGGTTGCTTCATATAGATGTCTTCCTCAAGACTTCCATTAAGGAAAGCTGTCTTGATATCCATTTGCCAAATCTCATAATCGAGATGAGCTGCATAGATAAAAGAATCCGGATAGACTTAAGCATGGCTACAGGATAAAAGGTTTCCTCATAATCAATACCCTCTCTTTGAGTAAAACCTTTTGCTACAAGCCGAGCTTTAAAGGTTTCAACCTAACCGTCTGATCCTCATTTTCTCTTATAGACCCACTTGCATCCAATGGCTTTTACACCAACAGGTGGTTCTACAAGCTCCCAGACCTGATTAGAATCCATAGATTCTATTTCAGATATTATAGCTTTTTGTCAAGACTCTGCATCTTTATCTTGGAGTGCTTTATTATAGGTACAGGGATCATAATCTTGTTCCTCAGGGACGAAGTCTGACGACTCTCCCAAGAACATATATCTATCAGGTTGTATCACAACCCTCCCACTACGACAAGGCACTATCGGTTGTGGTGTAACATTTATGACACATTGTGCAGTTATTTGTGGTTCATCCTCTTATACTGTTAGTACTAAAGTACTTGGTGTATCACGTCTCAGTTCTTCTAGAACAACTCTACTTGTGGGTTTATGGTTCATCATATAGTCTTCCTCTAAGATTCGGGCATTGGTGCTAACAATAACCTTCTGATCCTTAGGACTATAAAATAAACCTCCTTTCATTTCTATTGGATAGCCTACAAACAAACGTACTTCTACACGAGATTCTAACTTATCTGCTTTCCCATTCAGCACATATGCTGGACTACCCCAAATGCGAACATGTTTTAGACTAGGCTTACGCCCAATCCACAGCTCTGTGGTAGTAAGAGGTACTGACTTAGAGGGAGCCAAGTTCAAAATATAAGCTGCAGTCTCTAAGGCATATCCCCAAAACGAATATGGCAAATCCGAATAACTCATCATTGATCTAACCATCTCCATAAGAGTTCTATTCCTTCTTTCGGCTACACCATTCTGCTGGAGCATTCCAGGTGCAGTCAATTGGAATGCAATCCCAGTCTCTGATAAATATTCCCTAAACTCTCCAAAGAGGTACTCGCCACCACGATCTGATTGTAATGACTTGATATATTTTTTATGACATTTTTTCGTTTCAGTCTTGTGTCTTTGAATTTCTCAAAGCACTCAGACTTACGGCACATCAAATAAATGTATCCATACCTTGAATAATCGTCAATAAATATGACAAAATATTCAAAGCCACCTCTAGCTTGGATAGTCATGGGTCCACAGAAATCAGAATGAACCAATTCCAACACATCTTTGGCCCTATACCCCTTTGCCGTAAAAGGCCTTTTGGTCATTTTACCTTCCAAGCAGGATTCACAGACTGGTAGTACCTCCACTTCCAATGAACTCAAAGGTCCATCTTCAACCAGTCTTTGAATCCTTCTTAGTTTAATATGCCCTAATCGTAAGGGCCAAAGATATGTTTGGTTCATACAAGAAGGTTCTTTTCTCTTATTTAAGTTAGATGACATATTATTCATTTCCATAAGTTGTATTGTGGGCGAAATAGGATTAATGACACACAAATTATCAACCAATGCACTGGAACAGATAAAATATTTATTCTTTCTAATAACAATATTGTCATTAAAATAAACTGAATATCCATCCTTAACTAACATAGAAACAGAAACTAAATTCCTTCTAAGTGAAGGTGCATAAAGACAATCTCTCAATGTCAAAGACTTATTTCTACCAAAAGATAAAGTAACATCTCCTAATACAACGACCGATACTTTTATAGCATCACCTATGAACAAGCATATCTCTCCATCACTGAGCCGTCTGGTTTTCTGGAACCCCTACAATGTATTACATACATGATTAGTGGCTCCTGTATCTACACACCAGGTGCCGGTAGATAACACCGCAAAACATGTTTTAACTACTAGTAAATAAGATATACCTTCTTTGTTCCCTTGTTTGAGAAGTGGACAATCAGTCTTCCAATATCCTGACCTTTTACATTTAAAATATTTGCCTTTCGGCTTTTTTACCGCGCCTTGAGGTCCCATGCCCTTCTTTGCTGAGTTTGCCTATTTCTGAATGTTATTCTTCTTCTTACCGCCTTTTGGCTTAAAAATAGAAGCCTTTTCAGAAACAAAAATATGACCACTCTGCCTAAAGAGAGATTCAGCATCCTGTAGCTCTTTTACATGTTTTGCCAAACTATACAACCTTTTGTTCATGTTGTATTTAAGGCAAAAATTGTCCAAACTTTTAGGCAGAGTCCCGATAATGATATCGACCTAGGATTCTCCATCGATTTTAGCTCCAAGGATCTCCATCTCATTCAGATGACCCATCATCTTGAGAACATGATCCCTTACTGGTGTACCCTCAGCCATTTTTGTATTCATCAAACATTTCATAGCAAACTGCCTAGCTGCTCTACTTTGATGTTCGAAGAGTTCCTTGAGGTTATACATCATGTCATAAGCAGTGGCCATGGCCTGATGCTGATGTTGCAGTACATTTGACATAGATATCAGAATATAACACTACACCATCTCATCTGCCTTTTTTCACTTCTTATAAGCCTCTTTAACCTCTTCATCAGAGTTAGCATCAGGCTTAGGTGGGCATTCCTCAATAAGTACATATTTGTACTCCTCAGCAGTCAGAACAATGTCCAAATTACATTTCCAGTCAATATAATTAGGTCCAGTAAGTTTGTTTTCTTTAAGAATCACCATAAGTGGACTGAAAGAACCCATTTTTTTGAAATCCTGATAATCACATAAATAAAATTATGTAGGGCAAAAAACTTTTTGAATTAACTAAATATTGATTTCTTCAAAACAATAATAAGAAATTCACCAACACCTTGAACACCATGAATTTAGCATGCCACGATAGTGTAGACGTATACAAATTCAACTTTGTTCAAGTAGGTTTTTCTTATTAATTTTACTATCATGTCAACATAACTTTATGACAAATAAAATTAATATGCTGGTCTTGCTCTGGTCATACAAATAATAGCAGTGACTCCGATGGGGAGGATACCATTATTTGTATCTAAGTGTATACCATTACTTAATACTAAGTCAATTACCTTATAATGAGTTCCTTCAGATGGAGAAGTGAACACATACTAGGTAACTTTCTACAATTATCCCTAAGGAAGTTTGTACTGGTGATCCTTAATTATACTCATCCGATATGGATGAAAGCACTAAAGCCAACACGCAAGTATAATTACATCACCTACAAACCAGTAATGGAGACCATAGAATTTATACTAAATAAATCTCTCCCACTTAGTTATTTAACAATGAGGGTTTTTCTACTAGTTGATATTATGTCCATGTTGTCCATTATTAATGTAGGCTTGGTTTTTCAAAAAAAACAACCACATAATAATAAATATGCATAATCAGAAAAAGCAAAATGACAAAAATAAGAGAAAATATCGAACTATTGGGGTCATCTTTGCTGCTCCGTCATCAACTATTCGAATCCAAAATCTGGCGCTGCGCAGATTTATTCGGGGTTCGACCTGTCCGGTCAAGTCGCGGGGTTCGGGACAGCACCCCAATTTTTTTTAGTTTTGGCTGTCGATTCCTTCATCGAAAATCATCTGTCTGCCTCTGGACTGCTTAAAACCAGCATTTCATTCGGCGTTAGAAACGGCCACCACCGCCATCACGATTGATCAAAAATAATTAAAATTACATCAATCCTATGCCTCCCGAAAGAGTTCACACATAATCTAGATTAAAAAATTAAAATAAAAAGTACGATCAACCCTCGTGATTTTAATTACATCCACAGCAACAACAACATCCATGACATGTCCGTTGTTTAAAAAACACAATCAAAAACAGAAATTGAACCATAATAGTTAGATCTAAGATGCCTGCAAAACCGAGTTAGAACAGATCTACATCTACCGACTATTACACAGTACAGGTTTTATTGGACAACATGGACGTATCTATCAATACGTAGATCCAAAGTGGCTTTGATACTGATTGATGGAACTGGGGATTCCCAGGACCCTTCCTTTGGTGTGTGTATTGATCGATAGAAAGTTAAACAGATCTAATACGTGTTCTAACCCTTCATATGCGAAAACTAGGGTTCACGAATTATAACTGCGGCACAAAGGAGACAAATAATTCCTGGCAATCTCGAGCGGACGACCCCAAGATCTTCTACACGTATTCCTTCCTCGAGTTGGACGTCGTGTGGGCAACGATCTTCCAACCTTTTCTTCTCCTTGGCAGCCCTCTCTTTCACTCCTTACGTGAATCACGAATTTAGATATGATATTACACTACTTTTTTCAGAGTAGCAGGCGAGTACATTCTCTGATAGTTCTCTCATTTACTTGTCAATTACTATACTTCAGTTCTAGTTAGCTGTATGTGATTCTCTGTTACAACACGTATGGATATTCTGGATTTATGTGTGCGACACATACCATATTTTCTGGCCTCTATTATTGGTATCATCATGTCTGGCTTCTATTACTGGAATCACCTGCTGGAATCACCCTGGAATCACTTGCTGGTATCATCATGTTTGGCTGGACTCATCTCGATTCTCGTGTCATATTTTGGATTCACTTGTACTTACTGGGGAAGAAAATACTTGAGTAAGACATGTAGACATACCCCAATTCTGGAATCACCCCACATGTTGGAATCAAACTGGAATGATAACCATTCCACCCCCGGCTGAGTGTGTGATGTGCCGGATTATCTATAGCCGTTTACATGTCAATCTCAGTATTTTAAAACACACTATTAGAATATAGACTTGACTCACCCTGGAATCCTTGATCACTGACTGGAATCATCTTATACTGGACTCATCTTGTACTGGAATCACCTGGTATCAGATTCGTGTTGTCTGGACTTACTTGGATTTTACACTTGTTTACATTTACTATTTGGACTTATATCATGTTACTCTAGTTCAGCTAGTTTCTATTTACAGTCTTTATTGCCATGATTCTTCTCTTGTTTTAGTTACCTTACTTTCCTTGTACTTATCTGTCTCTCTATACCATCACCTGAATATAAACTGCCATGTTCATCAATACAATTATCTATAACTGTTTTATAGTTCTATGTCATTTACTTAGGTTTTCTTGATGAGTTGTACTCATTCTTGTCCTGACTGGACCTGTTGATAATATTACAGATACTTGCGCTGAGGATACATGTCCTACATATTATGGACCCGGAGACGGGATGGCTACCTTTGGCCCCGACACTCAGGAGTGATCGAGATTTAGTTTAGTAGACTCGCATATGTTTTTTATGTTGAACCTGTTGTATTGATTTGAGACTTGTGTAGTATTTGAGATTGTTGAGAGTTGTTATTATTTTAGTAGTTGTCTTTCTATTCCTTAGTTATTTCTTCTGTGTTATCTTATCGTGCTTAGACTGTGACTGAGTTACAATATCTTATACTTGTCCTCCGTTCGGAGTTGATCATGATGAGTGCATTATATATTGCGTGAGTTGTTTGTTAGATAGTAACCTAGGACAGCGTTCTACCGCCGACACTGCGGCGTAGGCTGGGCGTTGTTACGCACTCGTGCCCTCACAGTGGGTGCGGGTCATGACATGTAACACCCAGTTTTCTAAATAAGGATAATTTTGTAATTTTAATCTTTTAATAATGTTATTTAAATCATGATATGATTTTGGTGATTTTTAATCATTTTAAAACTATTTAATTGGTAAATTATGACTTTGAAGTTTTGCCAGTGAAACCCTATAGACAACTTGACCTAGAGCCTAACCATGTGATTAGGATATTTTATTATCATTTTTGGCCTAGGGGTATTTTGGACATTTTGGTTTCTTGGAATTAATTGTAAATTATTTGAGTGATGGTTGTTATTTTTGACCTTTGCTAGTTGAGACTATGGAGACTAACCTAGATGTTGACTTTAGCTATGGTGACTTGATTAGCATGGTGGGACCCTAGTCTAACTTAAGTCGACCCAAGTTGACTTATTTTGAATCAAGTTTCATATAGAGATTTAGTGATTTGAGTGCATGGACTTTTGACTTATGGATTGATTCATTTAGCATTGAAACTTAGCCCAAGCCCATTAGCCACAACCCTAACCCTAATTCTTTCTATACATGGCCGACCCCTAGGGAATCCCTCCTATTTAATGTCTCTTCCTAGTTCTTGCCTCTTTTTACATCACATCAACTTTTGGCAAGAAAGAGGTATTGGCATTCTTCATCAATCCATAACTTCTTCATTTTAATTAATTTTTGACTCTAGTCTCTTGAAATAGAACCTAATCATACTCTATTTGCTGTTCATGGAGAGAAATATCAGATTTTGTGCAATTTGGAGCTTTTTACATGCAAGAGGAATCTTCCTATTTGGGGCTTTTTCCTTGAGTTTGATACTCAATAGGTAAATACCTCAAACTATCATTAAATCTTGATTTCTTTGCATGGTAGCCTAGATCTAGGTGTCCCCTAGCTATGGTGTGTGTTTGGTGAAGTTTTACATTGGTTAGGTGTCCGTATCGGACACATATTAGTTTCCATTTACAAGTATTTGTCGAAACGCCTCTGAGAACGTTTTCACCTGATTTTCGAAATGTTTTTGATTAGAAATATTAATTTTGATGTGCTCTTTGTTTTCCCTAAACTCTAGGTTAATTTTTGAGTCGTGTCGTGTCTACACGAGGACACGAACACGCTCGCGCGCAGAGGTAGGTTTTCCCTGCTGTTCAATTGGGCTGTGGGACGCGACACAGTATTGTTCGACCCAATACTGCAACGACACGTGGGGGCAGTATCTGCGAACCAGACCCCAAAGTGGCTCGAAGTATCATGTCGTATCGGACACGTTCTCGCTCGTGCATTGGATTTACACGCACGCGTACAGACGCACAGACACGCACTGGTACACGTCTCGTATACCGACACGGGGACACGTGGACACCTCGTGTTGTGTTCAGTGTATAGCCTTAGTGCTAGGCTATACGTGGACGTGACCACGTGGACACATGTATCGTGTGTCGTGTCTACGAACGTGTTAAACTTATGTACGTGGCAGTGCACTGTGTTCTGTGCTCGTGTGTTAGTTTTGTATTGGACACGTTTGTGTCCAGTTTATGGACACCATATCACTTGTGTGACACATACACATGTGCACAAATGTTTACCAACCAATTAATTGGAAAATTAACTGTGAATTGAATTCGAATTTCATGTTTTTCCCCAAAGACTGATACATGTTCTATACATTGATTCCTGAGATTTTAATTATGTTTTACTGATGATTAGAGGTTAAATTATAATGTTAGATCATATTCTATGTCTGAGTTTAAAGTTTACATTGTATGGGATTCATGTTAGCTTGGTTATTGGGGTTTCGAAATGTAAATGGATGTTAACCGGTGATCATTATACACACACATTGTATACTCACACACACACTATAAAACCTGAGAACACCCTACAGCTATCTGAACACACACACATCACCTAATACACACACACATGTTCACAAGAATCTGGAAACTGAAACACATATATACAAACCTGTGATGAAATCTGTATCCACACACATTCACTACATCTGAGAACACATTCGACACACTATAACCTATGATGTAATCTAATACACACACACATCATATTATACACACACACACCCATGTTCACAAAACCTGTGATGTACTGCTTTACTCACCCATACTCTAACCTGCCACAGAAATCTGGAAACACACAAACCCTACTGCTACCACATACAAACTCACCCACACATTCACTAAAGCCTGAGAACACTACTGCTACACACACACACTACTGCTACCACATACACACTCACACACACTCTAAACCTAAGAGCACACCCTATCTACTGCTATACACACACAATCACACATTCACTAAACCTGGGAACCTTTAACACATACACACATTGTAAACACACACACACATTGTACATACACACACATATACACCACTGTCACTCTATATCTCTCTCTCTCTATATAATATATAAATATTTATATTCTTGCATGATAATATGTATATATTTATGTATGATTGCCTATATATATTTGTATATGTAAAATATAGTCAATATGTATGCCTTATATGCATTATGTGTATATATGGGTATATATACATGAAATTGTGTGTTTGATAGCTTGTGTAGCCTTGTGACTTGTGTGAATGCTAGAATATACATGGTTAGGCTTAGTAAGACTTGACTGGGTTAGGACTTGACCTAGTTGACCTAGTTTGACTAGTGTAGTTGACTAGAGTTGACCAAATGTTGACTTTAGCGTAGATTGACCCAAATATCATGTAGAATGCATTATAATGTTCTATTTTACCATTTTAGATATGTTGTGACTTGTGCTGTTCTAAATAGGAGTCAAACACCTCTCCTCAGACAATATATTCACTTCGAATACTCAGGATATCAGGAGAGTACATTCTCTGACCATTTTATACTTGATAGGATTTACATTTACGCTCTAGGTTACTTTACTTGTAACGACCGTAGTTCGTATTACGTATTTTGGTATACATATACGTATTTTGACTCATAATTGCATGTCTCATTGCGTGTTTATTTTGGCATTTTATTTGCTTGGTTCGGTTTGCTTGGTTCAGCTTAGTTTGGTTTTGCATGTGGACCAACCCCACCTATCACCCACTCTTTTCCTTTATAAGCCACCTAACCACTCTCTCTCTTTCATTAATTTTCATAACTCTCTTCTTCTTCCTCACCATTACTCTCCATCTACCCTGAGAGAGAGAGAGAGAGAGAGAGAGAGGAGAGAGAGAGAGAGAGAGGCTTAGGCAACTGCATCTTGCTTCATGGAGGAACTCAAATTTTGTTGTTCCATTTTCTTCCTCACGAGATTCTAAGACACTTTAGTACTTAGCACTTTTAATTTTCATGGCTCATTTCGTGTATATCTAAGCTTGTTATATTTTCGGATTTCTTGGGTTTTGATCTATTAAACCTTGTTATTTTTAAGTTTTGAGTGTTCCAGGTTGTAGAGGATTTCGTTCTACCCCATCTTGACCTATGGAAGTCCTAGTTCTGACCTTAGATAATGGATTTATGGAGCCTGGAAGAGATGGCTTTCATGGTCCTTCTTCTCGAAAAAGTGGAGAAGAAGAATAGTGCTTGACCGCATGGCTTTTATGCGACAAGATCCCCTGCGGCTTACCTTTGGCCGCACAGGCATCCGAGCCGCATGACCCTTAAATCGCATGAGCCCATGGCCATTGCCGCATGGCCTTCACCCGTATGACTTAAGTTGACTCCAGCCGCATGAGCCTGTCCCCATCTTGCCGCATGGTTTCTTCTAGCCGAGCTGCATGGCTTTGCTCGACTTAGCCACATGGCTATCTCTAACTATTACCGCACGAACCCGATTCCTCGAGCCGCATGAGCCCCTGTAGCATGAGCCTGCTGTCCTTAACCACATGAGCCCCTTACCCCCCGGCCGCATGTGCCCTTTTTCCCTGGCCGCATGAGTGTGCTCCCCTCCCGAGCCGCATGAGCCCGTCCCGCTTAGCCGCATGGCTCTTTCCATAACCGTGCACTCCTTTTACCATGTTGAGTTGTTATATTTATGCTCATGTCTCATGACCCTCTGTGTAACTTGGGTCCCTTAATAGAATGCTTGTACCATATAAATTCTGCACACGTGATATGAACACGATAGTGACCCATAGTGGTGCACTCTTGACAAGTAACATGGCATGATTGTGGCCCATCGTGGCACACTCTTGATAAGTAAACCTGACATGATATACCCTGATATGCTGTTGCGATGGCTAGCCTGACATGACAAGAATGAATGGTCTGGACACTGTGGGCGATTATGTTTGTACAAATAAACCAGTATTATCTTACATCATGTCTAGGACAGGGACCCCTGAGTACCACGGTCAGGGGTACCTACTGAAAATGGCTAAGGCTAAGAACTAGAATAATCCAGTAGTCATGAGAGATTTCCCCAGTTACAGACGATCCTGTTATCCCGGCCACCATTGTTGGACTTGTAGCCTGCCGACGAGTAGGGCACATGTCTAGATTCACTGATATATGGAAAAGAATGAGGCATTGCTTAATGAATCCAAGTCGCCTGGATAACCTGGATTAGATGCAGGACTTGTGGCTGGAGGAACATCTCACTGCATATTGCTAGTAACTAGGCTTGTGATAATCCTAGTTAGTTAATATATAAAGCCGTAATCATTAATTGGCCGTGAACGATTGGATGGAGTCTAATTCGGTCTTATATGGTGTAGGTTCAGTGCACGAATGTTTCAAGTATGATCGCATGATTGTCACCTTCAACAATAATGATCAGGGGCTAAGTTCTGTTCAGGCGAAGGGTTACAACCCCGGTCCTTATTTTGTTTAAGGGTTGTAACCTGGCTCCCGGAGCGGTTCTGTGCCCTCTCTTCGTTTATTATCTTATTGCACCCTACGTCATACTCGTCATGTTTTACTTTACCAACAAGAATTAGAGACGGAGTTCTATTCAGGTGAAGGGTTACAACCCCGGTCCTTGTTTGGTTTAAGGGTTGTGACCTGGCTACCTGAATGGTTCCCTCGTACTCAAATTTGATTGTTGTTGTTTCTTTTATTATCAGGCTCTTTCATAATTATATTTAATATTTATTTCTGATATGCTGGTTTTAGTTCTTAAGGAAGCCTCCTTTGTGGCACTTGCTCTTTCTGGGATCTGACCCAGCTGGTTTTGTATGACCAGATTTCGGAGCAGCTCCAGAGCATCTACCGACTTTCCAGCCCGATGGTGACCACCAGGCATAATTCGGGCAACGAGTGGGTTTTATCTTTGGCTCTCCCACTCTATTATAAAAGTATTCTTTTGAGGCGTTTAGCCGACGAGCACGTGTTAGCTCGATTGCATTTTACTTATTGTCTGCCTAAGGGCTGTAATATGATTGACAAATCCTAGGGTTGATCATGTTTGACTGAAACTCTTGCTAGCCTTCACATTTTGTATGACTACCTTCATGATCATCCAAATATGTAATGTATGGGACGCCTTACTATTATATATTTGGTGCTCTAACATCTTGAAACTGTTATTACTTTCTTGAGATTGAGACAATAGGCTTGTTCATGACCATATGAGACTGGTGGCTTGTAGTTAAACCCTCATGTATTTAGACAGCCGTGACCGTATAGCGAGGTGGGTTGCACTTCAATATACGTAGCTGGCTATGTCCGTCTCCGCTCTCCAGTATTCTGGTTCTGGGGCTTTATATGGTTTAAGTGGTGGCCCATGCAGGTCTTGTGAATCAAGATATGTGAGGGTTTAATGAATAGATGTCGCAATCAGCACTCGCCCTTGATCTCTGCTCGTACCCTCTGAATCCCTGAAATCTTGATCTGATCACATGTTTGTTGTTTCACTTAACAAAATGCCTGAAAATCGGCATTTGAAAATAAAACTTGAAAGATTACAAAAAAGTACAAATTGATCTGGGAAGTATTGCTATGGAAGTCTGATCTGAAGGCGATCACTTTGTTCCTTGGACCATACGATGATGATGAAGATCACTGCTAGAAGATGAACAACTGGAAGAACTAAGTCACCAGAAAGGTATCGACGCACTTGGGCACTGATGGCGAGGTCGAATGCTTTTCTGCTTTGCTTCACTCTGTTCTGGAAGAAAGGTTGAAGAAGAATGCTCTGGAAAATCAAAGTTTCTGGGCTCTGATCTCTATGTATTCTTCTTTGTCTCCCTCTCTGTGTCTCATATAAAAAAAATAAGTCTATTTATAGACTTGGCTTTTTGTGCGTAAAACTCAGCAAAGTCCTGTCTTTACGCTGGTAACTGCCACCCATAACTGAAGTCATCCTCTACATACGTTGACACGTGTCCCATTATCTCAATAAGAATATGATGAACGTACACACGTTCTTCGAGATATGTGGCATGAAAGCCACGTAGGCAAACCACGTTCCAAAGTAGTCAGGAAGGATCGGGCGTAAAAACAACCAAAATATACTCTGAGCGTAAAGTAGTAGACTAGGCATAAAATAGCCCTAAAATGGACTTCTCGCGTAAAGTGGTTGATAAAACAACCTTGAGCGTAAAAGTAGCCCAAATAAACATTATGCACACGTCAATTTTGAGCGTAAAAAGCTCACATAGTATTTATGCGTAAAAGAAGCCATCCTGTGAGCGTAAAATAGCTCAGTCCACATACTAAACGATAATATTAGTTTCTGTGTAAAACAAATCCCTTCGAATTCTGTGTTATACGCTGTCAGTAGATCTTTATGTCAGACCCATTATCACTTTACATTAAATGCATGATTTGACAACCTGTCCTTGGCGTAAAGTGGTTGGCGTGTCCCTGGCGTAAAGTAGCTGACCTGTCCCTGGCGTAAAGTAGTTGGCGTAAAACAGCCCATTTTGAGTGTAAAGCTCTATCTCTTTGACTCAGTCTAGGAAGCACTTTTTACGCTCCTACAAGACCCCCTTCAAAGTTTTCAAATATTTTTAAAATTTGAAATACTTTGAACAGAAGCGTAAAATTCAGGTTTTGACCAGTCAGCGTAAAATTTGGGATATCCAGCGGTCATTCGCGTAAAAATAGGGATATCCAACAGTCGGCGTAAAAATAGGGATTTCCAACAATCGGCGTAAAAATAGGGAATTTGAACCGATTCAAAATCTCTTATAAATAGAGCTTTTCGAGTTCGATAAGGACTTTACTTGTCTCTTTGCAATCCCGAATCTCTTTGCCCCCCTTTCTTCGAAATCTCCCTCACTTTAACTCGATGGCTCCCAAGAAAACCGCTGCCGGCAACAAGGGGAAAAAATTTGCCGTTGACTCTTCATCGGCCGACCGTGAACAAACTCCTATTCGGTCATCGACACCACTCCGACAATCCAATCCCGCCGTAGCTCCACCTATGAAGGGTAAAACCCTATCTTTTGGCCGGAACATTCATCGGAGAAGAAGAAGACAACCTGAACTTTCAGATTTCACGCCCACATCATTTGTGTTAGCGTAGAAACTGAAATAACAAAATACGCCCACGTTGTACGTGTCAGCGTAAAAAGAAATACGCCCACGTTATACGTGTCAGCGTAAAATTCGAATTACACTCATATCTACTCATGCCAATGTAAAATTTTCAAATACGCTCACTTTATCATGTGCTAGCGTAAAATGAAAAAACTTTGTAAAACAAAGACCTTTTTTTTTACACTTTAAAATTTTTAATCAATTTTAGTAAGCGTAAAAGTCAATGTCTTTACTCATAAAACTTCAAATTAGATTTCTCACTAACTTGATCTTTTTTTCCTTTTGTCAGTGGATTTACAAGCTCATTCTCTTGAAGAAGTTTTTGGCTCATCAGCGGGCATGGTGGGTTCGAACTATCTGGAGGATTTATCTCATGTCAAATTTCCTCAATCCAACCCCGAATACCCTGCAGCGAGAGCACAGCTGATATCTGCCCAAGGAGATAGGATGCTATTATCCATGATCGACGGGGAAGTGCTGGTGTCACTGGACAATCAACAATTCTTAAAGCCAGCTTTCTTATTCGGGGATGCGATAGATTTCAAATCGTAAACTCATCCCAAAAAGGAGGCTTGGGTATTTAGATCTGGAGAAAGGGTGATGTATCTCCCTGACATGGACAGTGATTATCCTTTATCTGCTTTCTTCCATGCTAGCCATCACCGTCAAATGCTATAGAATTTGACTCCCAATAGCTATGGTAGACCGGGTAGGATCATTTTCAGAAGAGAGAGAGAGCAAATGACATGGGTTATCACATTAGCACTCCCTGTGGTGGTGTCATTCCATTTTCTGGTCTATTGCCCGGGTTTACACCGAATGAGGACTCGCTTCTCATCCAGCCGGTACAAATTCCCATGTTCATAAATAAATTTCTAAGGGAAGGAGTCTTATATCCTCAGACCAACCCTAGGCTGACAGGGTGGCTAACCCCTTACAGTAGTAACTGGATTCAGATCAGTAATTGGGTCATAAAGTATTTTAAAACAGAATTAGACGATATTGGCCTGTATGAAGCGGTAGCCTCTACCAGTTATGGCATTCCACCGAATAATAACTTATTCCTAGCTTTACTGGAATTGTATATGAGTTCGACAGGAACTTTTGCAACTCCACACGGCAAAATGGGCATTGCTTTGCATGAGATGCAATTCATCTCGAAGCTGCCGATGGGCGAATTCCCTTACGAAGAATACATTCCTTCCAATCGAGAATTAGCAGAAGTTCGAGAGAAGAGCCCTGAACTGGTACAAGACTATGAAGAACTTATGTGCCATTATCTGATTTGTACCAGTATGTACGAAACTGGGTCACATTTGGCATACATAACCAAATGGACAACCTATCTATTTTACCATGAAAATAGAGTGTCCAAGACTGAGAAGAGCAGGTTTCGAGAAGACAAAACTCAAACCATTAAACCTTGCTCAATAATTCCAGCAGATGTAATCCAAGAGTTGATGGCTTCACAAAAAGCTCGTGACCAATATCTGTCTACCAAAACCAGAGACATCCCTGTGGGGACTGAGGCTTTAATCTACCTGAGGCAGGGTAGTCAGAAAATGTCAAAGAAGGCCTTGCTGGCAGGCTTCCTATCCTTATGGCTACGAGGATGGGTCGTGCCAGGGATTAGTACCGTGGACAGGAATCACCGTAACGTATTGTGGCCAGCGGTACATTTAGTATTCAAAAACAGAATCAACCTGCTGTCGGCAATGGTATGCCGAATAAATGCAGGTCTACGGACTTTCGGTGAAGAGCTGATTAATAATGCTCCTAATCGAGACAATTTTCCAAGGGTGGAGCTATCCTATACCTATCTGATGGGTTGGTTACTACACCACAATTGTAATTTGCTGCCACCGGGCTCTGAGGATGAAGCGAGGATTTTCCTCCAAAAATTTAGCAAATCCACATGGAGAGCTACAACGGTGGCAGACACCCGAGCAGCATTAAATTACTCTCACGGCTGGAACTTCTTCTACACAAGGCCACCAGTTCCAGCCGACTGCCTTGGCGTGCAATTTGAAGATAGAGTAGATAAATCAGCTTTATTGCCAAGATCTGTCTTTCGATGGCTGGCGTACATCAGACCCTCCCATCTGATGTACAGGAATGAAGATTACTGCGCGTTTGAGCCTTATCTACCAAGTTGTCACGACCCGCACCCAAAAGTAAGGGCACGAGACGTGGGTACGTCCAGCCTACGCCGCAGTGTCGGCAGTAGAACGCTGTCCTAGGTCACAACATCTAACAGTTAAAGGTAATACACAGTTATACTCTCCGAATGGGGTGACATAACAGAATATAACTCAATCACAACTAAGGTAGAACAGGAATGAGATAGATAGATAAAGATAGATAACATCCAGGAATGTAACATCACAGAGATACAAATTCAGAATTCTAAGTGACTAAAATAAATACATCTCTAAATAAGTTCTCAGAAACTCAATACAGAATCCGGAAGATAAAGACATCCTAATCTAGGAAAGTATTATCAACTGCTAGTAGGTCCAAGCCACTAGTGATGTCTAATGCTGCACCAAGAGGGATAGACACCAGAGCCTCATCATTCACTGTAAAATTTTCAACAGGTCCAGTCAGGACGGGAACGAGCACATATCTCTCAAAACAGTTCATAGCAGGTTAGGAGTATAAATCATGCCATAGAGTAAAATACAGGAAGTGCTGAAAAGGAAGTACGAGTAAACAGGAGATATTTTGTAACTGAAAGTAAATACATGATAGTAGAGACTGTAAATGGCTACGTGATTTAGAGCAAAATGGTTATGTAAACGGCTTGGGGGCACATGAATACAAATAAGGAGGCACATTTATACAGCTACTGGGGATAGTGTTCACATAACGAATTCTACTCACCCCGTCCCAACCAGTACACAAGGATCCATTCAAGTTACGTTATAAGCACATGAATACAACTAAGATATGTGAACTCATATAATGAGTAGTACATGAGGCACGTGAAAGCACATGAAAACATGTAAAATATGAACTAGTACGAGTACAAGGAGTACCTGATGCACATGATAAAGTACATGAACATGAAATACCCGATGCACCCGTAGAGGGATAACATCTCAGGAAGGGATCCATATAGTACTAATCCGTGAAGATACGTGTCAGCATCATGTAGAGTAATCTAGAGCAAGAATATAATCCAGGTAAGTATGAAAAGATCAGAGAATGTACTCGCCTGCTAACTGAAAGTCCGAGATGAAAATACTGTCCGAGGAGTGGTGTCTAGCTCCTATTAGAACAGCACAAGTCACAACAAGTCCAGAATGGTAATAAGATACACTACAATGCGTTCTACATGAATCTAGGTCAATCTAGACCAAAGTCAACTCTTGGTCAACTCTGGTCAACCCTAGAAGTCAAACTAGGTCAACCAAGTCAAACCTAAGTCAAACTAGGCTACACTAGGCTAACTAGTCCATTCTAGGTCTAATAAGACTAAACAAGTCTAAACTAGACTCACTAGCTAAACAAACACAACCATAGGCCATAGGCCAATAGACTATACCATATGCCAATAGGCAATACCATATTCAATTCTATATCTAAACAATACATATGTACAATCTGACTATAAACTCTAATATAGGAAATCACTCAACCATAAATCACATCTACAAGATTATACCTATTCTTAAATAGTACACATATTACTATATCAATGTATTCTAATATAGAAATTTATCCCTATAGGTTATCCATATGAATACAATACAAACTATATGTTAATCTATAAATATGTGCATATGTGTATGTGTGTGTGAGAGATTGTGTGAACAGTGAGTGCTAGGCTAGTGTGTGATATGTGACAGTGTAATAGGGAGAGTGGTGTGTGATGAGTGACTTGAGACATGTGTGTGTGAGGCTAGAGTGTTAGGGTGAGAGTGTAGGCTAAAGTGGTGTGTTAGAGAATCATACAACAGTGAGTAAACAGTGAACTAGAGAATGGGATCAATTCCCAGGTCAGTCCACTATGGTTTCACAGATTTTACACATCCCAAATTTAGTTTAAAGGAACAGTTTATCATGTGTCCATGTTGAAATACATTAAAGGAACTTGAAACTCAGTTCCTAAGAACACAAGAAAATCAGTTATACTGTTAGCAAAACCATATTTCAGTCCCTTATCTCGAATTAAAACCCAGGTTTTATATAGAATTCAAACTCAGTTTTTTCTCATGTTGAACCCACACAATCATTAGTTAACAAACTATTCTCAGTTTCTCCATAAGAAACTGGGAACAAACCACAACCAATTTCAGGTTTAAGGAAAATCAAATCAGTTAATACAATCTCAGGTATTTCACAATTCATACATCAACAGTTAACAGAGAACAACCTATACAACACATATTCTCAGTTATCCCATTTAATCTCAGGTTCCAGTGATCAAGAACAGTGAGTAATTTTATATTATATTAAAAGAAAGAAAACATTGAATTAATTATAGAGTAAACTCAGATTTTCGAATTGAAGAGAATCAATATAACAGTTATAAATTTGAAATCAACTACTCTACATACCAATTCCATATCACACCATACAAATCCAAAACTCGAATGAATATACTTGGCTAACAAGATTTATGAATTGTGGGAATAGTTAACAGTTAACATAAAAGGAAGGAAATCAATAACAGTGAAAAGAACACAAGTCTCAGTTCACCAACAGGAACCCAATTCAGTTGACAGGATATCAAATCAGTTTAATAAGAAGAAAGCATTGAATCTACATAATGTAAACTTATGTTCACATATGCTCAGGTTAAATGAAAACTGGAAACTAATCTCAGTTCATCAAAACAGGAAACAATTTTTCAGTTTAAATAAGAAATCCAAAACAAAACTAACATCCCTTAACTAACTCAGTTTTTGAAAACATTCTCAGGTTTTCGATTATGGAAACAAGCTCAGATTTTATCTAAATCAGGGAAACCAAAACAGTTACAGTGAACTCAGTCCCCAGTTTAATTTCAACACCCCATTCTCAGGTTCATGTGGAATACAACTTAGGTTCCTAGTGAATAAAAGAATCAGTGCAATTTCATAGCAGGTTATATTTAACAGTTCACAAACATGAAAATAAATGAAGGAAATCAATTCACAACTAAACAATATAGTTAAACTATTCTCAGGTTGTGCACACATAAAGACAGTTCAATAATACTAATTAACCCAACCTCATTTCCAGTTAACAGATGATTAGGAAGGAAGGGAAACTAGTTCAAGGATTAGGGAATCAACTAACATTCATTTATAGCATAATGAAGAGGAATAAAATCAGTTACAACATAACAGGAACCAATTTAGTTCACCCACAGTTGAGACCAACTCAACTGCTAAAATCCTGTTTGCACATTCCAAAAGCCAACATTAATTTAAATGTACATTAACATATACTAAGAAACATGTGAGGGTAGTTTACAGTGCTAAAGAATCAACAAACAGGAATTTACATGTTGGGAATTTATGAGGAATCCCATGCATCAGGACAGTGTATCAGAAGATACACAATTTAACCAAAATCGAGCCAAACACAACATTAAACCCAAACAATATGTAACCCTATAATAATAGGGATTAAACATGATATTTAGAATCTAATTAATCATTAAAACATCATTTGAAAACATTTAAAAAATGATTAACATCAGAATACAAATCCAGAACACTCGACTACACAGTGTATTCCCCGTGCACACGAAAATACGTGTCCGACACGACACGAGGACTCGTGAAACTTTGCGAGCCTCGTGTCAGACAGTGCCCCTATCACCACGTCAAAAATCTCGTGTCGAGGTGGCGTATTTTGCACGGAGTAGCCCCCGAGTAGCAGGGGAGCTACAGTGCCGCGCACACGCCCCCGCACCCGCGTGTTCCCGTGTCCCCCACGACTCGACACGACACGAAAATCACCACGAGACACTAGAAATCCTTAAGCAACCCTAAAAGCTAGATTCCTATTCAATTAGATTCCGAAAACTCGACTGAAATGTTCTTTGAGACATTTCGTCGAACACCTTGAACTAACTCCTGATACGTGTCCGATTCGGACACGAAATGGGTCCAAAACCTAGGGTTAGCCTATCCTACTGTTAGGTTAGGGCTAGGACATTCCTAAAATGATTTTTAACAGAATTTAGGAGCAAAAGAAAGGATTATACCTATATGTGAACAATGGGTCAAAATCCCCAAATGGCAAGAGCTCCACAAACTACCAAAAGTTCTCCAAATTGTTTCCTCCCTGTAAAGACTCAATACCAACAGCAAGAACGTTGGATTTAGGTTCTATTGCAATTTATTTGAAGGAATTTGGAGAAGAAATGGATTTTCTAGGGATTTATAAAGATGGGGACTCACCTCTTCCAAATGGCAAGTTTCCTAAAGGGGCAACCCTAGTTTTAGGAACATATAAATAGGGGGGGCTGACCATAGTGGGCTGGTCAGATTTTTTAGGGTTAGGGCTTGGTTCAATGGGTGTGGGCTATGGGCCAATAAGCCTATTAGTCATAAAATGACTTGTGACTTCACAAGCCATTCCTTAAACAAACTAGCTCCTATTATCCCCAAATTAATTCTAATGAGTCAACCCTCACTAACTTAAGTCAACCTAGGTTTTCAAATCCTAAACACTTGGTCATGCCCTAGGTTAGCCACTAGGTTAGTCTGCAAGGTCAACATAAGTCAAGTCAACTAAAACACCAAAATCAATTATACTAAAAATCTCTAAAAATCACATAAATTCCAATAAATCTAAATAATACATAATAATTCCAAATATTTCTCAAAATTTTAAAAATGACCAAAATACCCTCATTTGGAAAACTGGGTGTTACAATCCTACCCACCTTAGAAAAATTTCGTCCTCAAAATTAAGATGATCGTACCCCTTCTAGGTCAAACCCCCACAATCAAAGTCTCAAAAACCTATTTAAATCATTCAGTTGAAAAATGTAACCTATGGGGTCGTTGCATGTAATATCAGTCTGGGTCTCATCTAGTTACACCAACATGCTACCGTACTAGGCAATTACAAGGTATCAAAACATACAACTATATGGTAGGGTGCATCAATTTCAAAGACTGGCTAAGATATAGGTCAAGGACTCACCTCCAACTAGGTCTGGTGGCTGGAACTCCCTCCCGAAGGCGGAGTCTTGGCTGGGATAAGTGCAGCAGGACAGTCTCGCAGCCTGTGTGCAGCTGACCCACATAACAGGCACACTCCTCTTCTCTTCCTACAGATATCACACACATGTCCAGGCTTCTTACAGAAGGTGCAGGTAGGCACTCTCTCAGCTGGCCTCTGCTGAACAGGAGTCTGGACTGGGTTAGCTGGTCTAGGCTGATAGTCTGGGTGCTCACGGGGCTCTAGGTATACACTGCTCCTCGGCCTCTTAGAACTAGGCTCCCCTCCTGAATGTACCAAATCCCACAGCAGTTGGATTCCACGACCCTGCTCCTTCAGGATCTCAGCCTGAACTCTCTGTGTCTCCAATACATCCCAGAGAAGTCTGGATATCTGAGCTCCGTCAGGAAACAAACCTGCCGAGGGTATGGTATGGGGTACTGCTCCTGGAGGCAGAGGATGAGATGGGGATGAACTCTTGGTCTCGGATGAGACTGCCACTCTCTCCTGAGTAACAGGTGGTGGAGGGAAATTTTCTGGTAAGGATGCTAACACCTCCTCGATGGCGGGAGGTGCCACTACCCTTGGGTCAGCCTGAGGGGTCACTACCTCCTGAGCAATAGGAGGTGGAAGCACACTATTAGTAGCTGCAACTGCTCTCAGGCGACAGGCTCGGGTCATGGGTGCTATACTGGAAGGGATAAAAAAATACAACAATCATTAAGGCTGTACAGCAGTCTACCATCCTATCTGTAAAACTGGTAATTATCAAAAATAAAAATAAGCCAACTACTAATCATCTATAAAGAGGTATTATTTTAAGAAAACCAGAACCACAAGTTTAAGGAATGAAAGTCAATAGCATTGAATCCAATCACAATCTAATATATATAGAAGAGAGAGTGTTAGAGGGAAAAGCTATCATTATGTAAAGGTGATGTGGTTAGTATGAAATATACATGAAAGTGTATAGGAGGATTTGAGTCTCAACTGTAGCTATCAAGTTACACTATTCATGGCATATTGGTTAAGCAGTCTACAAGGCACAAGCTATTTACTCATAACATGCATGGCTAACCATATATATAAGTATATCTATATGGCTACATGAACATAACATAGAGATGAAGGGTTAGGTTTTCATGGCAGTTGCGAACATTAGTGTAGAGTGTCAAGTGTACATGGGTTAAAACTTGAATAAAGGGTTCAATCATTCAGTTTTAGTTCAACATTACATATTAATCTGAAATTGAACTACACATTTGAAAGCAATGAAAGAAAAAAATGTTAGCATGTATTCAGTTTTTCAAAATTTTAGAGAAATTCGAACATCAAAACCAACTCAATGTGTACCCTAACCACAACTTAACATGTAAGAGTACGAACCTAACATTATATACCTGCACACAACCATGTATACGGCTCAAAACTTCACAATTTAAAACTGCAATTTGAACTAAAACTTAGAATCCAAGGTTAAGGGTTTACTATGTACATAGTCTCAGATTTGACAATTTCAGACACAAAACTCAACCAAATTTTTTTTAGAAATAAAGCCCTGTATATAACATACATGTGTAGTGATGTAAGCCAAACTAATAACATGAAATTTAAATTTAAATTTACGAAATTAATCTGGGAAGCGGAGAACTAGTCACTGATACTATACTATATTAGAATACTAGGATTTGAGAACTTAACATTAATCATATTAACATGCATTTAGATAGGTTGGTAATCAAGTGTAGTATGCATACGTGTCAGGCAAGTATCTGTGTCCACTATATATATTAGGGTAATACAAGATATAATGGCAAGAAGGAAACAATGATAAAATCCATTCTGCTTATCCGTTTAAAAGAAGGAACTATTTTGAAACCAGAGTTACAATATCAAATCTAAGTCAAAGTCTAGCAAAATCATTGATTCATCGTATTAGGAAGAATTTATAGCAAGAAGTTACACAATCTTATAATAATAGCTAAGCTACTCCTACTCATACTCCTACTCCTACTCCTAAGTTATTTGATGATGGGGTACAATTTATACAACAGAATGGTACGATAGAGATGATATGTTTAAAAACCTTCTCAAGATACAATCTGATGATCATATGCGTCTGTCCAAAATCATGTTACTCAGAGTCCTCGTCATGCCAGTAAGCAAGGCTGCGAATAACGATAGATTCCAAAACTAGGGTATGCACCTCTACAATCATGTTGTCTGGAAATCTCGCTATGCCGACTAGTATAGCTGCGAGAAATTCCAAATCTCATAACCAAGATACGTACATCCGAAGCCATGTCTCCATGTTCCGCCACGCCAGCTAATATGGCAGCGATAAACTACAGGTTCCATAATCATGTAGATATTTTACCATCCCTGTATTTTTGTCAATATATGTTATCAGAAAGTATCGTAACTCAGGCTATAAAATTCATCTCGATAGGAAAAATCAAAATCAACAACGATCCAACAAAAATCAAATTCAATAATCAAGGAGTGAGAGCGAACAAAACAAGGGAAAGGATTTCAAATTGAAGTTTAAATAAGATTCTCAATGGTCGTCCCAGGAATCTTTCAAGGAATCCTAACTGTGATTGAGTACCCAAAAAATATATCCTAATCCTACTGCAGGCTGTAGTGATACTCTAGTTCGAATACCACTACATAAACTCGCCCTGCATGGGCCACCACTAAAAACGTGTCACGACCCGCACCCTAGAGTAAGGGCACGAGACGTGGGTACGTCCAGCCTACGCCGCAGTGTCGGCGGTACAACGCTGTCCTAGGTTACAACATCTAACAGTTAAAGGTAATACACAGTTATACTCCCCGAATGGAGTGACATAACAGAATATAACTCAATCACAACTAAGGTAGAACAGGAATGAGATAGATAGATAAAGATAGATAACATCCAGGAATGTAACATTACAGAGATACAAATCCAGAATTCTAAGTGACTAAAATAAATACATCTCTAAATAAGTTCTCAGAAACTCAATACAGAATCCGGAAGATAAAGACATCCTAATCTAGGAAAGTATCATCAACTGCTAGTAGGACCAAGCCACTAGTGATGTCTAATGCTGCACCAAGAGGGATAGACACCAGAGCCTCATCATTTACTGTAAAAAATTTAACAGGTCCAGTCAGGACGGGAACGAGCACATATCTCTCAAAACAGTTCATAGCAGGTTAGGAGTATAAATCATGCAATAGAGTAAAATACAGGAAGTGCTGAAAAGGAAGTACGAGTAAACAGAAGATATTTTGTAACTGAAAGTAAATACATGATAGTAGAGACTGTAAGTGGCTACGTGATTTAGGGCAAAATAGTTATGTAAATGGTTTGGGGGCACATGAATACAAATAAGGAGGCACATTTAAATAGCTACTGGGGATAGTGTTCACATAACCAATTCTACTCACCCCGTCCCAACCAGTACACAAGGATCCATTCAAGTTACGTTATAAGCACATGAATACAACTAAGATATATGAACTCATGTAATGAGTAGTACATGAGGCACGTGAAAGCACATGAGAACATGTAAAAACATGAACTAGTACGAGTACAAGGAGTACCTGATGCACATGATAAAGTACATGAACATGAAATACCCGATGCACCCGTAGAGGGATAACATCTCAGGAAGGGATCCATATAGTACTAATTCGTGAAGATACGTGTCAGCATCATGTAGAGTAATCTAGAGCAAGAATATAATCCAGGTAAGTATGAAAAGATCAGAGAATGTACTCGCCTGCTAACTAAAAGTCTGAGATAAAAATACTGTCCAAGGAGTGGTGTCTGGCTCCTATTAGAATAGCACAAGTCACAACAAGTCCAGAATGGTAATAAGATGCACTACAATGCGTTCTACATGAATCTAGGTCAATCTAGACCAAAGTCAACTCTTGGTCAACTCTGGTCAACCCTAGAAGTCAAACTAGGTCAACCAAGTCAAACCTAAGTCAAACTAGGCTACACTAGGCTAACTAGTCCATTCTAGGTCTAATAAGACTAAACAAGTCTAAACTAGACTCACTAGCTAAACAAACACAACCATAGGCCATAGGCCAATAGACTAAACCATATGCCAATAGGCAATACCATATTCAATTCTATATCTAAACAATACATATGTACAATCTGACTATAAACTCTAATATAGGAAATCACACAACCATAAATCACATCTACAAGATTATACCTATTCTTAAATAGTACACATATTACTATATCAATGTATTCTAATATAGAAATTTATCCCTATAGGTTATCCATATGAATACAATACAAACTATATGTTAAATATAAATATGTGCATATGTGTATGTGTGTGTGAGAGATTGTGTGAACAGTGAGTGCTAGGCTAGTGTGTGATATGTGACAGTGTAATAGGGAGAGTGGTGTGTGATGAGTGACTTGAGACATGTGTGTGTGAGGCTAGAGTGTTAGGGTGAGAGTGTAGGCTAAAGTGGTGTGTTAGAGAATCATACAACAGTGAGTAAACAGTGAACTAGAGAATGGGATCAATTCCCAGGTCAGTCCACTATGGTTTCACAGATTTTATACATCCCAAATTTAGTTTAAAGGAACAGTTTATCATGTGTCCATGTTGAAATACATTAAAGGAACTTGAAACTTAGTTCCTAAGAACATAAGGAAATCAGTTATACTGTTAGCAAAACCATATTTCAGTCCCTTATCTCGAATTAAAACCCAAGTTTTATATAGAATTCAAACTCAGTTTTTCTCATGTTGAACCCACACAATCATTAGTTAACAACCTATTCTCAGTTTCTCCATAAGAAACTGGAAACAAACCACAACCAATTTCAGGTTTAAGGAAAATCAATTCAGTTAATACAATCTCAGGTATTTCACAATTCATACATCAACAGTTAACAGAGAACAACCTATACAACACATATTCTCAGTTATCCCATTTAATCTCAGGTTCCAGTGATCAAGAACAGTGAGTAATTTCATATCATATTAAAAGAAAGAAAATATTGAATTAATTATAGAGTAAACTCAGATTTTTGAATTGAAGAGAATCAATGTAACAGTTATAAATTTGAAATCAACTACTCTACATACCAATTCCATATCACACCATACAAATCCAAAACTCGAATGAATATACTTGGCTAACATGATTTATGAATTGTGGGAATAGTTAACAGTTAACATAAAAGGAAGGAAATCAATAACAGTAAAAAGAACACAAGTCTCAGTTCACCAACAGGAACCCAATTCAGTTGACAGGATATCAAATCAGTTTAATAAGAAGAAAGCATTGAATCTACATAATGTAAACTCATGTTCACATATGCTCAGGTTAAATGAAAACTGGGAACTAATCTCAGTTCATCAAAACAGGAAACAATTTTTCAGTTTAAATAAGAAATCCAAAACAAAACTAACATCCCTTAACTAACTCAGTTTTTGAAAACATTCTCAGGTTTTCGATTATGGAAACAAGCTCAGATTTTATCTAAATCAGGGAAACCAAAACAGTTACAGTGAACTCAGTCCCCAGTTTAATTTCAACACCCCATTCTCAGGTTCATGTGGAATACAACTCAGGTTCCTAGTGAACAAAAGAATCAGTACAATTTCATAGCAGGTTATATTTAACAGTTCACAAACATGAAAATAAATGAAGGAAATCAATTCACAACTAAACAATATAGTTAAACTATTCTCAGGTTGTGCACACATGAAGACAGTTCAATAATACTAATTAACCCAACCACATTT
The DNA here is from genome assembly GCA_029216955.1 of Iris pallida. Classification (NCBI taxonomy): domain Eukaryota; kingdom Viridiplantae; phylum Streptophyta; class Magnoliopsida; order Asparagales; family Iridaceae; genus Iris; species Iris pallida. The sequence goes on from JANAVB010037819.1 coordinate 12,531,781, forward strand.
CCAATTAACAGATGATTAGGAAGGAAGGGAAACTAGTTCAAGGATTAGGGAATTAACTAACATTCATTTATAGCATAATGAAGAGGAATAAAATCAGTTACAACATAACAGGAACCAATTTAGTTCACCAACAGTTGAGACCAACTCAACTGCTAAAATCTTGTTTACTCATTCCAAAAGCCAACATTAATTTAAATGTACATTAACATATACTAAGAAACATGTGAGGGTAGTTTACAGTGCTAAAGAATCAACAAACAGGAATTTACATGTTGGGAATTTATGCGGAATCCCATGCATCAGGACAGTGTATCAAAAGATGCTCAATTTAACCAAAATCGAGCCAAACACAACATTAAACCCAAACAATATGTAACCCTATAATAACAGGGATTAAACATGATATTCAAAATCTAACTAATCATTAAAACATCATTTGAAAACATTTAAAAACGATTAACATCAGAATACAAATCCAGAACACTCGACTACACAGTTTATTCCCCGTGCACACGAAAATACGTGTCTGACACGACACGAGGACTCGTGAAACTTTGCGAGCCTTGTATCAGACAGTGCCCCTATCACCACGTCAAAAATCTCGTGTCGAGGTGGCGTATTCTGTGCAGTAGCCCCCGAGTAGCAGGGGAGCTACAGTGCCATGCGCACGCCCCCGCACCCGCGTGTTCCCCTGTCCCCCACGACTCGACACGACACAAAAATCACCACGAGATACTGGAAATCCTTAAGCAACCCTAAAAGCTAGATTCCTATTCAATTAGATTCCAAAAACTCGACTGAAATGTCCTTTGCGACATTTCGTCGAACTCCTTGAACTAACTCCTGATACGTGTCCGATTCGGACACAAAATGGGTCCAAAACCTAGGGTTAGCCTATCCTACTATTAGGTTAGGGCTAGGGCATTCCTAAAATGATTTTTAACAGAATTTAGGAGCAAAGGAAAGGATTATACCTATATGTGAACAATGGGTCAAAATCCCCAAATGGGAAGAGCTCCACAAACTACCAAAAATTCTCCAAATTGTTTCCTCCCTGTAAAGACTCAATACCAACAGCAAGAACGTTGGATTTAGGTTCTACTGCAATTTATTTGAAGGAATTTGGAGAAGAAATGGATTTTCTAGGGATTTACAAAGATGGGGACTCACCTCTTCCAAATGGCAAGTTTCCTAAAGAGGCAACCCTAGTTTTAGGAGCATATAAATAGGGGGGCTGACCATAGTGGGCTGGTCAGATTTTCTAGGATTAGGGCTTGGTTCAATGGGTGTGGGCTATGGGCCAATAAGCCTATTAGTCATAAAATGACTTGTGACTTCACAAGCCATTCCTTAAACAAACTAGCTCCTATTATCCCCAAATTAATTCTAATGAGTCAACCCTCACTTACTTAAGTCAACCTAGGTTTTCAAATCCTAAACACTTGGTCATGCCCTAGGTTAGCCACTAGGTTAGTCTGCAAGGTCAACATAAGTCAAGTCAACTAAAACACCAAAATCAATTATACTAAAAATCTCTAAAAATCACATAAATTCAAATAAATCTAAATAATACATAATAATTCCAAATATTTCTCAAAATTTTAAAAATGACCAAAATACCCTCATTTGGAAAACTGGGTGTTACACAAGTAGGTTCGCTCGCCAGTTTGGATATGACCAACTTCACGTTGGCAATCCTTCCACCAGCTTCTATCATTATGGAAAGCTGATTGACGGTGCACGAGCATGGAGATATTTCAGCACTGCATGTACTGGTGCTAGATTCACCATATTTACAGCCACTAGTACAACTGAGCTACGTATACTTCACTCGTATGCTCGTTTTTATACATCCATTTGCTCCTTCGAAGACGGTTATAGCATGCAAGGAAGTCTGCGATGGGCCCAGGTAGGAAATATTGAAGAACCCATCAGAATAACTCCTGACGTACTAGACAATACTTCTTCTATAGATGAATTTCTGGCAGTAATTCCTAAAGGAGCTGGGGAGATAGCCGCGGGATCAATAGTTATTGGAAAAATCCGCAAACGAAAGCAGACTACAACTACCACTCTTCCAGTGAAGTCTCCTGAGAAGAAAAAGAAGACTACTACTAAAGGGCCTTCCAAACCCAAAGCCTTTATTCTAGAAGATGACATCTCGGTCGAAGAGGACCAATTTGTTGCTTCCCCTTCAGTCCATCCAGGAGAAGGGTCTTCAACACCTCAACCAACAGCAGCATCAGAAGTTGTAAAATTTTTATCTTCTGGACGCCTTAGCTCCTCACTCCCTTTATCTTTGCCTCGAAAGGTACAAGTTACGGAGGATGCTACTGCTGCACACATTGCTGATCGAGACCGTATCCCATCAGACGAGCCGGCTCTCAACTTTGACGAAGATGACTGGGATAGTGATTATGATTCATACCTTGAACAACACACACATATTCCAGGTACTACGCAAAACCTATACGGAATTATGTATCATGATTTTGTATATTAACTTATTTTGTTCATTTTGTAGATACCATCATTGCACCAAAGCGTGTGGCTCCTCCTCCTCCTCAAGAAGATATCCATGAGGAAAACGAGGAATCTGATAAAGAGGCTTCTTCTTCAGACGAAGTAGAAGTAAACCAACCAGAAGATGAGCAACCAGAAGTACAGAAAGAGCTTGAAGCAGAGGTTGAAACAGAGGTTGAAGCAGAGGCTCAGCCCAAATTATCTTTTCGTATTGATGACCGAGAAAAAGAACAAGCTGCAGAAAAACCAACTGCAGACCATGAAGCAGCTGTTGAGGGAGGAACTGGCCTCGATGAAGAACTTGAAGTACCTCTAGAGCCTGAACAGCCAGAAGTCAAAGGAGACGATGGAGGCATAGTCAAATTATCAACCGAAACTGAGAATATTGTGATAGTACCCTATGCTATTAGTACTGATCATGTAGAAGTTTCGAAGGAGAGTATGCCTGAACCTGAGTCAGCTGCCACCACCATCATTCCACCTGTACCCATCACCGCCACTGAAACTCTAATAGTTTCAGCTCCAGAAATGGGTGGAGTAACTAACATTGAAGACATTGATTTCGAAGCTGCTGGGAACCAGTTGACTATGATAGCAGTAACTACAATGGCTTCATCTCAGCCTGCTATCAGAGCAACTACATCTGCAAATGTTGAAGACACAATCCCTGAAGCTCTTAGGGATCAAATGGCTGTGAAAACAGTAACAAGAATTGTTTTATCTCAATCTGCTGTCACACCAACAGTATCTGTTCCTAGTCTCCAAAGAAGAGATCTAGTAGATATTGCCGTGACGCCAAGTTCAAGCATAGAAATGAATCTCCTAGTTAAGATTCATACTGAAACTTTTTATAAAACTTTGGCGACCCTAATCAAGATGGTCCTGAATAAGGGTCTCAGTTATGAGAGCTTGAAAGCGTCTATGGCTCTTACCATCAGGAACGTTGCTATGTTCAATGATATGGGGAGAGCAGCAACATTAGAGAAAATTGTGGAGGGTCTTGAACAACCCGTCTGAGAGTACCTTAAGTTGTCAAGTGAGACTGTTGAAAGTCTCATACAAGAAGAGTATGACGCCTTAACGGCTGATTATCTTGATCGGGAGACAAGATATAATGAAGCTCTCCATGATTATAGTATAAAGGTTGCCAAAGAGAAAGCCTTTTTAGCTGGAATACAGCCCAAGCTGGATGGTCATAGAGCAGCCTATGACACCTTAAACTAGGAGATTCAGCAGCAGAATGATAAAATCCAAGAAGTTGAGGCTGAATTGGCTCGGTTAAAGGCAGAGAGGGAACAGATGATCGCTGCTAGGAATCAGCACCTTGCTCAGGGCTCTATTTTAGAAGAACAGGCCTACGGAGCCGAATCAACTATCAAGACCCTTGATGAAGCCAAGGATAATCTGATAATTAGCTTCGCTGGACTTTCTAATCTTTGCACTATCGAAGCTCGACATGCTGAAGCGACAAAAAAAACTATTGAGCTCTCGTGATAGGCGCCTGGCAGAACTGCAAAAATTACTTCAAGATGTTTCTGCTCCACTTTAGAAAAATAAGGAGCTTTTGTAACCTTTGATCTTATCCAAAAAATGAATAAAATATTTGTTTTATGATCCTATCATTTATTTTGCAATTAAACAATAGGCATGAGATAGAAAGTACTTATCAGAGGTAATATGGACATGATAAGTTTTCGAAATTCAATAAATTGTATCTATCCAGTGGTAATATGGACATGATAAGTTTTTGAAATTCAATAAATTTTATCTACCCAAAGGTAATATGGACATGATAGATAATGAAATCTCGTTTTCTTGTTTAGAGTATGCAATACTATCAGAGGTAATATGGACAAGACAGATCGTAATAACTCAAAGAAAAATAGATTAATATCTATTCAGAGGTCAAATAAACATGATAGATAGAAAATACAAGCATATGTAATATTTATTCAGAGGTCAAATGAACATGATAAATAATGAGTCCAACTTTTTAATCAACTGATAAGATAGAAGATTAAAATTTCTCTCCAAAGAGACAAATAATCAGCTTAACCAAACATTGGTAGCTGGGGAATAAGAAAACAGATGTCGTTAAGGATATATGCCAATATCAATGAAAGAATGAATGAACCAGCATTTCTTTTGGGAAACGAAAGGTCAATTCAATTCTACAATTAAATGAATGAATCTGCCGTAATAAATGAATAGGTCTTTTCGGGAATGACAAGTTGTTTCAATTTCCAAGACCAATCCATTAATAGCTTTCTCCTATAAATAGATGAGAACTCTTTGTAAAGATTCATTCTTGTTTCCATTACTCTATTGAAAATGTCTTCTAAGGACGTGCAGCAAAAGAATGAAGTCTCCATGAAGGTTGAGGACATCATCGAGACGCGCTCCGTTGAGCCAATTGTGTCATGCCCAACTGAAGCAGGTGAAAGCTCTTCTACACCCAAGCCAGCACAAGACATCCTCACTTTCTTAGTAGAGCCAGGGAAAACTCCTGAAGAAGAGGCGCTGAGGATGGCTGCCTGCAAGTTTTTTGTGAACTCAGGCAACAATGCCTTCAATGCATTGGCCGACTATGTATTTAATAAGAAAGGCAGTGGTCCTCGTCCTTAATCCTTTGTTAAGAACAAAAATAATAATAAAAGAAATTTTATTTTCATTCTGTTTTTTTATACATAATATTTCTTAAAAAAATTTGCCATTGATCGGCATCATGAGTAGATCTCCATTGGGATTGGATAACCGATAAGCGCCATTGGAAAACACTGTCTCGATTATATAAGGGCCTTCCCATTTTGCTTGGAATTTCCCTTTGCTTTTGTGAGTCATCACCATCGGTCTTCGAACAGCTAATACTAGCTCGCCAACCTTGAATATCCTCTCTTTAACTTTACGATTAAAAGTTTGAGATATACGGGCTTGATATAGCTCAATATGCTGTTGTGCTTGAAGACGCTTCTCGTCCAATCCTTCAAGTTCTTGGAGTTGTAAGCGATCATTATTCTCTATAGTTAGCTCATTAGCAATGGCTATTCGAAGAGATGGAATCTGGATTTCCAATGGAAGGACAGCCTGACATCCATAAACCAGTGAGAATGGTGTAAAACCAGTAGGAGTTCGGACTGTTGTTCGATAAGCCCATAAATATTCTCCAAGTTTCTCATTCCAATCACGTTTATTAGAAGAGACAAACTTTTTGAGAAGTTTGATGATTGTCTTGTTGAAAGCTTCAGCTAAACCATTAGCAGCTGGATTATAAGCTGTAGCAGCCAGATTTTGAATTCGATTCTTATCATAGAACCAATAAAATGCCTGACTGGCAAATTGTGGTCCATTGTCATGAATTATCCGTCGAAGAAACCCGAAACGATAAATGACATGGTGTTTAATGAAGCTGATCACATTAGATGTTTTTACTTCAGTAAGGGGAACTGCTTCTGCCCACTTAGAAAAGTAATCGGTTATAGCCAATATAAACCGATGTCCTTTAACAGAAGGAGGGTTAATCGGACCAATGATATCCATACCCCAAGCTTCGAAGCTGTTGTAGGATATAGAAATTCAGAAGGTTAGTGGATAAAGTCAGCATGAATCTGACATGCTTTACACCTTCTGGCATAATCTACAGCATCTGCTATCATGGAAGGCCAATAATACCCAATTCTTCGAATGCGATCTTGTAACTTCGGACCTGGTTGATGAGCACCACAGACACCATCATGAGCCTCACGGAGTGTCTGTTTAGCTTCACTTTCTGAGAGATAGCGCAGCAAGAGTCCGTCGTATGAACGACGATATAACATATATAAAGACGAATCATAGTAAAATTGAAATGATCGTCTCTTGATTGATGCAGCTTTTTTGGATCTTCAGGTAAAATCCCATGAACCGCATAATCAATGAATGGACCTCTCCAATCCTTCTGCTGGGAACTTGAATCTGTAGTATAACTATGTTCAATATACAGATTATTCTTGACACAGAATAAGTCTCGGTCTAACAAAGTAATTATATTTTGTCTTCGAATTAGAACAGCCAAGTCTGCTGCTAAGCTAGCAAGAGCACCAGCTTCTACATTCTGAGAACGTGGCATGAATTCGATGAAGAATCTTTTGAATGAAAGGATCAACTCGATTACCACTTGATGATAAGGGATGAGATCAGTATTTCTGACTTCATAAGTTCCTCTAACTTGATTAACAATTAGTTGAGAATCTCCATAAGCTTCTAGGAACTCAATATCCAATTGTTTTACTACTTGGAGACCAATCAGCAAAGCATTATATTCTGCTACATTGTTAGAGCATGGCTCATTGAGAGAGTAGGCACGGTATATGACCATTTTATCAGGAAAAACCAAGACGATTCCTACTCCAGAGACAATATTACCTTTAGGTCCAACCCGTAATGCTCCATCAAAATATAATTGCCAGATGTCATCCTTCAAAGTTATGTTGCAATCCACGACTTCATCTGGAATGTCCTCATATAACTTTGATGTTTCAGGTATAGGGTGAGCAGCTAAGAAATCAGCTAATGCTTGACCCTTCACTGATTTTTGAGGTACATAAATCATGTCATAAGGAGTGAGCAACATCGCCCAGGTAGCTAACCTAGAGTTAAGAATGCTCGGTTTTCTCATTAATACCTAAATGGAATTTATTCTGGAGATAACATGAATAGTCTGTCCTGTCACATAATGTCTTATCTTTTGGACAGTAAAAATCAAGGCCAGATATTCCTTTTCTACAGGAGTATACCTGTGTTCAGCTCCGACCATCATTCGGCTAAGATAATAAATTGTTTGTTCATGCCCCATATCACTTTTTTGTGCAAGAAGAGCACCAAGTGAATGATCCAAAGCTCGAACATATAGCAAAAATGGTCTTCCTACCACTGGAGGTACCAGAACAGGTGGATTTGTAAGGTATTGCTTGATGTCATTGAAGGCTTTCTGACATGCTTTATCCCAAACAAATGATACACCCTTCTTTAATAGACGGGAGAAAGGTTGACATCTCCCAGAGAGATTAGATATAAATCTCCTAATATAAGCAATGTGACCCTGAAAGCCACAGAGTTCTTTCAGATTACGAGAAGGACGCGTTTCAAGAATTGCTTTAACTTTATCAGGATCAACATGGATACCCTGAGAAGTAATGACAAATCCTAAAAACTTGCCACTGGAAACCCCTAAGAAAGACTTAGTAGGGTTCATTTTTAATTGATGTTGACGCATTAATTCAAATACTGTCTTCAAGTCTTGAATGTGATCATCTTTTGATCGACTCTTAACAGCAATGTCATCTACATAACATTCAACTGTCTTCCATAGATGTTCTTGAAAGATGTTGTTCATAGCCCGTTGATACGTGGCACCGGCATTTTTAAGACCAAACGGCATAACCGTATAGCAGTAAACCCCAAGGGGTGTACGAAAAGCAGTATGCTTCTCATCTTCTGGATGCATCTTAATTTGATTATATCCTGAGAATCCATCCATGAAAGACATGCGTTCAAAACCGCATGTATTGTCTATCATGACATCGGTAATCGGAAGTAGAAATTCATCCTTTGGACAAGCTGTATTAAGATCTCGAAAATCTATGCAAACTCGGACTTTTTCGTTCTTCTTCATAACAGGAACAATGTTGGCAACCCAATCCGGGTGTTGTTCTTCACGAACAAAGCCACATATGATCAGCTTTTTGACTTCCGCCTCAATTGCATCCATTATATCTGGTCGAAAATGCCATTGCTGTTGTTTTACAGGCTTGGCATTAGGAAGAATATTGAGTTTATGAGTAGCAACTTTAGGATCTAGACCTAGCATATCCTCATAACTCCATACAAAAATATCAATATATTCTTTGATCAGTTTTATCAACTCTTTCTTTTCATCTTCAGAAAGGTTTTTACTGATGAATATTGGTTTGGACGTAGTTCCATCTCCAACATCAATCTGGACAATCTCATCCTCTGTAGGTGGCTGTCGCTGTTCAAAACGAAGTTTCCATTTAGTGTCCATCTGTTGAGCCCAAGGATCATTCTCAAATGGTTCAGATTCACCATCAGTTTGAACCATATTTACTGAGAATATTTGCTCAGATTCATCATAATAACCTCCTCTAACATATGAGGAGTGAGACGTATTAGATTTGATGAATTGGATTTCTTTCGAATTTGATGATTGTGAAGAGCTAGAAGAGAATTCTTCTTGTATATCGTCATTAAACATGTGGGATGGATCACATCCCAACCCATGATGATTTTTCTGATAAAACGGATCACCACTTAATGGTAATCGTCTACCCTTGCCTTGATTGAGACCTTGCATAGTCTTCAAATCATATCCCATATTCTGGATAATCTTGAGAGATTGTTGACTATATTTGTCAATTCAGATTCTTCCTTTATCTCTCAGATCATCTGTCTGAGCAACAGGAATATTTTTAGCCAGGCCAAACACAATTTGGTGCTTGTTTTTCTTATCAGACGGAATCACGAAATAAGATTCTTTGTGACGTCTATAAGTTACACAAGCTTGCGATGAAGCGACTACAGGAAGAAGATAGGGAGAAGATGTTAGGAACCTTTGAGCATAAGGTCCAACATCGACATGAGGAGGAAATGAATTTTTCTTATGGTCAATGTATAAGGTTTCCTCTGTGTCTATGCCGTCTTTATACTGATAACTTTGATTATCAGAAGATAAAGTCATTCTTTCAACAAATTTGACAGCCATATACTCAAAAAGGAAATCTTCATTGATATTAGAAAGTACAGAATGATCAATATTTACATCATTTATAATTTGACTGCTACACTTCGGATTAATCACTAATGGACCATCATCCGTCTTCTGCGTAGACTTGCCAAAGATTGACGATCAATGGTGGTTCTGGATTATTCGTACGAGATGTACACCCTTTGACCTTGATCATAAGAGGTTGATCTTGGCTTTTAGCAGGAACATTCACTGATTCCTCAGATGAAGCTTGAGTTCTTCCTTTGACCTTGATCATCAGAGGTTGATTATTGACAGGTTGGGGTTGGATTCGCCCTTTGACTTTGATCTTCAAAGGTTGCTCTTCTGGCGGATCTTCATTAATAGACTGATCTTCGGCAGATGATCGATCTTCAGCTATGTCTGATATCTCTTTCACATGCTCTTGTTTGTAGTGCATTGAATCAGAAAAATAGGCTTCGACACCCTTGAAAGGATAGATATCAGCAAACTCAGTCTTCACAACCTCTTGGGAATCTACGTACTTGAAGCATTGGTGGAGAGTTGAAGGCACGATGTTATGCTCATGTAACCACGGTCTTCCAAGAAGAATGTTGTAGGATACGTCTGAATTAATAACATAGAATGTTGCCATAGTTCGAAGATCACCAATCTGAATCTTCAGACGGATCTTCCCCAGTGGTTTACTCTTTCCAGAGTTGAAACCAACGATTGTGGTACTAGTGTAAGTAAAATCACTAGTAGGAATCCTCAACGGTCTTAGCATACTTTGAAGAATTATGCTAATGGAAGACCCAGGATCAATATAAATCCTGTCAACTTCAATGGATTCAATATACCCAGTGTAGCACAAAGGCCTGTCATGCTTGTTATGCTTCAACAACATATCTTCTTGTGTAAAGGTAATATTAGGAATTACCTCCATCACACTATGACATTGTGGACATGACACTGGTATATTATCAGGAGTCTTGAGTTGAGCTAAGTAGGAGTCAGCTTGCAGCAAAGCTTCACTCAAGGTTTCGCGACTTTCTTTAGAAAGGCGAAGCAACTCGAAGATAGATAGTCTAGCCGGAGTATTAGCTAACTGGGCTAGAATATTAAATTTAGAGGGTTTCATCACCACCCCCTGACTGGAAGCATACTTCAACGGGACGTCAAAGCGTACTGCTCTCTGTTTCTCCTTTTCAACCACAGATGGTTTAGCAGGAACAGGAGACGGTTGAGTTGGTGGTGTTTCAACGTTCTCTGCTTCTTTGGAGGATCCCTCATAATCTTTGTGGTACTTTTTTCCAGATCTTGTACCAGCAAAGGTTTTTTCTTCAGATTCAGAAGAAGGAAGTACCATATTGCAGGATTTAGTCTTCCTTTCCTTAGCCTTCTTCTTACGAGAATTGTTATGAGGAACCTCAGAACCCAATCCCACAGTAGATTTTTGACTTTAAATTTGTAAAGGAAGTCGTATTCCTTTATCATAATTCAAACCTTCTGTCTTTTAAAAGTCATAACCCATCTTCTTCATGAGAAGGACAGATTGCTGACTGTACAAGTGAGTGGACAACGGACTTTTAACAGGTGGTTCAACAGAGGAAGAAGAAGAGATCTCTGTAACTACAGGAGAATGAGGAATAGAATTCTCTATAACCATGGGAGGAGAAGGATTCGGGATACGAGAAAAAATCCCTACAGGAGCTTTTTCATAAGCAGCGAAAACTTGTTGTGCCCTGTATAAGGGAACACTATTCATGGCTAGCTACTGCTGATGAGTAAGCTTGAGCTTGGTAGGAGGAGCCAGACTTGGAGGACATATGTTCAATCCTTTCAGTCTATCTTCCAAAGGAATGTTATCCCATAAATAATCCAAATTATCAGGATCTGGAATAACATTAGAAATTATGTTGCAGGTTTTGACTTTCTTACCTTTTTTGGATTTTGAAGTTTTACCTTCATCTTCCATTTCAGGTACTAAGTCAGGATGTACCCACATAATTTTACCATTCTTTAATGTGAGAGGCAGCAATTCTTTATTTTCCTTCCTGGCAGGTGGGATATTCACAATCTTTATCGTCGCTTTCGGAATTGGGACAATCCCATCTGGTATTTGTTAAGAAAGGAAATCTCCGAATTGAAAAGAAACCATATTGGTTGTAACCGTATGCTCATCGTTAGTTAAAGAGATGGCATTGGCATTAATCAGCTCTTGGATTTTCTTCTTTAGGACATAACAAGCCCTGGTAGGATGATTTATGTATCTGTGATAGATACAATATTTGGGATTGTCAGTCAGATTCACCTCATTAGGCCTCTTTGGCTCCGGGATCTGGAGTTTGCCACTCTTTACCAGACATTGGAATATCCATGGGATATCACTCTCGTCAAAAGAATATTCTTCTTTTGGCTTAGAAGACTCCTGATTATTCGACGTCGTTTTGTTTTTGAAAAGATTAACCATAAGGGTGTCCTTTTCTTTTGCATTACGATTGCCAGAATTATTACCAGGATTACCTTTCTTTTCTTTATCCTCTGAGGCAAAAATCATCCCATGTTCACGAGCCAACCTACTATTGGTCTCGGCAGAAACTACTGCTATAATAAACGAAGCCCAATCTGTAAATTGGGAACCCGTGAAGACAGCAATGGATGGTCGCAGATTCATCTTGCATGTATCAATTAACGCTGAATCTGGTATACCAGGAGGCATCTTTAGAGTCGTCTGTCAGAAACGTTCAATGAACGTTCGAGTATCTTTTTTTTTCTTTTGTTTGATTTCTATTAAGGAGGACATGTTCATGTCCATACCTCCTTCATAGAAGCGGGAGAGAAATATTGCCTTAAATTCGTCAAAAGACGAAATACAATTGTCGGATAAACTACGATACCAGTCATAAGCTGAACCCGTCAAGCACCTAATGAACACTTGAGTGAGAGAGGATCATTTTTCTGCAGATGTACAGTCATAATATCAAAGTAATTGATATACTGACTAGGAGAAGCCTTTCCATCAAACAATACCATTGATTGTGGCTTAAATTTTGGTGGAAAGGGTACATCATTCCAATGAGGAGGATAAGGTTGCTTAATTCCTAACCTCTGGAGTTGATCTTTGTGCTTCAAAACTTCAAACTGTGCTTTGAGCTCACGCACTGCTTGAATGGCTTCACTGGTTTGAGGAAGCACATTTGATTGAATGGTTGTTGGATATACCGTAACCCCCACCGGAGATGGTACATCTTCTAGAATGATGGGATCTGGAGATGCAAAATTTTGGTTAACAGCAGACTCTTGAATATTCAAAGGTATATCAGCCCCTTGACTATCTTGAGTTTGTGCTGCTACCTGTACCGGTGTTACTATTGCCGGTTGAGCAGTTTGTTGAGCCATTAATATCTGGTGCATGCTTTGCATCATGTTAAGCATGTCTTTCAGTGATTGTTCAACGACAGTGAGACGTTGTTCTGTATTAGCAGATGACGTCTCTGGTTCATCTCCAATAGCATAGGATTCAACCTCTCTTGAAGATACAGAGGGATTAGTATAGAGGTATGAATCGAAACTATCAGTTTCGGACTCAAAAGATTGAGTACCCCCAGCTTCTGAATCAGAAGTCTGTAACTGTCTTTGTCTTCTTAATCGAGTATTCTGATATACTCCTTCAAAGGAATTAAGAAGTTTGTTGAATTGTTGTTGACCTGGAGTTTGGGACGTGTTCCGTCTAGGACGTCGTCCTCTGTTGGTATGAGATGCCATGTTGACTGATGCATATGACAACTCATATTCTTGGTCATCATCTTGTTGTTGAGGCGCATTAAAACTTAACTGGTCAAAAACTGATCGTTTAGAAGCCGAACAACAACATTTAATTACAATCTGGTGACACTCACAATGGTGATTTTCTTGAGGGAGCGTCACGGGAGATTGTCTATTTTTACGCTTTTGTATTAGCAATTCACGTAAATCAGAAGAAGTAGATGGAGTAGTCTTCTTTATTACATTTGGGGTAAAAAAACGTTTAGTCCTTGTGTATAAAGAAGATTACTGGCTGCATTCGCAGAACCAAACTGTATATTTTTACGTGCTTGGAGTTACGTATATAAAACCTGAGATTTTTGAGCATGAAGGACTCCATCTTCATTGCGTGTAATTTGTAAGTTTGGTACCTTGCGTACAGCAGTATAAGAAGGTTGTCGGTTGAAAACAGAAGTTTTACCAACTATGTTTTTATGCTTCATACGTGTAGGTATATTCACTTTAGATGCAGAAACATCATTGTGAATTTTATCTACACTGTCACAGACAGGAGATTTACCTTTACGCATAGAGCGCAAAACATGAGTATCTGCCACGTCATAAACGGGAGATTTTCCTTTACGTGTAGAACGTAAATTTTGTGTGTCTACCACGTCACAGACGGAAGACTTATTGTTACGCTCAGAACGTAAGGCATTGTAGTCTGCCACGTCACAGACGGAAGACATTTTTTTATGCCCTGGACGTAAAACCTGATTTTTACGTCCATGGCGTAAAACCTGATTTTTACGTCCAGAGCGTAACACTGGAGAGTCTGCCACGTTACAAACGGAAGACTTATTTTTACGCGCATGGCGTATCACCGAAGTAGAGACTGCCTCATCACAGATGAGAGCCTCTACAACAGGAGTAGGAAGGATTCCTTTGCCTGCAGAGACAGTAGGGAGATCCGAGGATGCCTTGGATTTGGGAACCCAAACTTTTCGCGCCTTTCACGATTTTTGAACATTGGAGCAGCGAGTGCTACCCCCAGTCCGGAGAATTTCTTCGTAGGCAGTCTGGTCAAAGTGCACAACCAGAGTCTTCTTTGTCGATCCAATCGACACATCATCGTATTGAGCAATTGCCTCCTCGTCAGAGGAGAAGGTCGTCCCCAGCAGAGTCGCTATTTTGTTTCACTTAACAAAATGCCTAAAAATTGGCTTTTGAAAATAAAACTTGAAAGAGTACAAAAAAGTACAAATTGATCTGGAAAGTATTACTATGGAAGTCTGATCTGAAGGCAATCACTTTGTTCCTTGGACCATACGATGATGATGAAGATCACTGCTAGAAGATGAACAACTGGAAGAACTAAGTCACCAGAAAGGTATCGACGCACTTGGGCACTGATGGCGAGGTCGAATGCTTTCCTGCTTTGCTTCACTCTGTTCTGGAAGAAAGGTTGAAGAAGAATGCTCTAGAAAATCAAAGTTTCTGGGCTCTGATCTCTATGTATTCTCCTTTTTCTCCCTTTCTGTGACTCATATAAAAAAAATAAGTCTATTTATAGACTTGGCTTTTTGTGCATAAAACTCAGCAAAGTCCTGTCTTTACACTGGTAACTACCACCCATAACTGAAGTCATCCTCTACATACGTTGACACGTGTCCCATTATCTCAATAAGAATAGGATGCACGTACACACGTTCTTCGAGATATGTGGCATGAAATCCACGTAGGCAAACCACGTTCCAAAGTAGTCATGAAGGATCGGGCGTAAAAACAACCCAAATATACTCTGAGCGTAAAGTAGTAGACTAGGCATAAAATAGCCCTAAATTGGACTTCTCGTGTAAAGTGGTTGATAAAACAACCTTGAGCGTAAAAGTAGCCCAAATAAACTTTATGCACACGTCAACTTTGAGCGTAAAAAGCTCACATAGTATTCATGCGTAAAAGAAGCCATCTTGTGAGCGTAAAATAGCTCAGTCCACATACTAAACGATAATATTGGTTTCTGTGTAAAACAAATCCCTTCGAATTCTGTGTTATACGCTGTCAGTAGATCTTTATGTTAGACCCATTATCACTTTACATTAAATGTATGATTTGACAACCTGTCCTTGGCATAAAGTGGTTGGCGTGTCCCTGGCATAAAGTAGCTGACCTGTCCCTGGCGTAAAGTAGTTGGCATAAAACAGCCCATTTTGAGTGTAAAGCTCTATCTCTTTGACTCAGTCTAGGAAGCACTTTTTACGCTCCTACATTTGTATCTTTGATCTGTCCTGGTCCTTCCTTATTGTTCCCTGTGTCGTCTTCTTCAGCGGTACTACTCCTGGTCCTGCCAGTCAGTCGAAAGGAGCTCAACGAGTACCCCTGCAACAAGAGGATCAAGCCCAGCACTCAGGAGCAGCTTCCCGGGTCATGCTTCCCGGAGATCCAGAACCCCTAGTTCAGCCAGGCCATCCTGCAGAGCCTGATGATGGCACCTTGGTGGGTCTCATTAGGACATTGTTAGCATCTCAAGATCATTGGGGCGACGCCCTACACCAGGAAGTACAAGATGCTCTGAGCAGAAGTGGTCATCAAGGTAACAGTACGGCCAACAGCTTCAAGCGCTTGAACCCTCCCTTCTTCGATGGTAACGAAGATGCTATTGCTGCAGACGCTTGGCTGCAGGACACTGAGGTTATTCTAGAGGCAGCCAGGACCCCAGAAGACGAGAAAGTGGCCGTGGTGCGCCTACAGTTATTAGATTTGGCCTGCAGCTGGTAGGCGGCGCAGGCCGTTGGATTAGTGGCACCTATTGCCTGGGTAGTATTCCGTAAGAGATTCCAGACCAAGTACTTCGATGTTGTAGCTCGGTACGATCTACAGACGAGGTTCACCAATCTGAAGTAGATGGGTAGGACGGTCGATGGATATGCGACCGAGTTTTCCAGACTTAGTCGATTTGCTCCCACCTTGGTAGCGACCGAGTTCGACAGAGCCCAGCGGTTCTAGCAAGGACTCCATTTGGAAATTTTACTGGCAGTAGAGAATTTTGAGCATCAGACTTTTGATGCAGTATTGAGGGTAGCTAGGAGGCATGAGTATACCTTCCAGAGGATTGTGGACAGGACAGGAGGTCGGAAGCGATCCCACGGCCAGATGAACCAGTCTTCAGCACCAGCCCCGGCAGCTAGGGCTTTGACCATTGGAGCTCCGAAAAGGATAGCTTCAGTTACGTCGGTTCAACATTCAACCCCGACGTATCCTCAACAACAGAAGCAGAAGCAGCCTTCCACCATAGGCTGTTCTTATTATGGGAAGCCTAGACATGTCATTTCAGAATGTTGTAAGGCGCAAGGATTGTGTTTGCTTTGTGGAGCACCGGACCATAAAGTAGGGTTCTGCCCGTTCAGGATTGACTCATCAGCACCCATGACCAGTTCATCGGTTAGAGGTCCAACACCAGTACCAGTCCAGCAACAGCAGTTCCCATCCCCGAGGCATTGCCGACGCAGACCCAAGCTTTTCAACAACAAAAGCCTCAGTAGTATGCCCAGGCTCAAGTTCAGAATAGGCAGAGAGGGTTCCAGCAGAGGGGGCCGACACCCAGAGGACAAGGACAAGTGCTGGCTTTAACTATGGGAGAAGAAGGAGTAGCACCGGGTGATGTAGTGGCAGGTACTATTCTCGTCAACACCTTTCCGGCATCAGCGTTATTTGATTCTGGTGCATCACATTCATTCATGTCTGCACGATTCATGACACGGATAAGACTGGAGCCCGAGTCATTATCAGTAAGACTCAATATACTTACTGGTAACGGTCTTGTGGGAGTAGATAGAGTATTTTTCTCGTGTCGAATCGTAGTTAGCGGTAGCGAGTTTCCCGCTAGGTTGATAGAATTCCTGATGGCCAATTATGATGTGGTCTTAGGAATGGATTGGTTGAGGAATCAGTATACTATAATAGACTGCTATGTTGGCAGGATTATTTTTAGTATTCCAGGAGAGTCGGAGTTTTCGTTCTCTAGAGGCGAGGTAGAACCTTCTCCTCCAGTATTACGGATGGCAGTAGCAGCAGCAGTTGAGTTTCCCCGAGTTGTAGAAGATTTTCCCAATATTTTCTCCGAGGAGCTTCCAGGAATGCTACCAGAAAGAAAGATCGAGTTCACCATAGACTTGATCCCCGGAACATCACCAGTGTCAAAGAGAGTCTATCGGATGGCACCGTCAGAGTTGGAGATCTTGTATAAGATGATTGAAGAACTCAAGACCAAAGGATTCATCCATGCTACTGGATCGCCTTGGAGAGCCCCGATGCTTCTTATGAAAAAGAAGGATGGTACGTCCAGATTATGTGTAGATTATCGTACCTTGAACTCAGTGACAATCAAGAACAGATATCCTCTCCCGAGGATAGATGACTTATTTGATCAACTCAAGGAGGCAGCAGTATTTTCGAAGATTGACTTGCGATCAGGATACCATCAGATCAGAGTCAGAGAGAAGGACATCCCGAAGATAACTTTCAGATCTAGATATGGGTATTAGAAGTTCCTTGTTATGCCAGTTGGAGCAACTAATGTGCCGGCTGTATTCATGGACCTCATGAATCGTATCTTCATGCCTTATTTGGATCAGTTTGTGATTGTGTTCATAGACGACATCCTGATCTACAACAAGAATGAAGCGGAGCATGAGTAGCATCTCAGAGTTGTTCTCTAGATTCTCAGAGAGCACCAGTTGTACGCAAAGTTCAGTAAATACGAGTTCTGGCTCGATCGTATTTCATACTTGGGTCATATCATCACCAAAGGAGGAGTGGAAGTGGCTCCCCAGAAGATCGTGGCTATTGAGACGTGGATGGTACCCAGTACAGTTGCAAAAGTTCGCAGTTTTCTTGGCTTGGCCGGCTACTATCGGCAATTTGTTTCAAATTTTGCTCGGATTTCAGGACCTATGATCCAGTTGACCCACAAGGATGTGCAGTTCGTTTGGATCGCAGAGTGTCAGGAATCTTTTGAGAAGTTGAAGCGAGGTTTGATGACGGCACCCATTCTCATGCTTCCAGATGGGACCGGAGGATTCTCAGTGTATTGTGATGCTTCAGACAGAGATTTAGGATGTGTTTTGATGCATCATGGGAAAGTAATAGCTTATACATCACGTCAACATTGTGATCATGAGAGGAATTACCTAACCCATGACTTGGAGCTAGCAGCAGTAGTATTTGCACTTAAGCTTTGGAGACACTACTTGTATGGAGATAGAGTGGAGATTTTCACCGACAACAAGAGCCTAAAGTATATGTTTACTCAGAAGGATCTTAACATGCGTCAGAGGAGATGGCTAGAGCTACTTGTGGATTATGACATCAACCTGCAGTATCACCCTGGGAAGGCCAACGTTGTAGCGTATGTATTGAACAGAAGAGCTGGATTTTATTTCCTAACAGCACAACCAGAGTTATTAGCAGATCTTCAGAAGATGGGTATAGAAGTTGTCCTTCCTACCAATGTGGTATTGATGGCCAGTATGCAAGTTCAGTCCACTATAGTCGAGAGGATCCGGATAGCACAGTCAACAGATTCCAAGCTTCAGCGACTCAGAGCCGAGTGTGAGACAGGACAACGGCCAGAGTTATGCATTCATGAAGATGGTACACTTCGACAGGGCAAGCGTCTTTGTGTACCCATTGGAGATATCAGACAGGAGATCATGGAAGAAGCTCACAGTTCTCAGTATTCCATTCATCCGGGTGGTACAAAGATGTACCGTGATATCCGTCAGCACTTTTGGTGGAATAGCATGAAGAGGGAGATAGCCCGGTTTGTCTCTCGGTGTTTGGTTTGCCAACAAGTTAAGGCTGAACATCAGAGACCGGCTGGACTTCTTCAGCCCTTACCGATTCCAGAATAGAAATGGGAGCACATTACCATGGATTTTGTGACTGGATTACCTAGGTCCCCGCCCGGTAGAGATGCTATTTGGGTTATAGTAGACAAGCTCACTAAGGTGGCTCACTTTCTCCCGTTCAGAATTGGTCAGTCGACGGCTCAGCTAGCAGAGATGTACTTCAGGCAGATCGTCAGATTTCACGATATACCAGTTAGTATCACCTCAGACAGAGATTCAAGATTTACGTCGCACTTTTGGCACAATCTGCAAGAGAGTTTGGGGACTCGTCTCAAGTTTAGTTCATCTTATCACCCGCAGACTGATGGTCAGTCAGAACGCATAATCCAGACTCTTGAAGATATGTTACGATCATGTACAATCGACTTCGGTGGTTCATAGGAAGATCACCTGCACCTGGTGGAGTTCTCGTACAACAACAGTTTCCAAGCTAGTATCTAGATGGCACCATTCGAGGCACTGTATGGTAGGAAGTGCAGATCCCCGCTAGCATGGGACGATATTGGAGAAAGGCAGATGCTCGGTCCGGAAATGATTACTCATACAGTTGAGGTGGTCAGAAGAGTCAGAGATCATCTTCGCGTCGCACAAGATCTCCAGTGCCATTAGGCCGATTCTCATCGGCGCCCCCTTGAATTTTCTGTCGGCGACCACGTATTCCTTAGAATCTCGCCTAACCATGGTATCATTCATTTTGGTGTGCGGGGAAAGCTTATTCCTAGGTATATAAGGCCATTCGATATCCTCGAGCGAGTAGATAATATATCCTATCGTTTTGCTCTTCCGTCGTTGCTAAGTCAGGTGCATGACGTATTCCATGTATCCCAACTACGACGGTATATTCCGGATTCGAGCCACATCCTAGATCATTCGGAATTGGTCGTTGGTACCAACCTTTCGTATGAGGAGAGGCCCGTATCTATATTGGACCGAAGAGAGAAGATACTCAAGAACAAGACTATCAAGTTAGTCCGTGTTGCTTGGGGTCATTACTCCTTGGGTGAGTCAACATGGGAGCGTGAGAATGATATCCGATCGCAATAATCCGACCTGTTTGACTCGTAAGGTATAATATCTTTCTTATGCCTTATGCTCTAAATTCCTTGCTTGAGTGAATGATTACATGGTGGACTGCTTAGTATAGCTTGTCTATGATTAGTATAGCTTGTCCTTGCCTCTCTAGCCTCTTAATTAAATTCCGAGGACAGAATTCTTTTAAGGTGGGTAGAGTTGTAACGACCAAAGTTCGTATTACATATTTTGGTATACGTATACGTATTTTGACTCATAATTGTATGTCTTATTGCGTGGTTTATTTTGGCATTTCATTTGCTTGGTTCGGTTTGCTTGGTTCAGCTTGGTTTGGTTTTGCATGTGGACCAACCCCACCTACCACCCACTCTCTTCCTTTATAAGCTACCTAACCACTCTCTCTCTTCCATTAATTCTCATAACTCTCTTCTTCTTCCTCACCATTACTCTCCTCCTACCCTGAAAGAGAGAGAGAGAGGCTTAGGCAAGTGCATCTTGCTTCATGGAGGAACTCAAATTTTGTTGTTCCATTTTCTTCCTCACGAGATTCTAAGACACTTTAGTACTTAGCACTTTTAATTTCCATGGCTCATTTCGTGTAGATCTAAGCTTTTGCATTTTTGGATTTTTTGGGTTTTGATCTATTAAACCTTGTTATTTTCAAGTTTTGAGTGTTCCAGGTTGTAGAGGATTTCGTTCTACCCTATTTTGACCTATGGAAGTCCGAGTTCTGACCTTAGATGATGGATTTATGGAGCCTGGAAGAGATGGCTTTCATGGTCCTTGTTCTCGAAAAAGTGGAGAAGAAGAACAGTACTTGACCGCATGGCTTTTATGCGGCAAGATCCCCTGCGGCTCCCCTTTGGCCGCACAGGCATCCAAGCCGCATGGCCCTTAAACCGTATGATCCCATGACCATTGCCGCATGGCCTTCACCCGTATGACTTAAGTTGACTCCAGCCGCATGAGCCTGTTCCTTTCTTACCGCATGGCTTCTTCTAGCCGTATGGCTTTCTCGGCTTAGCCGCATGGCTATCTCTAACTATTATCGCACGAACCCGATTACCCGAGCTGCATGAGCCCCTGTCGTATGAGCCCCTGCTGCATGTTCTCCTACCGCATGAGCCCTTGCCGCATGAGCCCCTGCCGCATGTTCTCCTACCGCATGAGCCCCTGCCGCATGAGCCTGTTGTCCTTAACCGCATGAGCCCCTTTCTCCCTGGCTGCATGCGCCCTTTTCCCCTGGCCGCATGAGCCTACTCCCCCCCTCCCGAGCCGCATGAGCCCGTCCCGCTTAGACGCATGGCTCTTTCCATAGCCGTGCACTCTTTTTACCATGTTGAGTTGTTACATTTATGCTTATGTCTCATGACCCTCTGTGTAACTTGGGTCCCTTGATAGAATGCTTGTACCATATAAATTCTGCACACGTGCCATGAACACGACAGTGACCCGTAGTGGTGCACTATTGACAAGTAACATGACATGATAGTGGCCCGTCGTGGCACACTCTTGATAAGTAAACCTGACATGATATATCCCGATATGCTGTTGCGACGGCTAGCCTGACATGACAAGAATGAATGGCCTGAACACCGTGGGCAATTGTGTTTGTACAAATGAACCAGTATTGTCTTGCATCATGTCTAGGACAGGGACCCCTGAGTGCCACGGTCAGGGGTACCTACTGAAAATGACTAAGGCTAATAACTAGAATAATCCAGTAGTCATGAGAGATTTCCCCAGTTACAGGCGATCCCGTTATCCCGGCCACCATTGTTGGACTTGTAGCCAGCCAACGAGTAGGGCACATGTCTATATTCAATATGGTACATGGAAAAGAACGAGGCATTGCTTAATGAATCCAAGTCGCCTAGATAACCTGGATTAGCTGCAGGGCTTGTGGCTGGAGGAACATCTCACTACATATTGCTAGTAACTAGGCTTATGATAACCCTAGTTAGTTAATATAGAAAGCCGTAGTCATTAATTGGCCGTGAACGATTGGATTGAGTCCGATTCGGTCTTATATGGTGCAGGTTCAGTGCACGAATGTTTAAAGTATGATCGCATGATTGTCACCTTCAATAATAATGATCAGGGGCTAAGTTCTATTCAGGCGAAGGGTTACAACCCCGGTCCTTGTTTGGTTAAAGGGTTGTAACCTGGCTCCCGGAGCGGTTCTATGTCCTCTCTTCATTTATTGTCTTATTGCACCCTACGTCATACTCGTCATGTTTTACTTTACAAAAAGAATTAGAGACGGAGTTCTATTCAGGTGAAGGGTTACAACCCGGGTCCTTGTTTGGTTTAAAGGTTGTGACCTGGCTACCTGAATGGTTCCCACGTACTCAAATTCGATTGTAGTTGTTTCTTTTATTTTCAGGCTCTTTCATATTTACTTTTAATACTTATTTCTGATATGCTAGTTTTAGTTCTTAAGGAAGCCTCCTTTGTGGCACTTGCTCTTTCTGGGATCTGACCCAGCTGGTTTTGTATGACCAAATTTCGGAGCAGCTCCAGAGGATCTACCGACCTTCCAGCCCGATGGTGACCACCAGGCATAATTCGGGCAACGAGTGGGTTTTATCTTTGGCTCTCCCACTCTATTGTAAAAGTATTCTTTTGAGGTATTTAGCCGACGAGCACGTGTTAGCTCGATTATATTTTACTTATTGTCTGCCTAAGGGCTGTAACATGATTGACAAATCCTAGGGTTGATCATGTATGACTGAAACTCTTGCTAGTCTTCATATTTTATATGACTAGCTTCATGATCATCCAAATATGTAATGCATGGGACGCCTTACTATTGTATATTTGGTGCTCTAATATTTTGTAACTGTTCTTACTTTCTTGAGATTGAGACAATAAGCTTGTTCATGACCATAAGAGGCTGATGGCTTGTAGTTAAACCCTCATGTATCTAGACAACCGTGACCGTATAGCGATGTGGGTTGCACTTCAATATACGTAGCTGGCAATGTTCGCCCCCGCTCTCCAGTATTCTGGTTCTGGGGCGTTACATTACTTGATGCTGTCACGTTGTTAAAATAGATTGGTACTATATGGATCCCTTCATGAGATGTTATCCCCCTCGGGAGCATCGGATACATCATGTCATATGTGTTTCACTTTCATCATGTATTCTTGTGCTTTCACCATTCATGTGCACTCTCGTGATTCATGTACTCTCATGTACACGGAGCCCCCATGTTTACATTTATGTGCACCCATTTATGGGCCCCCATGTGATATTATGTGCAATAATATAACCTATCTGGATCCTTGTGTATTGATTAGGGTACGGGGGAGTATAAATGGTCATGTGAACAATTCCAAAGTAGTGTAGTCATGTGCAAACTTTTATGTTTATTATCAAGCCGTTCACATGTTTATTTTGTACTCTACATTACTATTCACTGTTAGTTCTTTACTTATAGTAGATATTTCTTTACAGTCATCTCTTTTACTTCATATATTTTCCAGCATTTCATGTATCTTACTCTATAGCATATTTACATATCCTGTCATATTATGAACTGCGTGAGATATATTGTACTTGTTCCCGTCCTAACTGGACCTGTTGAAAATATTACAGAGGACGAGGATGAGGCGTGTTGTACCACCTACTACGGGGCAGCATTAGAGGACACCTGTGACTTGGACTTTCAGCAGGATCCATTACCTGTTGACGACACTCCCATAGTTTAGTTATCTTATTTCAGTTGTATCTCATCTGGATATTTGTATTGGAGATTGTGATGATATGGATTTGTGGAGCTTGTTAGATGTTTATCTTAGACACTTGGATTCTCTCTTTTATCGTATTTCATCTGTGGATTCTGTTGATATTCTTATCTATCATATCGTACATCTTTCTTAGCTGTGATTGAGATTTGTACTTTATATTATTCCTCCATTCGGAGAGTGTAACTGTGCAATGTACCTTATAATTGTTAGATGTATGTGACCTAGGACATCGTTCTACCGTTGACACTACGGCGTAGGCTGGACGTACCCACTTCTCATGCCCCTACACTGGGTGCGGGTCGTGATACGTTTTTAGTGGTAGCCCATGCAGGTCGAGTTTATGTAGTGGTATTCGAACTAGAGTATCACTACAGCCTGCAGTAGGATTAGGATATATTTTTGAAGGTACTCAATCAAATTAGAAAAAACTCTTAATCTGATTCATGTTACCTAAAATTGCTGCATTATTATCTTTGCTAGAAAATAAATCGTCCTTCCTTGATGTTATCGCTTCATTCTTAGTGATTGCCCTATCGTTTAATCTGTCTTCAGGATGGTTATGAAGACACGATCTCATCGTCTCGATTGGAAAGACACCACTGAGGGGTCTGCCACTTCTCGTCCAGATCAGTACGACCCCGAGACTGCAGCTCATGTTATGCCAGCTCAGGTTGGAATATCTGCAGTCCTTGGGAATGCACCTCTTCCTACTCCGAGACTTTCTCCAGTCATCCCAGACGTTCTTCAGTAACAGCCGCTGTCATGATCAGAGGACGTGGCACGATTGTTTTCCTTCTTCCAGCAGATAGTGAAGACTCAGCGGCAACAGTTGCTAAAAAGGGGACATGACATTCATGGAGCCAGCAGCAGTGGAGGTCAGGACAAGAGGCCTCACGTACAGATTTAGCATCAGTATCAGCAGAGTCCTGTTCAGCAGTACCTTCAGGGTCAGGGATGTACATATTTCTACCAAGCATCCAGGCAGCAGCAGGACGCTAGGTGCAACTTCTGCAAGAAGGCAGGCCATGGGTGGAACGACTGCAGGATGAGGCTTGGCAGGTGTTTACTTTATGGTTCAGCGAAGCATCAGTGTAGGAAGTATCCCAAGAGCCAGACACCATTGACTCAGACAGCAGCAGAAGCTAGGGCTCCGACAGAGCAGCCGAGGGGACTACCCTTACAGACGCAGCAGACCCCTAGACAGCAGCATGTTATCAGTTGCCCTTTCTGTAAGAAACTAGGGAACAATTGGAGTAAATGTCGAATGAGGTTAGGCAAGTGCCTACTTTGTGGAGCATCATATCACCAGTTAAGAGAGTATCCCAAGATTCCTGGACGGACATCTCAGGGAGCAGGAGCGAGGACTTCGGTGAGCCAGCAGAAGGGACTACCCTTACAGACTCAGCAGCAGATATTCGCGCAGCATCAGGCTGGAGGATGCCAGCAGGGACGAGCTTACGCTATGGCAGCTGAGGGTACACAGGCAGTAGGAGAGCTTATCGCAGGTTCTGTTCATCTCAATTTTGTTCCTCCCTTGCCATATTTTAACCATCTCGAAATTCAGTTCCAACAGATCTTGCTTATCGTTCTTGTTCTAGATGAATCTGATTCTTGGTATTCATTGTTGATTTAATTTTCTGCCAAGATAAATTATATGGGCTAGGTCATCTCAATTATGGAATCTAGTCTTCTACAGTCACATTAGCCAGCATGGCAAGGACCTACAGTCTGATTTTGGATATATTTCTCGGGTGTGAGAATTTAAGGTTTTCGCAGCCAAGCTAGCGGCAGAGCAAAAATTTTTAATTACCATTATTCCAGAAGTGTGTACATTAGTTGGGACTCTATGGTTATCATAGCCCAACTTACTAGTATGACGAGGATTCAGAGTATCATGTTTTTGGATGGACGCATATGATTATCAGAATTCATCTTAAAAGTTTTTGAACATATTATCTCTACTTTCGTTTCAGTCTTTCAAAAAAAATTTGTTGTTGTTTGTTTTGTTTTGCTTCTCATCATTCAACTTAGGAGTAGGAGTAGGAGTAGCTCTAACTGTTAGTATAATCCTTGTATAACTTCTTTGTTATGAATTTCTCTTAATGAATTAATGATTGTGATAGGCCTTTTGACTTAGAAGTGATAGTGTAGCTCTGACTCTAGAATGGTAACCCTTATAGCCCTGTTTGATTTATTTTTTCCTTATCTTCCCAGCCTGACACCCATAACCTAGACTGTCCCACTTACCCTGTCCCTTGTACTGTTTTGGCAACACAATTTTTGGTCCAATTTAGGCCATTTGACCATTCCCACTTTAATTTTGATTATATTATACACATTACCGTGACTTTTAATTTAGGAGCACAAGACTAGTTGTTTTCTCAAAACCAACTTTCCTTGCATGACCTATACATGATCCCCTACACTCATGACCTTCGTGTTCCACTCGGACACAGCATCTTGTGCTCCGTTTGCTTCATACGACTTTCCCGACACAAGACCCCATCTTGATTCACCCCATGGAGTCACTTTTCCGACTCGAATTGGAAACACCTTTTTGTCCCAACCTGCCTACCCAAATTCTGGATATGACCCATTTTAAGCCTACTTCCCATATTGGACTTGCTGAACCAGGATGCTGCTAGGTAGAAGCTTTGACCTTGATTGTTGGGGGTTGACCAACAGGATTACGACCTTCTTAATTTCGAGGACAAAATTTCTCTAAGGAGGGTAGACTTGTAACACCCAATTTTCTAAATGAGGGTAATTTTGAAATTTTGTAATTTTAATCTTTTAATAATGTTATTTAAATTATGATATGATTTTTGGTGATTTTTAATCATTTTAAAACCATTTAATTGGTAAATTATGACTTTGGAGTTTTGCCAGTGAAACCCTAGAGACTACTTGACCTAGAGCCTAACCATGTAATTAGGATATTTTATTATCATTTTTAGCCTAGGGGTATTTTGGTCATTTTGGTTTCTTGGAATTAATTGTAAATTGTTTGAGTGATGGTTGTTATTTTTGACCTTTGCTAGTTGAGACTATGGAGACTAACCTAGATGTTGACTTCAGCTATGGTGACTTGATTAGCATGGTGGGACCCTAGTCTAACTTAAGTCGACCCAAGTTGACTTATTTTGAATCAAGTTTCATATAGAGATTTAGTGATTTAAGTGCATGGACTTTTGACTTATGGATTAATTCATTTAGTATTGAAACTTTGCCCAAGCCCATTAGCCACAACCCTAACCCTAATTCTTTCCATACATGGCCGGCCCCTAGGGAATCCTCCCTATTTAATGTCTCTTCCTAGTTCTTGCCTCTTTTTACATCACATCAACTTTTGGCAAGAAAGAGGTATTGGCATTCTTCATCAATCCATAACTTCTTCATTTCAATTCATTTTTGACTCTAGTCTCTTGCAATAGAACCTAATCATACTCTATTTGCTGTTCATGGAGAGAAATCTCAGATTTTGTGCAATCTGGAGCTTTTTCCTTTTTAGAGGAATCTTTCTATTTGGGACTTTTTCCTTGAGTTTGATACTCAATAGGTAAACACCTCAAACTATCATTAAATCTTGATTTCTTTACATGGTAGCCTAGATCTAGGTGTCCCCTATCTGTGGTGTGTGTTTGGTGAAGTTTTGCATTAGTTTCATGTCCATATATGACACGTATCAGTTTCCATTTACAAGTGTTTGCCGAAATGCCTTTGAGAACTTTTTCACCTGATTTTTGAAATGTTTTTGATTGGAAATATTGATTTTATGTGCTCTTTGTTTTCCCTAAACTCTGAATTGATTTCTGAGTCGTGTCGTGTCTACACGAGGACATGAACACGCCCGCGCACAGAGCTAGGGTTTCTCCTGCTGTTCGATTGGGCTGTAGGACACGACACAGTATTGTTCGACCCAATACTGCGAGGACATGGGGGCAGTGTCTATGAACCAGACCCCCAAGTGGCTCGAAGTACCATGTCATATCGGACACGTTCTCGCTCATCCACTAGATTTTCACGTGTGCGTACAGGCGCACAGACACGCGCTGATACGCATCTCGTACACCGACACGGGGACACGTAGACACCTCGTGTTATGTTCAGTGTGTAGCCCTAGTGCTATGCTACACGTGGACGTGACCACGTGGACACATGTGTCGTGTGTCGTGTCTACGAACGTGTTGAACTTGTGCACGAGGTAGTGCACTGTGTTCTGTGCTCGTATGTTAGTTTTGTATTGGACACGTTTGTGTCCAGTTTATGGACACCATATCACTTGTGTGACACATACACATGTGCACAAATGTTTACCAACCAGTTAATTGGAAAATTAACTGTGAATTGAATTCGAATTTTATGTTTTTCCTCTAAGACTGATACATGTTCTGTACATTGATTCCTGAGATTTTAATTATGTTTTATTGATGATTAGAGGTTAAATTATAATGTTAGATCATATTCTATGTTTGAGTTTAAAGTTTACATTGTATGGGATTAATGTTAGCTTGGTTATTGGGGTTTCGAAATGTAAAAGGATGTTAACTTGGGATCATTATGCACACACATTCTATACTCACACACACTATAAAACCTGAGAACACCCTACAGCTATCTGAACACACACACACACATCACCTAATACACACACACACATGTTCACAAGAATCTGGAAACTGAAACACATATATACAAACCTGTGATAAAATCTGTATCCATACACATTCACTAAATCTGAGAACACATTCGACATACTATAACCTATGATGTAATCTAATACACACACACTTCACATTATACACACACACCCATGTTCACAAAACCTGTGATGTACTGCTATACTCACCCACACTCTAACCTGCCACAGAAATCTGGAAACACACACACCCTACTGCTACCACATACAAACTCACCCACACATTCACTAAAACCTGAGAACACTATTGCTACAC
This sequence comes from Iris pallida, assembly GCA_029216955.1. Classification (NCBI taxonomy): domain Eukaryota; kingdom Viridiplantae; phylum Streptophyta; class Magnoliopsida; order Asparagales; family Iridaceae; genus Iris; species Iris pallida. The sequence continues at coordinate 12,560,439 of JANAVB010037819.1, forward strand.
ACACACACACTACTGCTACCACATACACACTCACACACACTCTAAACCTGAGAACACACCCTATCTACTGCTATACACACACAACCACACATTCACTAAACCTAGGAACCTTTAACACACACACATTATAAACACACACACACATTGTACATGCACACACACACATATACACCACTGTCACTCTATCTCTCTCTCTATATATATAATATATAAATATCTATATTCTTGCATGATAATATGTATATATTTATGTATGATTGCCTATACATATTTGTATATGTAAAATATGGTGAATATATATATATATATATATATATATATATATATATATATATATATATATATATATATATATATATATATATATATATGTGTGTGTATGCCAATATAGATATGTATATAGGCATATAGCCCTATATGATTTTCCCATATGTATGCCTTATATGCATTATGTGTATATGGGTATATTTACATGAAATTGTGTGTTTGATATCTTGTGTACCCTTGTGACTTGTGTGAATGCTAGGATAGACATGGTTAGGCTTAGTGAGACTTGTCTGGGTTAGGACTTGACCTAGTTGACCTAGTTTGACTAGCGTAGTTGACTAGAGTTGACCAAAGGTTGACTTTAGCCTAGATTGACCCAAACATCATGTAGAATGTATTGTAATGTTCTATTTTTACCATTTTGGACATGTTGTGACTTGTGTTGTTCTAAATAGGAGTCAGATACCTCTCCTCAGACAGTATATTCACTTCGGATACTCAGGATATCAGGCGAGTACATTCTCTAACCGTTTTATACTTGATAGGATTTACATTTACGTTCTAGATTACTTTACTTGATGTTGTCACGTTGTTAACACGGATTGGTACTATATAGATCCCTTCATAAGATGTTATTCCCCTCGGGAGCATCGGATACATCATGTCATGTGCGTTTCACTTTTATCATGTATTTTTGTTGTCACGACCCGCACCCAGTGTAAGGGCACGAGACGTGGGTACATCCAAGCTACGTCGCAGTGTCGATGGTAGAACACTGTCTTGGGTCCAATATCCAACACAATCTAGGAAATACTCCGAATTGAGAATAATATATAAATGGTACTACTCAATCACAATAACTAAGATAGAATGGAAGAAAGATAATCACAGCAGAGAGTTATAATATAAATATAAATTTCGGCGTAAAACCACACCATAACAAGTCTCAATACAACCACAAAGTCTCATAACTAAAAGATAATATAAGTCTAATCTAACTCAAGGCAAGTCCTCAGCGACTACTGGATCTTGCTGAGGGTCCAGGTCACCTGTGTCAACTAGGCCTGCTCCATAGTAGGTGTCGCAAGCAATCATCATCATCTGTAATATTTTAACAGGTCCAGTCAGGACAGGAACGAATACATCTCTCTCACATAGTTCATAACATGAAAGAAAATATAAAACAAGCTATAGACTAGTATACATGAACTGCTGATAAGGAAATGAGACTGTAAAAGAGAAAACATGATATATGGAAATAAATATACATGATATATAAGAGAACTGAACTAACTACAAGATGTAGAGCATAATCTAGTTATGTAAACTGGTTTAGGTTATACATGACTTAAATCTAGTTTGGATTTGCACATGAAAGTGGTGTAGATCACATAACCAAATAAATACTCCCCCTGCCCCAATCAGTACACAAGGATCTATCCAGGTTATGTTATTGCACATGAAAGTAGTGCGTCACATAGATAGCTAGTCCATATGCATACTGGGATATACATGAAGGCTCACATGATCATGAGTGTACATGAATGTCACATGAGTATACATGAATAAGTACGAATACAATGAGTAGACGATGCACATGATAAAGTATATGAGCACAATATACCCGATGTATCCGAGGGGATAACATCGCATGATGAGATCCATATAGTACTAATCCGTGATATATCATGACAGCAACAAGTAAACTAGTCTATAACGAGTAAATATGTCCAAGCAAGAATGAAACGGTCAGAGAATGTACTCGCCTGACAATCTGAGCTGCTGATGAGGATGTGTAATGTACTGGAGTGATGTAAACCTATTTAAAACAACCACAAGTCACAACAAGGTCAAACATATCATAAGGAATGCCTATAATGTACTTCTACATGATTCTAGGTCCTTCTAGGTAAAAGTCAACCCTTGGTCAACTCTGGTCAAACCTGGTCAACTCTGGTCAAACCTGGTCAACCCAAGGTCAACTAGTCCGTTTACTTATTTCTATGTCATACACAAAATTTTAGGTCATTCGAAGTTCGTTTGAGTCGATTTGGATCAAGTTTGACCCAAAAGTTGACTTTTGTCAACTTGGTCAACTTGTCGGCCAATTCGACCAAACTAGACTCCTAACGGCGATCCTAATCTGTCCAAACACTTCCTATAGTCATATCACAAGAATTTATTGCATTTTCTACATTTACACATTCATCACAATTAATATATATATATATATATATATATATATATATATATATATATATATATATATATATATATATTTTTATATATATATATATATATATATATATATATATATATATATATATATATATATTACTATAGATTGTAAAATGTTATACATAGAATACTCTTGTAGTTTCATATTACTTTTGTTCTCAGTTTTAGACTCCGTACCAGCAGCCCCAACATCTTTGTTCACTCACAAATCATATTTCCTTCCTAAATTATATATATATATATATATATATATATATATATATATATATATATATATATATATATATATATATATATATATAAATATATATATATATATATATATATATATATATATATATATATATATATATATATATATATATATATATATATATATATATATATATATATATATATATAGGCAAAAAAAAAAAAAAAAAATATATATATATATATATATAGGCATATATCCATATATATATAGGTATATACCCAGTATAAAGCCAACGAAGGTCGTACTCGAACCTGGAATAAATTCTCAAGTCTGAAATCAGTCTCGACCCTCAAAAATACACATTTCGAAATTTAGGCATAAAGAAATTAGTATATATATACACATACATATATATATATATATCATATAGGTATAATAGGTAAAACACTGTATATGCCCAAAAATGGCTAGAAATTATGAATCAACCCCGAGAGTTGATTCCCACAAGTCCCAAACAGTGTCCAAGGACCAAATACTCAGTCGCCATCAAAATATCATATAAATCCCAAATTTCTAATTCAATGAAAACCCGATTTTTCACAAAAAGACTCAAAACGCAAAATAATCAGAATTACCCGATTTGTGGGACGTGCTGGGGTATTCCCGGGATCGAAACCGTGTCTGTATCATGTCCAACGAACGAGTATCGGAAAACCCGATACGCGTGTGAATCGAATCGGTGCGGACTCGATTTTTCGCTCGTTTTTGATCCATCTCTCGTAAAACTACGCGTACACCTAGGTGTACACATCTCCGACCAACTGGCTGAGTTATCGTGCGGCCAAGTGTCGTGTCCGACACGCACGCAGAGCGTGTCCGTGTGGGGTGGACGTGCGTGCACAGCGTCGTGCACGCGTGTCATCGAGTCTAGGGACTCGTGTGTCCTACTTCGTGTCACGTGTTCGTGTCCTAGGCTAGGGTAGGTATAGGGCTACACGTTGGACATCCTGATTCGTGTCCACGTGTCGTGTCGTGTCCGCGTGAACCTTGTTTCAGGGCAGCTGTCCCGTGCGCGCGTGCGTGTGTGCGGTCAGTGTCGACGGGATTTTTCCCTCATTTCTCGAGGAACCTTCCGAAACTTCGGGAGCGTGGTCTCAGTCACGGCCGTCACCTACACACCAATTTTCACGTGACCACGTGGCCTGTGCGTCGAGGAATCACCCCCGAACAGCAGGGCACGCGCACGGCCTGGCGTGAAGCACGTTCGTGTCCTGTTTGGACACGGACACAAGTCCGATTCGTGTCGAAACCTATGGGGTCATGATCCTCGTGTAAAGGGCTATCGAAATATATAAAAAGAATCGACAGAAAACAGAATTCAATTGATTACGACATTTCGTCGAACACCTACGCATATTAGTCGACACGTGTCCGATACGGACACCAAATGAAGGCAAAAATGGACAGAATTAATCATACAGGTCATGGGTACCTAGATGCTCACTATTATGAAGAAAAATCAGGAAAAACTATACTAGATTAGGATTTACCTATTGAGAGTCAAGGATCTCAATGCAAAGGACTCCCCGAACGCTCCAACGGTCGAGTATCCTCAAGCAAACGTCTCCCCCACCTTGCTAGCACTGCTCCAGCAAGATCCTCTCCTTCCTACGAGCACGATGGTCTTCGTTTGAGGAGAATCGGGCTCTAGATGCAAAAGTTATAAATTTTGGAAGGGGAAAGATCTAGGGTTTCTTGGAGGCTACAAACTACAATGCAAATGAGAGGGGAGTGCTGCCTATGGCTGGCCAAGTATAGGGGATTAAGGTTAGGTTAGATGCATGGGCTTGGACTCCCTAGGTTGCTAGTAAAGCCCAAGTCAAAATGGCTTTAGAAAGGCTACTAAAATAAGGCTAAAAATCAATTAATCACTCTAAAAATTAATTAATAATTTCTAAATTAATTCTAATGGTAATAATTCTAATTCTAATATGTCATCAAGGTTCTAGGTCATGGTTGGCTAAGTTAAACCCTTCAAAACTACTCAGACAACAAACCAAACCACATATCATCACATAAATTAAATAAATAAATAAAATAATCTAAAATTACCAAAATACCCTTGAAATAAAAAAGTGGGTGTGACAAGTCTACCCCCCTTAAAATAATTTTGTCCTCAAAATTAAAGACAAAATAGAATAGACAAGGAGGATAGAAAGTCATACCTCAAGACTGGAAAAGATAAGGGTATTGCTCGCGCATCTCATCCTCCCTCTCCCAGGTAAACTCACCTAGAGAGTGATGCCTCCATGCTACGCGAACAAAGAATATCGTCTGGTTCCTCAGCACCTTCTCTCGTCAGTCCCGAATCTCCACATGCTACTCTGGATAACTGAGAGTAGGGCCCACCTCAATCTCGGAGTGATCCAATACATGGCTGGGATCTGCCACGTACCGTTTCAGCTGCGACACATGAAATACGTTGTGGACTCCCTCTAATGCAGGGGTCAAGTCCAGCCTATATGACACGTCACCGACTCTTCCACTGACAACGAAAGGCCCGATGAAACGCGGACTAAGCTTTCTACCTCCACCAAAGCAAATAGTACCACACATCGGCGATATCCTCAAGAACACCAGATCATCAATCTAGCACAAACATGGTCTCATCTTAACTATAACAATCACATGATCAATAAAAAATCACAAACAAACAAGATTCTAATCCTAATCTAAGCTATATCTCAAACTGCAAAGGTCTCCGATGTCTGTCCGCCCAGTGCCGTTGTCTGTCCTGCGCCACGCGAAGTCGATCTCCGATAAGCTTCACCTTCTCGGCTGCGTCAACAACCATCTCAGGTCCCAATAAAGCTTGCTCTCCAACATCATCCCAAGACAAGGGTGTACGGCATCTACGCCTATACAGTGCCTCGAATGGTGACATCCCAATGCTGGCCTAAAAACTGTTGTTGTATGCAAACTCTACCAAGTGCAGGTGATCCTCCCAGGATCCTCCAAAATCCAGAACACAGGTCCGTAGCATGTCCTCGAGATTCTGAATGGTCCTCTCTGACTGTCCGTCCATCTGAGGGTGGTTTGCAGTACTGAATTTGAGCTGAGTGTCCAAACTAGTCTGCAGACTCCACTAGAAATAGAAAGTAAAGCGACTATCCCGATTTGAGACAATGCTCACCGAAACTCCGTGTATCCAGACAATCTGTCGCATATACATCTCCGCTAGGTTCTCAGTCGATGTCTCCACTTTAAATGGCAAAAAGTGGGCCGATTTGGTCAACCTGTCCACGATGACCCAAATCGCGTCTTTCTCTTCTAGTGAATACGGCAATCCAGAAACGAAATACATCGTGATGTGCTCCCACTTCCACTCCAGAATGGGCAACGGTTGCAACAGTCCTCCTGGCCTCTGCCTCTCTGCCTTAACCTACTGACGGACTAGACACTTGGCTACAAAGCGTGCTACTTTTCGTTATATCCCATACCACCATACATGCTCCTTTAAATCTCTATACATCTTGTTGGCACCTGTATGCATAGAGTACTGAGAGTGATGGGCCTCCTGTATGACCTGCTCTCGAAGCTCTCTGCTAGGCACATACAGTCTAGAACCGTACCTCAATATGCCATCCTCTGCAATGACGAACTCCTCATCCAACAATCCTGCTCGAACCTGTATCGGATACACCGCAGAGTAATATCGTCGAACTGAGCTGAACTGATCCTCTCCATCAAGTCTGACTGAATCTGAAGGCCCCACATCTGTATCTGAACTTCTGGCACGATCACCTCGATCTCCAAGCTCTCCAAATCTGCTAATAAGTGACGATCCATCGTCAAACACATAGCTATCGGATACCTACTCAAGGCATCGGCAACCACGTTGGCCTTCCCTGGATGGTACTACAATGAAATATCGAAGTCCTTCATCAAATCCAACCATCTGTGCTGCCTCATATTGAGATCTTTCTGTGTAAACACATACTTCAAGCTCTTGTGGTCTGTAAAGATCTCCACACGCTCTTTGTATAAATAGTGCTTCTACAGCTTTAGAGCAAAGATAACTGCCTGGATGCATAGGCAATCACCTTCTTATGCTGTTGCAAGACACAACCTAAACCCTTCCCTGAGGCGTCACTGTAGATAGTGAACCCGCCTGATCCTAATGGCAATATCAAAATTGGGGCTGTCGTCAGTAGCTTCTTCAACTCATCAAAAGCAACCTGACACTCCTCTGACCAGACAAACTCTGCGTCCATCCGGGTCAGCCTAGTCAATGGCTCTGCAATCCGGAAGAAATCCTGAACAAACCTCATGTAGTATCCTGCCAATCCCAGAAAGCTCCTGATCTCTGCAACTGAACTTGGTGTTGTCCACGCCTCGACTGCTCTGATCTTCTTCGGGTCGACTGAGATCCCATCTCCGGTCACAACATGACCTAGGAAATCAACTCGATCCAAGAAGAACTCATACTTCGAGAGCTTGCCGTAAAGCTGCTCCTTTCTGAGAGTCTCCAGAACCACTCTCAAATGCTCCTCATGCTCCTCTGGGATCTTCGAATACACCAAGATGTCATCGATGAACACTACCACGAATATGTCAAAGTACTGGTGGAACACCTTGTTCATCAAGTTCATGAACACCGTCGGAGTGTTAGTTAACCCAAACGGTATTACCATGAACTCAAACTGGCCATACCGAGTCCTGAAAGCTATCTTCGGAATATCCTCCTTCTTCACCTTCACCTGATGATAACCTAACCTCAGATCAATTTTGGAGAATACCTTCGCTCCGCCCAACTTATCGAACAGGTCATCGATCCTCGGCAGCGGGTACTTGTTCTTGATCGTGAGGCTGTTGAGTGCCCTGTAGTCGATACACATCCGTACCAACCCATCCTTCTTCGATACAAAGAGTACTGGTACACCCCACGGTGAAGAACTCGATCGGATGAAGCCCTTGTCCTGCAACTCATCCACCTGCTTCTTTAACTCCACAAGCTCACTGTTGTTCACTCTATAGACATGCTGAGATATCGGCTCTATACCGGGTATCAAGTCTATAAAGAACTCCACATCCCTATCCGGAGGCAACCCTCGCAACTCCTCCAGAAACACATCCATAAACTCAGCTACCAGTGGATGTGGCACGCTCTGCTCCTCTTCTGAAGCTCTGCAGAAAACTCTGCTGCTCTGCCCTGACTCCCGCCTGGTGAACTCGAACTCTGGCTCTTCTTGCACGCTAAAAAGAACTCTAACACCATGATAATCTATACTGGCATGGTTCCTGCTCAACCAATCCATACCGAGTACAATATCATAGTTCGGTAATGGCATTACGAGCAGACTCACATACAATTCTCGGCCTTCTAAAACTACTCTCCGATCCTTGCAAACATCACGGACGAGGATAATACCACCCTCAATCGTGATCTTGCAAGTCCTAGGCAATGGTTCAGAAGAAAGCTGGTGACTAATAGCAAATGCTACAGACACAAAGCTATAGGAAGCACCCGAATCAAATAATGCGAATACGGAAAAATAGTCGATAAGAACAGAACCTGCTATAAGATCTCCTACTGGCTCAGACTTCTCAGCTGCTATGGCAAAAGATCGCCCCTGCTGACCTCCTCTGGCCTGCTGCTAGTGCTGAATAAACTTTTGTTGCTGGGTCGGCAGTGGTCCTTTCTGCTGCACTACTGGGGCCTTGGCTCCTGCCCCCAGAGCTGTACGTCCCGCAGCCATGGGACAATCCCTCAACTGGTGCTCTGCTACACCACAAAGTAGACACTTGTCGAGCCCCTTCCTGTACTCATTCCACACATGCCCCAGCTTCTTGCAGAAGGTAGAACTGATGGTCTGCTGCTGTCTCGGTGCCTGCTAAAACAGCTTCTGCTGAAATAGCTTCTGCTGATGCTGCTGCTGCTGACAGTGAGGCCTCTTGGTTGGGCCCCCATTGCCACTGGCTTCGTGTGAATCTTGACCTCTCTTCGTCTTCAGTTCCAGATCATCCTTCGCTGCCATAGCTCCCATCAAAATCTCCTCGAATGTAGTATTCCTGTTGCTCTTAGTTAAGGACTTGACTTCCTTAACCAAGCCCTTCCTGAACCTCCTAGCCTTTGCTGTCTCGCTAAGGCCCTCCATAAATTTGCCCAGGCGGCAGAACTCTTCGGCGTACTCCTCTACTGTCTGGTTCTCCTGAACCAGGTTCTCAAACTGCATCTCCAACGTGCCAAGTGCAGTATCTGGGAAGAACTTCTTCTTGAAAAGCTTCTTAAAAGCCTCCTAAGTTTACCCCGTAGTACCAACCCTGGGGTCGGTCTGGTACCAAGTGCGGACAAGGTCCTGCATCTGACTGCCCGCGGCTTCCACCTGGAGTCTAGCCGGTATCTCCGCGAGACGGAAGATCTCCTCTATATGCTCGATCTAATCGTCGGTATATAGGATACCCTTGGTACCCTTGAAGTCTCGCGGCCTCATCTTCTGGAAATCCTGAATACCTGGAGACCTCGGCTGGTATGGCTGGATCTGCCCTTCTTGGGGTTGGGCAGCCACCTTCTCTACTGCCACCATCGCTAACTGATGGGCATTGTCAATGCCCTGCCTCATATCCTCTGCTTGGCGTCGCTGTGTCTCTATCATCTGCTGTATGAAGGCAAAGAACTACGCCACATCAACTGTCCTCTGGGACGGTGGTGGTAGCATCCCCTGAACTCTTGAGATAGTCCTCGAAACCGATGGAGGAGCACCCCCAAAAGTTGCAGACGGGCCCACCTGAGCTAGAACAAGAGGCACTGTGGTCCCTGGGTCCTGCTGAGTCGGACGAGAAGTGGCAGACCTCTAAGTGGTATCCCTAAGACCGGAGCGCTGCGATCGTGTCTCCGCCATCCTGAAGACAGATCAAACAAGGAATCATTTACTGAAAAAGAAGCAAAATCATCAAAGGAGGACAGTTGTTTTCAAAAGAAGACAATTAACAACAAGAATTAGATAAGAGTTTTCCGAATATGATTGAGTACCTTAACATATATCCTATATCCTACTGCAGGCTGTAATGATACTCTAGTTCGAGTACCACTACGAAATCACACTAGTTGTGATTAGAGGACCTGCGTGGGCCACCACTAAAATGTGTTACGACCCGCACCCAGTGTAAGGGCACGAGACGTGGGTACGTCCAGCCTACGCCGCAGTGTCGGCGGTAGAACGCTGTCCTGGGTCCAATATCCAACACAATCTAGGAAATACTCTGAATGGAGAATAATATATAAATGGTATTACTCAATCACAATAACTAAGATAGAATGGAAGAAAGATAATCATAGCAGAGAGTTATAAAATAAATATAAATCCCGGTGTAAACCATACCATAATAAGTTTCAATACAACCACAAAGTCTCATAACTAAAAGATAATATAAGTCTAATCTAACTCAAGGCAAGTCCTCAGCGACTACTGGATCCTGCTGAGGGTCCAGGTCACCTCACTACAACAAAAAACCCTTTTAATGACGGCTAAGAAGCGTCATTAATGACGAACCATGACGCTTTTTTTCACAACAACCGTTATGAAAACGGGTGTTATAAATATTTTTTAAAAGCGTCATAAAATAACCGTCATGAATAGTTTCTATAAAAGCGTTATGAATAGTTAATATATAGTGCACAATTCAGAACAATTTTAAAACGTCATGAATAGATAATATGTATAGGCTCAATGCAGCACATTTATAACACTCATATTACTGAACTCATCACATTTATAACACTCAATACTGCACATTATATATTACTTTCCAAAAACTTCTCAATTCAATTTTAAAACAACAACTTTGAACTATATTCACAAGAAAACATCGAAATGTTATATCACCATCTATATTACATTATCTCAAAATAGGGTATCCAAATACATATATTTATAACTACTACTTAAATGAATCCTCAAAACAAGTAACTACTTTGGTTCAACTTGAGCACATCAAAACTATCAACATCACGTGTAGCAAATCCCACCACTGCAATAATAGTTGCATGTTCATGTGCACCTGAGAAAGAAAATTAATACTAGTTAGCTACAATTCCACCATGCATCTATAACAAGTATTATCAACACATTGAGATAACACCAACTTACAAATTTGAAAATAGAGAGAGCTCTATGAGCTAATCTTCAAAAACTTCAATGACTAAGGCATTAAAAATGATATATCAATGGTTCATGCTTTAAACCTCATCTTCTTAAATTTTAGTTTAACTAAAGGTAGAATTAGAACTACTATTTTTTTTCTTAAGTTTGAACAATCAAATTTATTGGATACTTGACCACAAAAGAATTAATAATCACTACAACTAAATTCTTTCCAGAAAAGATGTTAGCTTAGGAGAAAACTTACTAACTGTTCCAGAAGTCAAACTACATATACTTAGAGAGGAGTAAAATACTTACCGGTAGAGCCATCTTCTTCAATGTACTCATTGCCAAAGAGTGAAATGATTCATATTCAAGAAACTATTTGATACTATGACAGAAACTATTTACCAATTTGGAAGAAGCCAAAATGTTTGCTAACACTTGTTTCATATCAGAAAAAGCTTTATCTATTGAACTTCAAGTATCATGTTGATCTCAGGATTAAGTTCTCTTTTAGTAGAGGGTTTAATCCTTTCTTCCCTAGAGAGGTTATCTAATAATGAATATTGCTTAATGTTTCTACAATGTTTGATTTATTATAACTCTTGCTCTCTGAGAATGTTAAACAATTTTGGTCTAGGCTCTAATTAATGAGTATTTTGCAACTTGTCAATAAGTAATGCTTGTAAGGTGTTAGAACCAATGGGATGCTCTGATGTTATAGAACCTGCATGTTCTTAAGATCTATGTAATGAATTTGCCATAGTGATTCAGTTTTTCAATGTTATTTTGTTGTTTCTAATTGTTGCCATTTTTCGCAGCTCCTATCTGGTTTCATCAACTAGATGCAATGGCTATTGTTAAGCATTTTCCTTAATATCAGAGATGACTCATGAGTGAATATTGGAGCAAGACTGGACTGCTGGCTATACTGGAAGCCTGCAAACAGCTGGAAGCAGTAAACCTGACAAGCTTTATTAGGACATTCAAGTATGAGATTGTTAAGTTAGATTAATACTATAGGGTCTATTATGCTGATGTGAACTAGACATGTATGAGTTACAAGGACAAACAGAGGAGAGTGGAATATGTTTTATCGGTCAGGCGACAAGAAGAGGAGATTAGAAGAGAGACAAGGGCGGTCCAGATGGGCAAGGTTTAGAAGGAAATCAAAACAAAGAAGACATGTATGGAGTTCCTACTTTCCTCCCCCTTTCCACCCCAAAATCTAATAGCTGAACAACATATGTGTTGTCTCTTTCTTATATTCATTTTTCATGGTATAATTGATTTTTTTTGGGCGCTTTCTCTTTGTTAGATATTATACAGTGTTTTCAGCTGTTAGTTGAACTTGGAATATGATAAAATCGCACATGTTACTAGTAATATGTATGTCTGATACAGTTTTACTTTAAAAAGGAATTAGCTTATTAATGAACATTTTCGTGCTGTGAAAATTTCAAATGGCGTATATTCCAATTAAAAATTATAATATGTATTATGGACAAGAAAATATCGGACGTCCAAGGCATGTATAAAAAACATATGGCATTCCTATTTTTGCCCTCAAGCCTCAGCATTAACAACAGCCTGACCAGTTAGCAAGTCGACCCTGGGCAAATAGGTTCCAATTAGAAAATGAAGATTAATTAATGACAACCCATTAAAAGTTGGCGCCAGACATTCTATCAAATTAGTTGAACCTGACCTGTAAAGTGCACGTAATAATCATGGATAAAAACTAATCATCTAACCTTGATTGATAATCCACAGACATTCTAAAGCCATTTGCCAATCAGATCTCAGATGTGTTGGAAGCCCAATAAGATAGAGCTCTTGGACATGATAGAATCACTCTTAAACCACATATCCATGCTTGTATACTACTGTTCATTCTATACTTGGCAACGACAAACAATCCCAAACCATTTTCTTGATAAACAATGAATCTTCAACACCAGTAATCTTTTTGTTGTCAGAGGCCTAAAATACTTCATATTTAACCTTAGGAAAACAAATATTGATTGTTTTCTTGTTATAGTTAACCCATTGTGCATTTGACAGGCTAAGGGAATGTGAAGCAATCTATGCAACAAATTCTCATCTCAATATGTAATTGTAAAAAAATTATTCCTTAGGATGTGTAAGAGATTGCTTCAGCAAAGGAACAATCACTTTGGTCCAAAAAAAACTTCAGATATAGCCTATAACATAAGATTAGGTACATTTTAAAGCTTGTGATGTCTTAACATAAGCCACTTAAATAAGTGAAACATATCAAAGAACACAAATGAAGATTATACCTCAACGCCATGAAGAAGCGCATCCTTGGAAATAAATCCTGGCAGCTGATAATTTTCAGCATTTCCATGCAAAAAGAAACAACATAAATATCTCAAACAAGAAAGTATTTGTCTACAATATTTTGTATAGAAGTATGGAGAGGGAAAGAAACCTCTTTGTCGAACATTATTATTGAACGTTGTAAAGCTTGTGTTATGGGAGAAGGGAACAACTCATGGAGGTTTGAAGCGTGAACCCCTAGTCGGTAGCTTGACGGTGGCAGAGATGTCACTGAGATATATCAATAAAGTTAACATAAACATAGAAGAAAGACAAGATTAGAAGCATTTGATATCATGATCGAAGACTCGTGAGTGTTATTGTAATCTAATAATGCAGCAACACGGTCATATTTTCCGTGAGGAAGAGGAATCAGCATGGAGCTGCAGCATATCTGAGATACCAAATCATTGCTCTATTTTGTGAAGACAAGGCCTACCTGACAATTTGTTATCAAGAAAATCAGTGACAGTCTGTGCAGGGACAACAAAATTCCCTTCCCCTATTGTAGCAGCTCTTCCTTTCGGTCGCGGCGGAGGTGGCCTTCGGGGTCGCATAGGGAATAAAAGGGTTTTTAATTTCTTCAAAATTAGGGTTAGGGTTTTGGAGTTGGGGGAAAGGAAGGAGAAGAAGAGGAGAGGAAGGTGTAAGGAAGAGGAACTGACCCATGAGGACTTCGGATCCGAGGCCAGCGCCGGAACCGATGAAGCGGCGGAGGTTGCAGACCCACGACATCGACGACGTCGGAGGAAGGAGTGGGAGAGCGCAGAAAAGAGGACGAGCAGAACCCTAACGCTCCTCCTTCGCGTTCTTGTCGATCGCGTGCGCGACGGCCTCGAGCTTGTCCTAGAGGGCGACGAGGAGCGAGAGGCCTTCCTCGAAGATTTTGGATCTAGGGTTAGGGTTTTGGAGTTGGAGGAGAGGAGGGAGAAGAAAGGAGAAGGAGAAGACCAGAATGTTTTGGAGGAGAGACGGGCTATAGCAAGGATTTTGCCAACAATTAAACTTAAAAAATATTACAAGTTTGCCACCGCTCTAAATTATTAATAACGCTTTATTTTATAAACGTTATAAAAAGCCCAGAATTAGCCTAAACCGTCATAAAAAAAAGGTATTTGGAACTTTGATGACGCTTCTTTATCAGCCGTCATGAAATCCACTTATCAAGCGTCATTAATAGGTCTTTTTGTTGTAGTGCCTTTGTCGACTAGGCCTGCTCCATAGTAGGTGTTGCAGCAATCATCATCATCTGTAATATTTTAACAGGTCCAGTCAGGACAGAAACGAATACATATCTCTCACACAGTTCATAACATGAAAGAAAATATAAAACAAGCTATAGAATAGTATACATGAACTGCTGATAAGGAAATAAGACTGTAAAAGAGAGAACATGATATATGGAAATAAATATACATGATATATAAGAGAACTGAACTAACTACGTGATGTAGAGCATAATCTGGTTATGTAAACCGGCTTAGGTTATACATGACTTAAATCTAGTTTGGATTTGAACATAAAAAGGGTGTAGATCACATAACCAAATAAATACTCCTCCTGCCCCAATCAGTACACAAGGATCTGTCCAGGTTATGTTATTGCACATGAAAGTAGTGCATCACATGGATAGCTAGTCCATATGCACACTGGGATATACATGAAGGCTCATATGATCATGAGTGTACATGAATGTCACATGAGTATACATGAATAAGTACGAATACAATGAGTAGACGATGCACATGATAAAGTACATGAGCACAATATACCCGATGTATCCGAGGGGATAACATCGCATGAAGAGATCCATATTGTACTAATCCGTGATATATCGTGACAGCAATAAGTAAACTCGTCTATAACGAGTAAATATGTCCAAGCAAGAATGAAACGGTCAGAGAATATACTCGCCTGACAATCTGAGCTGCTGATGAGGATGTGTAACTATACTGGAGTGATGTAAACCTATTTAAAACAACCACAAGTCACAACAAGGTCTAACATATCATAAGGAATGCTTACAATGCACTTCTACATGATGCTAGGTCCTTCTAGGTCAAAGTCAACCCTTGGTCAACTCTGGTCAAATCTGGTCAAACTTGGTCAACCCAAGGTCAACTAGTCCGTTTACTAATTTCGAAGTCATCCACAAAATTTTAGGTCATTCAGAGTTCGTTTGAGTCGATTTGGATCAAGTTTGACCCAGAGTTGACTTTTGTCAACTTGGTCAACTTGTCGGCCAATTCGACCAAACTAGACTCCTAACGGCTATCCTAATCTGTCCAAATACTTCCTATAGTCATATCACAAGAATTTATTACATTTCCTACATTTACACATTCATCACAATTTATATATATATATATATATATATATATATATATATATATATATATATATATAAGTTAGGAAGGAAATATGATTTGTGAGTGAACAAAGATGTTTGGGTTGCTGGTACGGAGTCTAAAACTGAGAACAAAAGTAATATGAAACTACAAGAGTATTCTATGTATAACATTTTACAATCTATAGTAAAAATATATATATATATATATATATATATATATATATATATATATATATATATATATATATATTTTTTATTATATATATATATATATATATATATATATATATATATATATATATATATATACATATAGGCATATATCCATATATATAGGTATATACCCAATATGAAGCCAACGAAGGTCGTACTCGAACCTGGAGTAAATTCTCAGGTCTGAAATCAGAGTCTCGACCCTCACAAATACACATTTCGAAATTTAGGCATAAAGAAATTAGTATATATATACACATACATGTATATATCTATATAGGTATAATAGGTAAAATACCATACATGCCCAAAAATGGCTAGAAATTATGAATCAACCCCGAGAGTTGATTCCCACTAGTCCCAAACAGTGTCCAAGGACCTTATACTCAGAAATTATCACCATTGAACTCAGAAATCAAAATATCATATAAATACCAAATTTCCAATTCAATGAAAACCCGATTTTTCACAAAAAGACTCAAAACGCAAAATACTCAGAATTAACCCGCGAAACATGGCAAATAGGTCGGTCTTGATATGTGGGACATACTCGGGTATTTTTGGGATCGAAACCGTGTCCGTATCGTGTCCAACGAACGAGTATCGGGAAACTCGATATGCGCGTGAACCGAATCGGTGCTGACCCGATTTCTCGCTCGTTTTCGATCCATCTCTCATGAAACTTTGTGTACACCTAGGCGTACACATCCCTGACCCACTGGCCGAGTTATCGTACGGCTAAGTTTCGTGTCCGACACGCACGCAAAGCGTGTCCGTGCGCGGGTGGGCGCGAGTGCACAGCATCGTGCACGCGTGCCATCGAGTCTAGGGACTCGCTGTCCCACTTTGTGTCACGTGTTTGTGTCCTAGGCTAGGGTAGGTATAGGGCTACTCGTTGGACACCTTGATTCATGTCCACATGTCGTGTCGTGTCCGCGAGAACCGCGTTTCAGCGGCGGCTGTCCTACATACACGCGCGTATGTACGGTCAGTGTCGACGGGATTTCTCCTTCATTTCTCGATGAAACCTTCCGAAACTTTGGAAGCGTGATCTCAGTCACGGCCCCCACCTATACGCCAATTTTTATACAACCACGTGGCCTGTGCGTCGAGGAATCACCCCCGAGCAGCAGGGCACGTACGCGGCCTGGCGTGCAGCGTGTTCGTGTCCTGTTTGGACACGGACACAAGTCCGATTCGTGTCGAAACCTATGGGGTCATGATCCTCGTGTATAGGGCTATTCAAATATGTAAAAATAATCGACAAAAAATATAATTTAATTCATTACAATATTTTATCGAACACCTACGCATATTAGTCGACATGTGTCCGATATGGACACCGAATGAATGCGAAAATAGACATAATTAATCCTACAGGTCATGGGTACCTAGATGCTCACTATTATGAAGAAAAATTAGGAAAAACTATACTAGATTAGGATTTACCTATTGAGAGTCAAGGATCTCAATACAAAGGACTCCCTGAACGCTCCAACGGTCGAGTATCCTTAAGCAAACGTCTCCACCACCTTACTAGCACTGCTCCAGCAAGATCCTCTCCTTCCTATGGGCACGACGGTCTTCATTTGAGGAGAATCGGGCTCTGGATGCAAAAGTTATAAATTTTGGAAGGGGGAGATCTTGGGTTTCTTGGAGGCTACAAACTACAATGCAAATGAGAGGGGAGTGCTTCCTATGGCTGGCCAAGTATAGGAGATTAGGGTTAGGTTAGATGCATGGTCTTGGGCTCCCTAGGTTGCTAGTAAAGCCCAAGTCAAAAAGGCTTTAGAAAGGCTACTAAAATAAGACTAAAAATCAATTAATCACTCTAAAAATTAACTAATTAATTCTAATGATAATAATTCTAATTCTAATATGTCATCAAGGTTCTAGGTCATGGTTGTCTAAGTTAAACCCATCAAAACTACTCAGACAACAAACCAAACCACATATCATCACATGAATTAAATAAATAAATAAAATAATCTAAAATTACCAAAATACCCTTGAAATGAAAAAGTGGGTGTGACACTTGTGCTTTCACCATTCATGTGCACTCTCGTGATTCATGTACTTTCATGTTCACGGAGCCCCCATGTTTACATTCATGGACACCCATTTATGGGCCCCCATGTGATATCATGTGCAATAACATAACATGTCTGGATCCTTGTATATTGATTGGGGTATGGGAGAGTATAAATGGTCATGTGAACAATCCCAAAGTAGTGTAGTCATGTGTAAACTTTCATGTTTATTATCAAGCCGTTTATATATTTATCTTGTACTCTACATCACTAGTCACTATTAGCTCTTTACTTATAGTAGATATTTCTTTACAGTCATCTCTTTTATTTCATATATTTCCTAGCGTTTTATGTATCTTACTCTATAGCATATTTACATATCCTGCCATATTATAAACTACGTGAGATGTATTGTGCTCGCTCCCGTCCTGACTGGCCTTGTTGAAAATATTACAGAGGATGAGGATGAGGCGTGTTGTACCCCCTACTATGGGGCAGCATTAGAGGACACCTGTGACTTGGACTTCCAGCAGGATCCATTACCTACTGACGACACTCCCATAGTTTAGTTATCTTATTTCAGTTATATCTCATCTGGATATTTGTATTAGAGATTGTGATGATGTGGATTTGTGGAGCTTGTTAAATGTTTATCTTAGACACTTGGATTCTCTCTTTTATCGTATTTTATTTGTGGATTTTGTTGATATTCTTATCTATCTTATCGTACATCTTCCTTAGCTGTGATTGAGATTTGTACTTTATATTATTCCTCCATTTGGAGAGTATAACTATGCAATGTACCTTATAATTGTTAGATGTATGTGATTTAGGACAGCGTTCTACCGCCGACACTGCGGCATAGGCTAGACGTACCCACTTCTCGTGCCCCTACACTGGGAGCGGGTCGGGATACTTTCATTATAGAATCAGTGTATTCTAACGGTACGTATCGACTAACCAAGCCTGATGGTGACTTGCTCATGATGTCGATCAACGACAAGTTCCTAAAGAAATATTATGTGTAACCTTCATGTACAGCGTTCACATATACCCTGTTTTAATCATGTAAATATACAGTACAATATTTATGTGATTCAAAACATTATCTAACTATTATCCGTATTTCAAGAGTCTTGAATACGCCATGGATAATAGGTCCTCTAAAAAAGATTCCCCAGTGGAATTATCTTCGTTTTGGACTCTGCCCAAACTTGGTCTTACGAAAATAGTTACGTCCATATTACCTCTGAACTATTTTTTGATAATTATTTCCCCAGTGGGATAATTAAGAAATGTTTTGCCACGTCCATATAACCTCTGAGCAAAACAATTATCAAAGATAATCACATCCATATTACCTTTGAATTATCCACTCCTACCTAATGGTATATATCCGTCCACATCCATATTACCTCTGGTCAGATATAGAACATCCTCTGCTACAGCGTCCTCATTACCTCTGCTAGCGGTTTCCGCAACTTATTACCTATGTTCGAGAATTTTGAACATAATACAGATAATAATTCCACAGCAAATTTTCCAGTGGAATACCCACCAGAAATATTATGTCCACATTACCTCTATTAGCAGCTTCTTTCAACTTATTATCTATATTCAAGAACCTTGAATATAAAATGGATAATGAGTCCACATCCAATTCTCCAGCAGAATACCCACCAGAAATATCCTTACTACGTCCACATTACCTCTAGTTCTGATATTTTACAAACTTTATTCATGAATTTTGAAAGCCAAAAGATTCTTTATTAAAAACATCTATCAAAGGACAGAGAAAAGAAAAAGGTATAGGAGTCTTGACGGCTAATTGAGCCTATTACAAAAGAAGACCTAAGGGATACATAACCGATTAATGCTATCCCTTAGAGCCACAATCTCGATCTCGGATTTGGCAGTAGCACGACGACGCGCTTCTTCCTGTCGGACAACTTCATCTTGGAAGGGGTTCAGTTTTACGTGCTCTCCCTCCAACTTCACCAGCTATTCTTTTAATTGGTCTAAAGTAAAGTTGTGGCAGTCACGGCAGCCTAAACCGAATAATCCTCTTGTTCAGACACAACTGTCCTCAAGCTGGCCTCCAGTTGGGCAATCTTATTTTGGATATGCGCAATGTGATTATATTTCTTAGTGATTTGGGCAGCCAGCTTATTCTTCGAAGCAACACGAGCCTCACTCGCGGCGTTGAACTGCACATACTGATTAGCCAATTTGCTGATCTCTTGAGCAAGGGCATCCTTCTTGGCCTGGAAAGTATTCTCCTCCTCCGTGAGAGCCGTGACTAAAGCCTCGTCTTCTTCATAAAACAGCGATCTCGGGCTTCATTGTTTGGCTTCCCTGAGTTTGGCCACGCAGCCCTCCAAGTCATTCAGAACCTTCCTCAGACCACTAGCCCGCTCCTCGTAGCCGATGATGCTCTCAACGGCCGCTACTTGACATTCAGCAACGGCCTTCACAGGGCCAAAAGCGGCGTTCCGGTTCAGAACTCTAGGAAGCTTTACTTTCAGGATAGAATATAAAGTTTTGACGACTTCCTGGGCCATCTCGTCGTCTTCGGAGGAGGTCGTCGAGGAGGAAGCTTGATGGGGATCTTCCGCTCCAGGAAGAGATGCTTGACAAGAAGCCGAACCTGACAAAAAAATAATATATATCAGCAACGGAAAGAAGAACCTGAAAGAGTGCGAAAGAGTTGTAATTTCGTACCCTTGGCATGCTCAGTGCCAACTTGGACCAGGTCATCAGCCTTCGTTACCAGGGAGCCAAGGGCAGGCCCAGGTTGTTCAAGGAGAACAATGTCAAGGCCCCGAGCAGCATCAGGCTATATATATCTTACGGCCCCAGATGGACCGGGAGCGGATTCACCAACGACCACCTCAGGAGGCTGTTCAACTTCTCCTTCTGCAGCCAATGTCGGATTACTGACAGAGTCCTCCGTACCAACAATCCTAGAGGAGCTAAGGATAACCTCTTTTCCTCCTCCAATGTCTTGGACTATCTCTATACGTGGTTTCTTCTCCTTGTCTACAAGGGAATACACAATGGCAGTCAGCCTCACGAGGAGCACGCAAAATCGAAGTCAAAAAATCTCATCCGAAGAGAGGTGCAAAGATAACATACCCGCCGGAGGGTGAGCCGATTGGACTTGATTCTCATCCAACTCTTTCATTATAGCCCCAATTTCAGACATAGCCCCCAAAGAGATGTCGTAGAAGGGACTGGCTTTCTGGTCGCCACCGTAATCCGGGCATTCGCCCTGATCATCCTTTGATTCAGCCTCCTTGACTGGGGAAGGCTGAACGTTGCCTGCCGGTCGAGGACGAGGAGGGGACACTGTTTTTATGTCCACTTCCTCAGACGAGGAGGCACCTGCCTCAACCGCAACTTCGAGATCCTATACAAAGGACAAACGCAATAGTGAGAAAGCTTCTAACGGTTGACCAAAATGACTATGGAGTCTAGGAAGGGATCTACCTCCCGAATGGCAACGGCCCGCGACGCCGTTCCACCACTCCCAGTCTGCCGAAAAGATCTTCTGGGAGGAGGCAAGCTGACTCCCACATCCTTGACCTTTTTACACCTCTGACAGCAAGTTTCTTCTTCTTTTTAAAAGTCGACCGTTGAGCCAGTTCAGTCGAAGCTTTTCGTTTTTGAGGAAGATCAGGGAGAGAAGTATCCTCTTTAA
The DNA here is from genome assembly GCA_029216955.1 of Iris pallida. Classification (NCBI taxonomy): domain Eukaryota; kingdom Viridiplantae; phylum Streptophyta; class Magnoliopsida; order Asparagales; family Iridaceae; genus Iris; species Iris pallida. The sequence continues at coordinate 12,581,923 of JANAVB010037819.1, forward strand.
TAGCTTCCCTTTGCGGTGCTGTAGCAGTCGGCTCTTCAAGAACTGCCCTCCTTGGTAGTGCTGCAGCTGGCTCTGCTGCAGGTACGACATCTTCTCTTCTGTGGCCCCTTATTGCTCGGGCTCGTCCTATATCGACAAGAGTGGGGGCAAGCCTAGTCTCCGATACTAAACGCTATTCACAGTCATACCGAGGATTAAGGGTATTGACCTGAGTATAAAACTTTACAACAACAAAGAGCAGATGACTTTCAGGTTTATCTTTTGGCAAAGTAAAAATTTCCCCGGTGCATCCGGCGTTGTAATAGCCCCATGCACGCGCCCCGTCAATCAGACTTCCTAACGACTCCAGATGCGGGCTAGGGTTGCCCAGAAGAAGCTGGCTATACCCAAACTGTCGTGCAAAATGACTTGGCAGATAAGGTTCCATAAAAGTGTGATTCCAATTCCTGAGCACCAGATGAGAAGGCCTGATAGACTGGAGCCAACGAAATGCTCCAAGATTCAAGCTCGTAGTAAGTGCACCCTCATCTACTAAAGTATCGCCTACACGGCTACTGCCAGACGAAGGGGATATCCTGAAGAACACATAGTTGTGAAGGAATCTTACGGCCCTTCTGTAAGCAGGTACATAAGTGACGGCCCAGTCTACGTTACGGAACCTTCGAAGAAAGGTATCTCCTGCCAAAGAGTCTGTCATCAGCCCAGCGTTCATTAATCTGGGACAGTACAGCACCAGCCATCCCATTAAGTAATGAAAGGGGAGTTCAGTCCTGGCAAAATCATTTCTACCATCAGGCATCACTGCGCTTGTAGTAAAGTCCTGCAAACCTCATTGGATGGCGCAGACCATTGTAGGAAGCAGGGCGAGCCGGTGTCCGAACACCAGTCTTACAGCCGGATGAATCATACCCTGGCTCATCCTCTCGAAAGACCCTGAACTACCAGGGACTACACAGTCGTGGAGCCACGTTATCAGAAAGGCGGCCAACACAGCCTTCTCCGACAACTTGAACTTAGCCTGCCAAAAAAAATGATAAATCAGGGATTATCCCTCCGGATGATCGCTGTCGTCGATATCCGCTGCCCCGTGATCTATCATCAGTTGCTCTATCTCAGATTTCGTTGAGGGCTTGCGAGTTGAGAAGAAGACCGAGCCGTCTTCTTCCTCTTTTTTAATGAAGACATAGTTAGTCCAAGACCTCGTATGAGGAATGGCCTCCTCGGTCTTGCCCTTCTTTGTGATCCTGTGACAGATGAAGAAGTGAAAAAGTAACTCTTTGTTCACTCCCACCATCTCAGGTTTTCCTTCTCCAAATCTAAAAGCTCTTCATCACAAGGAACATATTCCTCGTACGGCTCCGTTCCCCAGGGCAGCTTTGATATTGCCTGTATCTCATGTAGAGTCAAACCCATCTCCGCGGAGTGAAGAAAGTATAGGTGTAATAATTGTATAACTCCACCAATGCGATAAACATAGGCCAATTCACTTTTATGCCATGTTGGGTGGCTCTAACGGCATAAAACAGGCTGGTAGCTTTTAGGGTTTCCTCGTAGGTCGAAAGCACCCATTCAGTAAGGCTACTCCAGAATGGGATAGCGTACCTCCAACCTTCCATCCGCAGCTTCCCTTTCGGATATGACTCCTTCTTTGACATCATAAGATTGGAGAGGGTCTCGGCAACATAAGGATGAAGATCAGTTGGAACATCATTTATTATGGCCCCAGGATGCATCCCCCTCGTGGAATATGATGTGGAGCCCTTGATACACTTGAAGGTGTCTTTTCTTCGGTCACCAGAGTTAAATTAGATCTTGCCAAAAATGACTCCATAAAGTTCAGGGGTCAGATAACATTTTATTTGTCTCCGGACAGCTAAATCGGTAAACGCCGACAGAGGGTATTGGCGTTCCATAGACGGCAACCACATTCTCAGGTCATTTAATCTGACTACCAGAGGATCCTTTAGACGTTTCGGCTCGTCACCCTCAAACTCTAGGCTGTCACCAAACAGAAAGTATGGTCTCTTGAAGCTCTACGTTCCTCCGAGCACGAACTTCTCATTGTTCATCATCTGCTTCAGGAATGTCTTATCATGTTCGAGTATAGCGATCGTTCATACCGAAGGCTGGTCATGGCTAATCTTGGCCTGAACATTTCTAATCATGTTAGTTACGGGGCTTGTGCTGAGAACTTGGCAAGCAGAGCCAAGAGAAATTCTACCGAGTTCCGGGACGACCATGTCAACTGCAAAGACAAGAAGAGAAAATAGGACTAAGTGCTAGAGAAATCCTATGCGCCTAAACTGCCTATGGGCACATAAAATCCTCAAACACATGTGCTATAAGTAGGCGCATGACATTCAACAAGCATGTAGGCGCATAACAGTTCAGGCACATAACAGCGCTCAGGCATGGAAGCGTTCTGCATAGGCGCATAACACATAACAGCGTGTGGACGCATAACACACGATAGTGTGTGGGCGCATACTTCTATAGGCGCATATGAATGCTCACAGAAGTGTGTTGCTTTGGGCACATATCAATGGGTGTGTGTCCAAGAAGAGAAGAGTCTGAGCGTCGCAAATTAATGCTCGAGACTTTGTTTTTGAAGCATAGCCTCACCCAGAATCGGGTCTTGGACTAGCAAACACGCTGTCGAAGGAGGAGAACCGCTCGGTGCAGCCTCATTGCCCTTCGCAGATCTCTTGGCAGCCTTGGGAGACATGATTCGTACAGAGAGGAGATGAAGGGACCCTTGAAAGTTTTTGAGAAAAAGAGAAGAATGAAATTTCTCTCTCCTCAAGGCCTATTTATAGGCATGGAGGCAAGGCTATGCGCCCATATAGACTATACGCCCACTATAGCCTATGCGCCCACATGGAGACTTGGTCTTTTACATTATGCGGCTACTACTTGCTGATGTGGACAACGCACGAAGCCTGGCAAAATTCTATGCGCCCAAAGTACGAGTTTGCTATGCGCCCAGACAGTCTTCCATGCTTCTTTCAAAGTATTTCGAACTCGTTCGAGCATCAAAAACTTTGAAGGGGGTCTTATAGAAGCATGAAAATTTTAGCATCTCAAGTCAGGAAGTATCTATGCACCCAAATCAAGAAGCATCTATGCGCCCAAGCCAGAAATGAGCTATGTGCCCAAGTCAGAGATTACTATATGCCCAAGTCAGAGGTTGTTATGCGCCCAAGCCAGAGAGTGGCTGACACTTACAGAGCAAAGGCTATGCGCCCATCCCTATGCACCCACAACAAAGCTTATGCGCCTATATGGCTCCTCCAGAAGGGGGCGCATAGCCCCATTCAAACCTATGCGCCCAAGTCAGGATAGCTCCACGACTCGGTCAACATCTACGAACAGTCGTGCACCGAAGCATGCGTCCATGTCAACCCCACGATTAACCCACGATCATGCAGCCTTCATGCGCCTACACCTTATGCGCCTAAAGGAAGTCTATACGCCCACATAAAAAATTAGTGCATTTTCCCATGTGGGCGCATAATAGCCATTTCAATGCAAAACGACTATAAATAGGGGTCTCAAGCCTCTTCAAAAAGACAGAACGGAGAGTATTTCAAAAGTCAAATTGCTGTCTTTCTTGCTAGTGAGCCGAGAGTTAGCAATTTTCTTAGGTTTTCTTCTACTTTTATAAATCGAAGTGTCAACGGAGTAAAGGAGCAACTGCCGCTCGATCTCCATCGTCCCATTCTCTAGAATTCTTTTTGTACTCGGGGATTCTCAGTGCAGGATCTCTCAGGCATACTCGATTTATGGTACCTTGCGCCAATAAGAAAAGATAGCGTTTATTCTTCTTCTTTTTTTGTGTCCATAATTATAACATTTATTTCTTGTTTTTAACTACCTACAATAAGGGTTGGTTGGACTGCAATTATGTTCATCAATAATTCTGTTTAGTGTCAAATGCAATTTGGAAAACTAGATGGCTGATGATGGGATTAACGTTTCCTCGAACATACATATCATTCATATAGGGACGCAAATTGGCATTTCTGAAGTGCTTGTCCGACGAGTGTACGAGAAATGAGCATCTGAGCACACACGGATGAAACATAATCCATACTATCATAATAGTAGTTAACGCTCATGTATTTACAACTAAATTTGAAGAATTGCCATAAAAATTTATTACTTTACTTTCATATGGAAACATGCAACTAAATTTGAAAAATTGTCATGAAATATAAGATATAGTTGTATTATCTTTCTCGTCAAAATCTTAAACATTACTTGAATTTATTATAAAGAGTTTTACAAAACTAACCCTTATGATAAAAAAATTACATGAAGCATCCTAAAGCTCAAATTTTCAAAATGGTTTACTTTAGTTCAAGGTGTAGATAATTGTCGCACAAGCTGGCCCAGACCTAGCTTCGTAGTGCGATGACAACCCATTATTTCTAATATCCAAATCAAATTTTATTGATCCACTTTTTTATATCTCCATCTAAAACAATAATGTTTTGTATGATTATAATTAAACTATGGTAGACTTGATCCTAACCGGACCCAACATACAATCGACTTGACCCATCTCTTGGACTCACCTTGAACCTGATCCGACCAAATTAACTTGGACTCGAACATGATGGCCAAAACTAAACTAGACTCGACTTAACCGAGTACAAACCATGTTCTATTTATATTCCTATAAAACAATAAATTTACCCAACTTTTGTGTGAGTAGCTATCTTGTAATCCGTAAAATTAGCTCTCAATTCGTAAAAAAAAAGGTTTTTATGGTTTAAATTTTTTGGAGCTAAATTTTTTGTAGCCAAAACCAAACTTGCAGTTAGTTTCTCACACACAAATTTTCTATGTAGTTAAGAAAAATCATTTTCATACCAAATTTTCACCCTAAAAATGTTCATAGTATCATGTTTGATATATGATTTTTGCAATATGCTTTCTAATTCAAAAATACAATAATGAAAATTAGAACATAATATCAAAATGTGAGAGAAATCTCAGCTTTTTGTCCTTAGTTGGACATGGGCTTGGGTGGTGCAGTATTGCAAGAATGAGAGGCGCATAGAAGTTTTATTGCCTTTTATAGGCTGATCCATTTATTTGGTATATTGCACTAAATTTTTTCGGGAGTAATAAAAATGCACTGTACACGTGAATCTTATATTTGGTATATTCCACTAATTAATATTATTAATTTTACATTAAGGTTGTCTCTAATTATAGATGACAATAGTGAAAATTTGAAGGACATAACTTCAAAAAAGAGATTTCAAATGTTGTCTACCTGTGACAAACAAAAGGTATTGTCGCAACCCGCACCCTAGAGTAAGGGCACGAGACGTGGGTACGTCCAGCCTACGCCGCAGTGTCGGCGGTAGAATGCTGTCCTAGGTCAAACATCTAACAATATAAAGGTACCTGTACAGTATATACACTCCGAATGGAGGTGACATAACAAATATAGTCTCAATCACATCTAAGGTAGAGCATGATAAAAGATAGATAGATAGATAAGAACAGAATGAATCCACAGAGAAAACAATCCAGACAAAGTCTAAGTGTCTAAGATAAATACATAACCAGAAACATCAGATAAAACAAACTCCCAGTATATACAATAATGTATCAATGAGAAGACAAGGTAAGAGTCTAAGCTAGCAGTCTAAACCAATGGTGGTAGATCCTCTACTGCAAGTGGGTCCAAGTCACAAGTGTTGTCTAAAGCTGCACCATAATGGGTAGACAGCAGAGCCTCATCATTCACTGTAACATTTTCAACAGGTCCGGTCAGGACATGAGCGAGTACAGTACATCTCAACAAAATCATAACAGGTTAGGAAATATAAACATACTAGAGAGTAAGATACAAGAAACTGAAGAACAACATGATGTAAAAAGAGAGAGACTGTAAGTAAATAGCTACAGTATATAGAGAACTATCAGTGACTAGTGATAAAGAGCACAAGATGGTTATCTAAATGGCACGATATTGCACACGAGTAATCTAAAGAGGTTGCACACGAGTAATCTACTGGATTGAATACATAACCACTTCTACTCCCCCGCCCCAATCAATACACAAGGATCTAGCCAAGTTATGTTATTACACATGAAGTATAGTCGTACACGAAGATCATGTGAGCACATGAGTATACACGATTTAACACGATTTGCACACAAAAAGCACGAACACAAGGAGTACACGATGCTCATGATAAAGTACACGAACACGAAATACCCGATGTATCCGCTAAGGGAATAACATCGCACGACAAGATCCATATAGTACTAATTCGTGTTTCCAACGTGTCAGCATCATGTAAAGTAATCTAAAGCAGGAAATATACTCCTAAGAAGGATATGAAATGATCAGAGAATGTACTCGCCTGTATCCTGAGTATCTGAAGAGTATCTACTGTCCGAGGAGTGGTGTTTGTCTCCTATAGAACAGTACAAGTCACTATAAGTCTAAAAATGATATAACAGACTGCTATAATGCATCTACATGAAGTTTGGGATCAAACTGGACTAAAGTCAACTCTCGGTCAACTCTAGTCAACTAGACTAGTCAAACTAGGTCAACTAGGTCATGCCTAAGCCAAACAAGTCTCACTAAGCCTAACCAGCCTATTCTAGCATGCACACACCATTTCTAGGCTATACAAGCCAACTACACCCTTAACTAGCATTCAAGCCATACCCATAGGCAATGATCCATAGGCTATAGGCCTATAGGCTATATTACCTATAGTCCAAACCACGTATTCACATATACACAGATATTAATATATCTAAATTAATATAATAACCACATTATAATATATAGGCTACATGATAATATATGTATCACATATATATATATATATATATATATATATATATATATATATATATATATATATATATGCATATACAGAGAGATATGAGAGGAAATCATGTGAGGGTGTTTGTGTAGATGTGTGTGTGATACAAAGGGTGTGTGTGTATCATGAATCATGAGTGTGTGATAGAATTTCAGGAAAGGACCTAATGTAATGTGTCAATAGGATTTAAGTGTGTGGCATGGTGTTCCTGTGTGTGTGGGGAGACATGACAGTTTAGTGATAACAATGTGAACCCTTGCAATGACAGTAAGGAAACATGGCATTTGGCATTTTCAAAACTGTCAATTCAATGTCCCAAACATCCATTGGAAATCATTCAACCCATGACAATATCAATCTAACAATTAACTCAAAGGTGAACCCAATCTAGCATGTATAAGTAGCATTAGAAAAACAGTGTCATATGAATATTGGTATGACAGGAAGTAGGAATGAAAAGTGTGTACTAGAGAACCAGTCTCTGGTTTGGGTTTCCTCGGAATTTCAATGACAGTATAACCATCAACCAATTGAATCAACTGTGAACTAATTACAATGGGAAATAACCAATGTTCATGAATTGAATCAAACTAGAGAGAAGTTCTCAGTTTTAAATCTGGAACTTAAATGATAGTTAATAAATGAAATCAAATTGACAGTTTCACATTAACCAAATTCGAATTTCAATCACCAATTGAATTCTAAACTAATCAGTGAACTAACCATGGAAATAACAAAATGGAAGATGAACTTACAATCAGTTTTGCCAGGAATTAAAGGAAATCAATTGATAGCTTCTAATATACCAATTGAACCTATTCTCAGGTTTTAAGTGATAGCCCAATGCCATTGCTCGAATTCTATTTTAGCAAATTTGAATCCAAAACCTTAATAAAATTCTAACCATCAGTAGCTAATACACATGTACATGGATCCACATGAAATTAATTATTTAAAATCGGGTTAGACAGGAATTTAAAGTTCAGGATATCAAAACTAAAAGCAAGTATCAGTCAATGCATAACACAGTCCAATCTCAATGTCCAAATTCCATTCCTTGATCAAAAACCTAATCTATCATGTAAAACTAATCTAGTAGGTATTAATACGTTTGCTCATAACCAATGTGATAATTTAACAATAATTTATATCAATACAAATGGATTAAAACTCAGGAATTTCAAAAACTGGACTGCGTATCAGTCCTAATAGGGAGATTCAAATTCGAATATTAAAAACACATTAATATGTTAAACTAAGAGTTGGTAATTAACATACAATTCGTGCACGTGATGTTCACTCAATATCGTGTCCCAAACCTGACACGAACGTGTCCAATAAGCCGCACGAACACAACACTGCACTGGACACGCACAGTGGTGAACCCGTGCACGTGTTCTAGCTCACACGACACAAGACCATTGGACACGAGACTTTGGGAGTGTCGTGTCAGACACTGCCCCTAGCTCCGTGTCCAATATCACGTGTCCACGAACCCTAGAATGGCCGTACGGACACGCGGGTAGCAGGGCAGCCAACCGCGTGCGCGCGGGGGCGTGTCCACGGGTCCAATACGATCCCGACACGACACGAAATACGCTCAGTCACTTAGAAACTTATAAACGACACTAAAACCTAATTTTCTATTCAAACCAAATCAGAAAATAGGATCGAAATGCCCACTGTGGCATTTCGTCAAACACCTAGGTATCTACGCTGATACGTGTCCGATACGGACACGTTAAGGACACAAAACTTTGTAAAACTTATTCCTAAAGTTAGAGGACACCTAGGGCTTTCTATCCATGCCTAGAAATCGAAATTACATGGAGGTATTAGGAAGTTACCTATTGGTGTTCTTCCTCAAAGAAAGCTTCAAAATGGGGGATCCTTCTAGCTAGCCCCAAGCTCCTAATTATCCCAAATCTGAGAATAGCCTCCATGAACAGTAGAGGAATGTAAATTAGGTCACATGGAAGAAGTTTTAATGAAAAAAGAATTATATTGATTAAAATAGGAAAGGGTTTCTATAGGGACAAACCTTGTTCTTGCAAAATAGAGAGAATGAACAAAAGAGGCAAGTGTTTTGAGAAGGATTTTATAGGGTGTTGTTCCCTAGGTGGCTGGCCATAAATGCTAGGGTTAGGGTTTTGGGATTTGATCACTGGCTCTCAATCCATCTAGTTAAATTAATGGTCCACAAGCTTAGGTTTCACACTTGACTTAAAGGCAACCTAGTTTACTCTAACGAACATGACTTAACCAAGACTAATCAATACTAACTAACACTAACCATGGCTAGCTAAGTCTAGCTATGACTAATCTAGGTTAGGTCAAATCTAGGTTAGGGCTAAACACAATACAAGGCAATTAATTAAATCATATTTAAATCACATCATTCCAATAATCATATTAAATTCCAATTAAAAATATATTAATTCAAATAAATTCAAAATGACAAGAATACCCTTAAACTAGAATGATAATTAAATCATCCTAATGACATGGTTAGGCTCAAGGTCATGCAGTCTCTAGGGTTTCACTAGCAGCACATCAAAATCACAAGTCATGACTTAGAGCAGTTTTTAAATAGTTTAAAAAATGATTAAAAATTACCAAAAATCATAATATAAAATAAATAACAATAATAATAATTATAATTACAAAATTTTAAAATTACCCACATCTAGAAAACTGGGTATTACAATCCTACCCCCTTAGAAAAATTTCGTCCTCAAAATTAAGATGATCGCACCCCTTCTAGGTCAAACATAGTCAAAGGTCAATCACTAGTCAATTTCTCAACATCCTAGTACTTGGTCATCAGCTGATCAACTTCTTAGGATTTTACCTATGCTAGCTACCTAAGTGTTGGTAACTAGAATTTAGCAAAAAGAAAAAAATCTATAATAGGCTAGCTCTTAACTTCACAATCCTATCAAGTCACCCATAACTAAATAGCTACAAGATAAGCACACGAATCCCAAATACCACATATATATATGCTCAAGAACAATAATCCATCACATATATCCTAAGTATAACATCTATATATATATATGACTGATCAACCAAGGGTTAAAGTAGACTAAACTTATAAGGGACTGAAACAAATGCTTAGAATTTAGGCTAAGGATGAATGGTCTGAAACATCAATATAGGCAAAAGGGAATGATGCTAAGGAGACTGAATTTATAAGCTAAAGGACAGGACATTTGGGTCCACTTGTAAAGTCAAAGTGAAAGAAAACCTACATGGTGACTGAAACATGCCTCTAGATCAACCTGGGCCCTCATCTCTATCTGGCTGAACTAACTACATGCAGGACAGTGGTCTGAAAGAAGTGAACCAAACTGGTGTACAGGGAATGCAATAGGCAGTATACTGCAATGAGTGCAAGCTACTTACCAAATCAAAATACATTACATATATACAAGCTATATATATATGCTTTACCCTCATCACGTCAACTCTACTTAAAGTCTTGTAACACCAACTCCCTACTTGTCACGACCCGTACCCTGAAGAGGGACACGAGCACGCGGTTACGTCCAGCCTACGCCGCAGTATCGACGGTAGAACGCTGTATATAGGGTCTGTAAATACTACGACTAAAATAGATAAAGGTACATGTACAGTATATACTCTCCGAATAGAGGTTACATAGCAATACAGTCTCAATCACAAATACAAAACTAAGGTAGATAGCATGGAAGGGAAATATGATAGATAAAAGCAGGAAATGAGTCCAAGATCCACACAAGTCCAGAGCTATACACAAACAACCCAGAGTCACAGAAAATATATATAAGATACTACAATCTGAAAGTACTAGCTGGCTCGCAGGCTAGGCAAACCTAACTAAACTATACTACTCAGGGTGAGCAAAGTCTAGTGGCTCTACTAACAAGCCACAGTCCGGGTCTACTCCATCAGACTTGACCCCATAATAGGTCGGACAATCTGCCTCAGAATCATCTGTAATATGTCAACGGTATCCTGTCAAGAAAATGAGCAAGTACAAACACCAATAGCAGTTCCATATGAATTGACAAATTCTATAAGAGGTAGTGTAATAAAATACAAGACAAAATCAACAGGAAATATATATCGAGATGTGAGTACTTAATAGGATGACAATATATATATATATGACGACTTGGGAACTATTCGAAAGCCAAGTTATAACACCTATACCAAACAAGGACCGGGACTGTAACCCTTCTTCCGAACAGAACTTAGTCTCCAATGATAATAAATATAAAAGGTGCCTTGAATTATAAGTGTGTTATGTGATCAGATTAGGAAAATATACTCAGGCTTTCCATCCGACCGGCTATGAACAATGTATACAATAGAACGGTAAGGCCGGTCACCATGGAAAGCTAAGAACAATATAGGGTAAGGCTTTACCCGTCGTGAGGCGAGGGTATAGCTATGAATCCTACGTACAATAGAACAATGTGGGAATTTTGATCACACAACCACTAATAACTCCCCCATCCCCGAATAGTATAATGGATCTGGACATGACACGTCATGACACAGGGTTCGAGAGTAGGAGGCAGCCCACTCCCAAATCAATGTCTATATAAGTACACGAAATACTGAAATATCACATACTAATATACCAAGAAAGTCCAGGAATAACATCTCATGACAGGATCCGACGTATACTAGTCCGTGAATCGTCGTGTCGGAAATCATGTAAAACACTACAACTGAATCGGATATAGTAGATATCAAGACAATGAAAAGTATCAGTAAATATACTCGCCTGTGGTCCTGAGCTGATAAGGCGAACAGACGCTCAGAGTAATCACAGACCTAAAATAAGATACTATGAGTCAAACAGGGTTTCATACTGAAAAAGAAAACTAATTTAAGTCATGAATACAAGTCTAAGTCAAAACTAGGTCAATCTAGGTCAAAATGAGTCATACTAGGTCATACTGGTTCATACTAGGTCATACCAGGTCACTGGGAGTCAGTCCAAGTCAAACTAGGTCAAACGGGGTCAAAGGTTGACTTACAGTTGACTTTTGGTCAACTGGTCAACCCTGGTCAACTCTGGTCAACTCTAGGTCAACCCTAGGTCAAACTAGTCTAATGTTGACTAGCTGTTGACTTTCAGTCAACTGGTCAACTCTGGTTTGGTTTCGGTCAAATCTAGTCGCTTAAAGGCTAAGTTTGACTCTCTGTTGACTTTTGTTAACTTTTGGTCAAAATGGTCAACCGACGTCAAAACTAGTCTAGGAGCACTATATTTGATCATTACCAACCAAGGGAATCAAGTTCTAACCATATCTTAGACTCTAGACTCAAATACCTTATTCCTAGGTAAAACCTACATTATCCTTACCAAGGTAAATCCCGATACCTTGCCCAATACAAAGGAAACCCCGCTAATACCTAAGATACTAGCCTAGGCTCCTTAGGGTAGCTAGATACTATCCTATCTAAGGTTTACCTACCAAGAAATATAGGTATCCTAGGTATCTAGCCTATCTTAGAATATATGTTGGTTTACCCTACCCATTACCTTACCAATATCATATATCACTCTCACATCATCCTAACACTCACCCACACAACTCACTCACTCACAACACTCACATATATCACTCATGACACCACACTCATAGGCTCTCACCTAGGCTTAGATATAGGCTAACCTATAGGCACACACAAATACATATATAGGCTCACATACACACACACACCTAGGCTCATAAACACACACATCAAGCTCACTGTAGGGACTGATTTTGTATGGCTTGTAGGGTTGAATAGTGGTATGTTTAGGACTGAAATGTAGGGTGGTTATGGGGGCTAAATGTGGTAGCTATGGACTGATTTAGGACAGCCACATGTGGGCTTGTTAAGGGCTGAAATAGGCATGATATGGGGACTGTGTTTGGGTGTTAATGGGACTGGAATTTCAGACATGTTATGGACTATTGGGGGCTGAATTGGACAGTCAAGATGGACTAAAATTAGAAGCTATAGGGACTGATTGATAGGGGTGTATATTGGACTGTTAAGGACAGCATATGGGGTGTGTTGGGACTGAAATTAGGACTGTTAGATGGACTGATTTATGGAGCAAAGGGGGACAGCCATATAGGCTTATATAGGACTGCTATTTCTGAGTTTAATGGGCTGATGTGGTGTGGTTATGGACTGAATATCTGACAGCAAGGGGCCAGCCATAGATGGGTTGCTAAGGGGGCATGAATAGGCATGTTATGGGGCTGTGCTTGGGGTGTATATGGACTGGAATGTGGGGCACTCAAGGGGAAAGCCCTTAGGCTTGCTTAGGACAGCCATCAAGGTGTTGGCCCATTGGTCATATGGTCAACCTGATTTTAATAATTGATCAAAACTCTGTCTGGATATACGAAGCTTGTTGGGACATCTCAGCTTCTTGGACATAAGCAAGATTGGATATTCACTCCGTTCAAGACTGAAGATCTGTTTGCCTACTTGAGTCTGTACTTCCTATGTAATATAATTTTTCACTTTATTTGAGTCTAGGAATACGTTGTACACCGAGTCGTACTGGCAAATAGGCTATCCCCAAAATAGTTCAAAATGTTTTTAAAATGACCTATCAAAATGTTTACAAAAAGGTTTTCAAAAGGTTTTCAAAAATTACCAAAAATCTATTTTAAAACCCTAACCTAACCCTGACAGAACTCGGCCAGAGTTCGGCCAGAGTTCGGTTGGTGGCCGTTTGATTTTTGAATTCTCTGGAACTTGGTCCTCCTGCAGTTGCGGATTTGACCGAGATTTGCTCATCGAGTTCTGTCCGAATTCTGCCCAAATTTTGACAGAGTTCTCCCTTTGGAATTCCTATAAATAGAGATGGATTTCGATCATTTCAATTCACTCATTCACTTTCAATCTTCTCTCTATCTAAAAAGCTTTCTGCCTTCCAAAGAGTTTTCTAGAGCTTTCATTTTCAGATCCCAAGCCAGTTACAATCCTCTAGTTGATTTGCCAGTGCGGTACGGTCTAGAAGTTTCTGAGAGATTGTAATCAGAAGGCTTGATTGAAGAATACCTCTTCACATTTGAAGTTGGACGAGTTCTTCGTATCAAAGCTCGCGTTGTAGAAGTTGCAAGGACTTCGTAAGAAAACTTGCAATTTTTCCTATAGTGGATTCAACTGGTAGCAAGAGTTCTACTGACTGGATTAGTCCTCAACAGAGGGATACCAGTATACATCGCTGTCTTTGCGTTTGCTTTCTGAACTCTGCCTTTACATTATTTCAACTGTGATTATATACTGTGATTGTGTTGCTAACATTTTTTAATTAGCATTATTCCGCTGCCAACTCTATTCACCCCCCCTCTAGAGTATTACGCTTTACTATATCGTTCCTACAATTGGTATCAGAGCGGATGTTACAGGTAAAGCGAGGTAACAGTGCTATTATTTATTCATTATTTATTAGATCACAGCACATCACATGGCTACTATAAAATTCACAAGTGAAGGTCAGGCCACAAACAGACCCCCTCTGTTTGATGGTACTAAGTACACTTATTGGAAAACACGAATGAGTTTCTTCTTGAAATCTCTTGATTTTGACTTATGGGCTATTGTTCTTGATGGCTATCAGAAGCCACCTCGTATAAATGTCGAGGGAGTTTTGGTTGAAAAACCCCAAAGCAGTTATACAGAGGAAGAAAAGAAAAAGGCCAGTCTTGACGCACATGCCATTAATGCTCTTTTTTGTGCCTTAGACAGAACAGAATTTAACAGGGTATCTACATGCACAACGACAAATGGTGTGTGGAAGCTTCTCGAAGTTACACATGAAGGCACGACTCAAGTCAAGGAGTCAAAAGTCAGCAGACTTACTCAAGAGTACGAGGCGTTCAAAATGAAGCCAAATGAAATAGTCACACAAATGTTCGAGAGGTTCTTGGATATTGTAAACCCTTTGTCCTCCTTAGGCAAAGATTACAGTAACCACAAAAAGATTCGCAAACTCCTGCGATCTCTCACCAAGAACTGGATTCCAAAGGCTACAGCTATCATTGAAGGAAACAACCTCACCACAATGTCACTTGAAGTACTCATGGGTAAACTACTCACTCATGAACTGGAGCTACAAGATTTTGAAGAGCCTGCTCCAAAGGAGAAGACTATCGCCCTCAAGGCTCAGCACAGAAAAGCTGCTGAAGATGACTCAGACAGCAGTGGATCTGACGCTGAAGATCAAGCTCTCCTAGCAAGGAAGTTCAAAAGATTCATGAGACATGAGAAGAGAGTCAAAAAGAACAACAGCAACAACTGGTATCAAGAAGATGCTGTCTGCTATGGCTATAAGAAGAAGGGACATATGAAGAAGGACTGTCCCATCAACTCATCATCGAGCAAGAAGAACAACAGGTATGAAAAAGGCAACCTGAAAAGATCAACGTCTCGGAAATATGCCAACACCAGCATATGGCATGAGAGTGAAGCTAGCGACTCAGAAGATGAACATTCAGAGGACGCTGCAAACATCTGCTTCATGGCAATCGATCAGGTACCTACTGAACCTGTAGAAACATATGATGACTTCACCTTTGAGCAATTAGGAGATGCCTTCAGTGACCTGATGCTTGACTACAGGAAACTGCGTAGTAAATATCAGACCGCTAAGAAGGTACTCAAAGAGTACAAAGGAGAAATATGAAGACTTACCGACCTACTAGCTGAGGTTAGAGCTAATGTTAGTGAGTCTGGTGAGCTTTTCTCTATAAAGCTCTTATTACACGAGACTAAACAGTCATCCGAAGAGAAAGACAAGATTATAGACTAATTGAGAGAAGATCTTTCTAGAGAAAAGAAAAGTCTTCAATCTGCACAAATTAGAATGGAATCACTCATTTCTGATTATACTAAGTTATATGACACTTCCAAAAGGTTGGAAATTAGGTTAGGAAAACAGCCTGAGCCTGCTGCTTCCTATCCTAACACGTGTCACTTACCGAGAATTCGGAACATTCCCAAGCCAAACACTGTCAGACCAAACCATATAAAACCTTTACCCCAAAAGGTTAAGCCCAAACATGGTCATAGGTATGCATTCTTCTATACTAGAAAACCCAAACCTACCAACCATGCACACCACTCAGCTTTCAACACTCGACATGTACATTGTCATTATTGTGGCCTCATTGGTCATATATCATCTGCATGTAGAATGAGAAAGCTTGTAGATTTAAATGTTTATGTTTGGATACCTAAAGCTAACAATTCAGGACCCTACAAGAAATGGGTACCAAAGGTTTCATCTGCAAACTGTTTTGTAGGTGGAACACCCTTCACATGCTATAAGCAAATGGATCATCGACAGCGGTTGCTCACGGCATATGACCGGTGACGCTACCCTATTTACAACACTGTCGAAGATGAAGAAGGAAGGTTATGTTTCCTTCGGTAATAATTTGAAAGGGTATATTATTGGTATCGGTGATGTTGGTAAGTCTCCCTATCCAGTGATTAAAGATGTCTGTCTGGTTACCGAGTTGAAACATAATCTACTCAGCATAAGTCATCTAGCTGATCATGGTTATGGTATCAACTTTGGCAAAGACAAATGTACTATAGTTGATAGCTCAACTGGTAGTACTATCTTTGAAGGAATCAGGGAAGACAATATATATGTTTTCTATCTGCTGGAAGAAGCTAACATTTCAGGTAGATGCTTAATGGCCAAAAGTGATGAGAGTCATCTATGGCACATGAGACTCGGTCATGCAAACATGGATACAATTTCAAGATTATCCACAAAGAAGATAGTACGCAGTTTACCAGACATAACATTCAAGAAAGATTCGGTATGCAGCCAATGTGAAAAGAACAAGGCTACCAGATCCACATTCAAGTCTGTAAACGCAGTATGTACTACTAGACCTCTACAATTGCTACACATGGATTTATTCGGTCCTAGCAGAGTTGCTAGCCTCGGAGGTAAATTATATGCATTTGTTATTGTAGATGATTTTTTAGATACACGTGGGTATATTTCTTGACACGCAAGAATGACGCATTATCCGAATTTGTCGCCTTTTACAAGAAAGTACAAAATAAAAAAGGTTACATGATCACTCGAATTAGAAGTGATCATGGAGGCGAATTCGAGAATGCTGATTTCGAGCAATTTTGTGACACACACGGTTTCATACACGAGTTCTCCTGCCCTAGAACTCCACAAAAAAATGGAGTTGTGGAACGTAAGAACAGAACTCTAACCGAAATGGCCAGAGTGATGTTAAATCAATTTAGCCTACCCAAATACTTCTGGGCTGAAGCTGTCAATACAGCTTGCTTTGTGCTCAATAGAGTTCTAATTCGACCCAAATCGAAGAAGACTCCATTTGAGTTATGGTTTGATAGAATTCCTTCAGTTTCATACTTTAAGATTTTTGGCTGTAAGTGCTTTATTCTTAATACTAAAGACAACTTGGGAAAGTTTGACGAAAAGGCCGATGAAGGTATATTTCTAGGTTATGCGGCCAAGAGCAAAGGGTACAGAGTCTTCAACAAACGTACCATGATCATCGAAGAATCAATCAACGTCACTTTTGATGAAATGAACCAAATGACTCTCGATGACAGTGATGAAGATCTGCCTACATCAAGTTCAACATCAGCTGAACCTGAACCAAGCTCTGCACTAGCTGAACCCCCTAGAGGAGATCCAGGAACCAGCTACCTACAGAGTCTACCGAAGAGGTTAAAATTCACAGCTGATCATCCACAAGATTTGGTAATTGGTGACATTACCAAAGGAGTAAGTACTCGATCATCTAGTAGAGATATTGTTTCTAGTGTTGCATTTATTTCACAGCTAGAACCTAAATCTATTGATGAAGCATGTAGTGATAGTTTTTGGATAGATGCCATGCAAGAGAAATTGAACCAATTCGAACGGAATCAAGTTTGGGAACTTGTTCCCAAGCCTATTGATCATCCGGTCATTGGCACCCGTTGGGTATTCCAAAACAAACTAAATGAGGATGGTTTAGTAACTCGTAACAAAGCTCGACTCGTAGCTCAAGGATACAATCAAGAAGAGGGTATCGACTACGATGAGACTTATGCCCCAGTTGCGAGATTAGAATCCATTCGAATGTTATGTGCATTTGCATGTTTTCATGATTTTAAACTTTTTCAAATGGATGTAAAAAGTGCTTTTCTAAATGGCTTTATAAAAGAAGAAGTTTTTGTAGCACAACCTCCGGGTTTCACGGATTTCAAAAATCTTGACCATGTTTTCAAGTTGAAGAAAGCCTTATATGGTTTGAAACAAGCCCCTCGTGCTTGGTATGACCGTCTAAGCTCTTTTCTACTTGACAACGGTTTTTCAAAAGGAAAGGTTGACACTACACTATTTATTAAATCTTTTAATGGCAAGCTGCTTTTAATTCAAATCTATGTTGATGATATCATATTTGGATCTAATGATGAATCTCTTTGTCAAGAATTTTCTAAGTGTATGCAGAATCAGTTTGAGATGAGCATGATGGGAGAGCTGAAGTTCTTTCTCGGATTGCAAATCAAACAAACCGACAATGGGACGTTCATTAATCAAGCCAAGTACACAAAAGATTTGCTAAAGAAGTTCAATCTGGACAATGTCAAACCTATTGGCACTCCGATGGCAACTTCAACAAAGCTTGATTCTGACGAACAAGGCAAGCCAGTCGACACACGTAAGTATCGAGGTATGATTGGTAGTTTACTTTACTTAACTGCTAGTCGTCCAGATATAATGTTTAGTGTTTGCCTGTGTGCACGTTTTCAAGCTAACCCAAAGGAATCACATCTGACCGCAGTTAAGCGTATCTTCCGATACCTTAAGGGCACTTCTTCTGTCGGCTTGTGGTATCCCAAAACTAAATCCTTTGACCTTATTGGTTATTCGGATGCAGATTTTGCTGGATGCAAGGTTGATAGAAAAAGTACTAGCGGTACATGTCATTTCTTAGGCAAGGCTCTAGTCTCTTGGTTTAGTAAAAAGTAAAATTCTGTAGCATTATCAACAACAGAGGCTGAGTATATCGCCGCAGGACGTTGTTGCGCTCAGATTTTGTGGATGAATCAAACCCTAGAAGACTTTAATTTATTTTTCACACATATTCCCATTTTCTGTGATAACACGAGCACCATTAATTTGACTAAGAATCCTGTATGTCATTCTCGTACTAAACATATCGAGATTAGACATCATTTTCTTAGAGATCATCATCAAAATGGAGATATAAACCTTGTGTACATAGATACTGAAAATCAATTAGCTGACATCTTCACTAAACCTCTAGCGGAAGATCGTTTCAATTATTTACGTCGAGAATTAGGAATTTTGGACGTCAATAATATTAATTGATTTTATTTTATGATTATATATCATTATGCAAAAACTGTGTTAGAGACAAGCTAATAAAGAGTCTGTCTGTCACCACAACTACAGTTGAAGCAAAGCGGTACTTAAGAGTTCCCTGGTGAACCTCCGCCAGCTGGGACAGTACTCCTACAGCTAATCTGAGACAGTCACTGTATAATGACATTTAATTCATAAAATATTATTAATTATGTTATTTGAAGACTAAAATAACTAATCTTTGAATTAAATATTTGCAACGAGTCAATGAAAAAGAAGTAGCAAAAATCAACCTGAAAGAACCCTAGGCGACTTCGGCCAGAACTCTGACCGAATTCGGCCCGAGTTCGGTTGAGGGTGTATGTGTATATATACAGAACCCGAGAGCTTCTTCTCTTCCATTGCTTCCAAACTTTCAAACAGCAGCTCCAGCCGCCCGAAACTCCTCCAAACCCTAGGTATTCACCAACCCATTGCTCCCTATCTACTTGGTGAAATCCTTCCAAATTTTGGAATCGTGCGGAGATCGTTCTTCTCTATAACATATCCAATTTTCGTGAGGTATAACTCCCTCTCTGTACACCTTTCAAATTAGTGCTTTTTATTTCAATGGCACCTAGATTTAATCCGTCTAAGAGGAAGAAGACCACTCCTAGTGAGGAAGGGTCCTCTTCGAATCCTCACACGGATTCTTTATTTTCGTCGGTCCAAAAAAGCGACGACGCTTTCGATGGGTTCTTCTTTCAAACCCTCGATCAAGCTTTATTATGGTACGGTAACTTTTCCACCCGATCCATATGTAGCGGCGCTCCGGTTAAATGGATGGTATTCCCTGATCATTGTCACTTATTTGAGGCATTAGGGTTACACTTACTTGTTAAACTGTGCTTCCCAATAGCTACTAATGCCATTAGATTGTTCTATTGCAATCTCGTAGTTAACACTTTTGACGTGAGCACACGTGTTGGAGACATAGACATTGAGTTCAATGATGTCCTCCTAGCGGAGATTCTTGGTATTCCCAATGAAGGTGAACCGCTAGTTGATATCACGGAATTCGATTTCCCCGAAGGCACTACACTCACGAGTTTCAAAATGGAACTCTGTGCACCTGACAGAGTACGTTCTGGAAAGTTCAAGGCTAACAACCTGAACTTGTTTAACTACGAATTGCATCGCATCATCTACTCTACTCTTCTTCCAAAATCCACTTCCAAGGATGATGTGACTTCACTTGAGCTGTCCGC
Source organism: Iris pallida (assembly GCA_029216955.1). Lineage (NCBI taxonomy): Eukaryota > Viridiplantae > Streptophyta > Magnoliopsida > Asparagales > Iridaceae > Iris > Iris pallida. Next base: position 12,602,418 of record JANAVB010037819.1, read on the forward strand.
CATGTACCATCTTATCAAGGGGATTCTTTTTTCTGCCCCTAAGACTGTTATTCAGATGATGGGACGTTGTCGTGCTAGAGATCGAAATCTCTCTTATGCGATGATTCTCCCTCGTATCTTTCAGCGATTCGAGATCGATCTATCAACTTGTACTCAGGACTCTGAGCCCAAGTTACTCCAGCTTTCTCGTCGCAGCCGGACTGCTTCAGCTCCACCTCCTGCTCCTCCTACTGCACCATCTTCACCACATCAGCCGTATGCCATAACTTTTGAGGGCATACATCAGTATATTTCAGCTTTGTACGTCTCGATGATGGACATGGCTCGCGAGCGTGAGTTCCGCGATGTCACCCGTTATCAGGCGATGGCAAACTCCTTGGCTGATCTTCGATTCGCTCAGACTGGTTATTCAGCCGGTTCCATCCCTCGAGATCCAGCTTTTTTGGGTTACCGCTGTGAGGATGAGGCTGTTCATGCCTACTTCCAGCCAGGTAACGCCTATGACTGGTATCGTGCACCTCGAGATTACGTTGGTGAGTTCTATGCTGGCGTCCCTACTCATCCTACTGGCGCTGGTACTTCTGGTGCTGGTACTTCCGGTCATGCTGGCCACGCTGCTGATGATATTGATGAGGATAGTGATGATGAGATCTGATTTGATTATTAGTGATATTCTATTGTATACTTGGAAATGCTCCAACATTCCAAGTTTTTATCATTTACTTTTTATCAGTACTTTGTAGTTTGCTATCAGTACTTTTTATCTTCATGGACATGTTTTTGATGTTTCATTTATGACATCTCAGTTTATTTCAGCATTTTGTTTAAGCACTATCTCTTTATACTGCTTCTCCATTTTAAACTGCCTGTGAAATAGCATGCCTGAGATTATTTTTATGTTTTTGAAGCAATACATGCCTGTGATGATAATTTGTAGAAACATTACATGCCTGTGATGCTATATCTCTAATTCTTATACTATATTTCTTTTATTTGTTTTCTCGCTATTTGTTACTTATGCATTGATTGCAGGGGAGTCTTCTGCATTTACTGCGGGGGAGCCTTCTCTTATGCAATTATTTTGCTAAGTGACAAAGGGGGAGAAAATTAAAAATGATCTAACATTTTTTTTGAGTTAAATACAGGTTATGAACAATTTCTACTTTTTGATATTTTTGAACAAGCGTGAACAAGTTTAATGTTATATCATTCATAGTTTGTCAATTATCAAAATGGAGGAGATTGTTGGCCCATTGGTCATATGGTCAACCTGATTTTAATAATTGATCAAAACTCTGTCTGGATATACGAAGCTTGTTGGGACATCTCAGCTTCTTGGACATAAGCAAGATTGGATATTCACTTCGTTCAAGACTGAAGATCTGTTTGCCTACTTGAGTCTGTACTTCCTATGTAATGTAATTTTTCACTTTATTTGAGTCTAGAAATACGTTGTACACCGAGTCGTACTGGCAAATAGGCTATCCCCAAAATAGTTCAAAATGTTTTTAAAATGACCTATCAAAATGTTTACAAAAAGGTTTTCAAAAATCACTAAAAATCTATTTTAAAACCCTAACCTAACCCTGACAGAACTCGGCCAGAGTTTGGCCAGAGTTCGGTTGGTGGCCGTTTGATTTTTGAATTCTCTGGAACTTGGTCCTCCTGCAGTTGCAGATTTGACCGAGATTTGCTCATCGAGTTCTGTCCGAATTCTGCCCGAATTTTGACAGAGTTCTCCCTTTGGAATTCCTATAAATAGAGATAGATTTCGATCATTTCAATTCACTCATTCACTTTCAATCTTCTCTCTATCTAAAAAGCTTTCTGCCTTCCAAAGAGTTTTCTAGAGCTTTCATTTTCAGATCCCAAGCCAGTTACAATCCTCTAGTTGATTTGCCAGTGCGGTACGGTCTAGAAGTTTCTGAGAGATTGTAATCAGAAGGCTTGATTGAAGAATACCTCTTCACATTTGAAGTTGGACGACTTCTTCGTATCAAAGCTCGCGTTGTAGAAGTTGCAAGGACATCGTAAGAAAACTTGCGGTTTTTCCTATAGTGGATTCAACTGGTAGCAAGAGTTCTACCGACTGGATTAGTCCTCAACAGAGGGATACCAGTATACATCGCTGTCTTTGCGTTTGCTTTCTGAACTCTGCCTTTACATTATTTCAACTGTGATTATATACTGTGATTGTGTTGCTAACATTTTTTAATTAGCATTATTCCGCTGCCAACTCTATTCACCCCCCCCCCCCTCTAGAGTATTACGCTTTACTATATCGTTCCTACACAAGGGGTGTTAAGGGGCTGTCATTGGGACAATTTGGGCAACAATATGCTGCTGACCTGCTGCTGTTTGCAGCAGCAGTTACCCTCCATCACTCCACTCTCCACTCCTCAATCTCTCTATAACATTCACTCAAACACCACTCATACACATCACTCCAACACACAACACTCTAACTTCTCTCCCTACCCTTGGCCGAACCTACCACCCACAACCAAACACAAAATTACACACCATAATATATATGCACATATATATATAAGCCACAATATATGTATATATATATATATATATATATATATATATATATATATATATATATATATATATATATATATATATATATAGATTAGATAATATGATACAATATGATACTTAGGAAAACACATCTCTAAATACCTAGAAAATCTGAGAATAAATATTAAAACAACATTTAATCAATATATAATAAATCCACATGTGTCCTATTAGGGATTTTCCCACTAGGACACGATCCTACACATAGGACACATCTACAAGTATCCAAATGGACACGAAATAGACACAAATGGAGACACAACCATGGGGGTCATTCCTATGGGTCAAAATCAACCTAATACATGAGAAAAAATGAGAAGGAGAAGGGATTTATACCTCCCGGTAGATTGAATCGAAAGAAAAGCCTTCCGATACGCCACCGACACGTAGGAATCCCAAACGGACACGAACGAGCTCCGAATCCTCCCAAACTTGGGTAGCTTCCTCCTTGGCTTGAATGGAGAAGGAAAGAAGAGGGTTGGGTGGAAAAATGGAAGGATTTGGTGGAGAAAAATCTAGGGATTGCTCTCTAGAAATTTAGGGAAGAACAAGAGAGAGAATGGAATAGATGGATAATGACAATACTCATTCCTATCCCTAAGCTAAGGTGGCTGCCATTATGCCTTAGGTGTCCCCCTATAGGAATTACTAAAAAAGCCCCCTACTAACCTATCTAATTAATATTAGGAGAAGGGTCAATGGTTAAGGCTAAATTAGTCATTCTAAGGTCTCTAATCACACTAACCCTATCCATAATTAATTAGTCTAACCACTAACTAAAACAAATATCATGTGGGCCATGGCTAACTAGTGTATGGGTCCCACTAGAGTCAAAACTACCCCGGGTCTCCAATACAAGTCGGATTGAGTTGAAATTCGAACCTGACTCAAATAACCCCAAAATAATATTATAAATAAATAAATAATTTCAAAAAATATTCTAAAATAAAAAATGACAAAAATATCCCTGTTTCTGAAAACTGGGGGTGACACTACTACATGCCTACCACTCCAAGAAGAGGTCAGATACTGCAGGGTGTGTTGGGACAGAACAGTGGTGTAGCATGGCTGCACATGAAGATACAGAATAATCACATGTAGGACAATGATATGTTGGACACCTTCATATAGAAAATTGAACCAATGCCGAGGTAGAGGCTTTTGGATGACTGAACCAACAATAAAAGAAAGGGTTTGGACATGTATCTGGACAGATGGGCTATCATATGTATCTAATACAATGAAAGAGGGACAGAACAATAATCAAGAGAGAACTCTTATCAACAACCCACATTATATCCTCAATAAATACAATTGTCCTAAATGGACTGAACAATCCTGCCCAAAAAGGTTTTGTAGGGCAGGTACAGCAGGTTATAATGAAGGGTATTGTAAGGCTAGCAAGTAAGGTAAAATGCTAAGAGATGCAGTAGGTCACCATGTACAGAAGTAAGGATGAGTGCAGACCTCTAATATGCATGATACTAACTCTCCAGATATGCAGAATATGATAAGGGGTTGATGGTTATATTTGTGAGTCAATAATTGGGGTCTGAACAATGGTTCAGTGAAATCTATGATACAATATGGTAGGTAATAAAATGTTGAGTGCAGTGAACAACTTGTACAAGTATGATCCAAGGAAACAGGATATCTAGTGAAGGGTCTGCACACTGCCTATAAAGATTGATCAAACATGACTGAACTCAACACAAAGAGAACTTAACTAAAATAGGAAGTGGACCTATATAGGCTCACAATATGTCAATAATCCTATACAACAATGACCTATAGGTGCCAACCAACCCATATCCCATATGCCAATATCATCTGTAACCTATCTATATATATAGACCTCTCAGTCTTAGGTGAAACTACCACTATACTCAAGGACAGGCTCTGGTCATGGGTGCCTTACTGGAAAAAGGTAAGGGAAAATAATAACAATCATCAAGGTTGTAAGGCATACTAACATCCTATATGGAAACTGGTTGGTCAGGGAAATCATCTACAATGGGTTACTATTCTAATACCAATGCTAACTATCATCTCTAGGGTACAGACACTCTATAAGTCATCATATCATTACATTATGAAAGAACTACATATAAATAAGCTCTACAAAACTAAATATCCCTACTCCTAAGTTATTTGATGATGGAATACAATTTTTTATAACAACAGAAGGGTATGATAATCATATGCGTCTGTCCAAAATCATGTTGTTCAGAGTCTTTGTTATGCTAGTGAGCAAGGCTACGATAATCACAGAGTCCTTGACTAAGGTACATACCTCTAGGTTCATGGTATTTAAAATTTTCGTATTGCCGCATACGACGGCAAAAACCTTAAATTTCCACACCAGAGAAATACGTCCAAAATTTGAGTATATATCCTCACTATGCCAGCTAACACGACTATCGAAGATTCTAGATCCCATAACTGAGGTGACCAAGCCCATATGATTTTTCTCAGAAGAAAAATAAACATAACACAGGAACAACAGAACAAAATTGATCAGTCAACAAGGAGCAGATGGAATCGAATTTCAAGATAGTTATAAGAGACAATTGTGGGAATGGAATCGAGAAGAACGGAACTTGCAGCAAGATCTCCAATGGCCTGTACATCCTCGACTGTCCTGGCAATAGCTCGCCCTTGCTGGTTTCTCCTGGTCTGTTGCAGATGCTGCATGAATCGCTGCTACTGAGAGAAATCGGGAATGACGGGAAAATGTCTCTGTACAGACGGAGGTGCACCTCCAATATAGCAGAAATGCCAACCTGAGTCGGCACAACAGGAGCTACGGTCTCGAGGCCCTGCTGAACAGGACGAGAGGTGGCCGGCCTCTCGATAGTATCCCCAAACCAGAGAGATGAGATCATGTCTCCATAACCATCGTGAAGACAGATCAAAACAAGAAGCAATTACTGAGAATGAAGCAAAAAATCAAAGGAGGATAGTTTATATTCAAGGGAAGACAATAAACAGCAAATTTAGATAAAATGAATCTGATTAAGAGTTTTTTCTAGTGTGATTATGTACCCTCAAAATATCACAATCCTACTGCAGGCTGTAGTGATACTTTAGTTCGAATACCACTACATAAACTCGACCTGCATGGGCTACCACTAAAAAATGTATCACGACCCGCACCCTAGAGTAAGGGCACGAGACGTGGGTACGTCCAGCCTACGCCGCAGTGTCGGCGGTAGAACGCTATCCTAGGTCAAACATCTAACAATATAAAGGTAACTGTACAGTATATACACTCTGAATGGAGGTGACATAACAAATACAGTCTGAATCACATCTAAGGTAGAGCATGATAAAAGATAGATAGATAGATAAGAACAGAATGAATCCACAAAGAAAATAATCTAGATAAAGTCTAAGTATCTAAGATAAATACATAACCAGAAACATCAGATAAAACAAACTCCCAGTATATACAATAATGTATCAATGAGAAGACAAGATAAGAGTCTAAGCTAGCAGTCTAAACCACTGGTGGTAGATCCTCTACTGCAAGTGGGTCCAAGTTACAAGTGTTGTCTAAAGCTGCACCATAATGGGTAGACACCAGAGCCTCATCATTCACTGTAAAATTTTCAACAGGTCCAGTCAGGACAGGAGCGAGTACAGTACATCTCAACAAAATCATAACAGGTTAGAAAATATAAACATACTAGAGAGTAAGATACAGAAAACTGAAGAACAACATAATGTAAAAAGAGAGAGACTGTAAGTAAATAGCTACAATATATAGAGAACTATCAGTGACTAGTGATTCAAAGCACAAGATGGTTATGTAAACGGCACGATGTTGCACACGAGTAATCTAAAGAGGTTGCACACGAGTAATCTACTGGATTGAATACATAACCACTTCTACTCCCTCGCCCTAATCAATACACAAGGATCAAGCCAAGTTATGTTATTGCACACGAAGTATAGTCGTACACGAAGATCATGTGAGCACATGAGTATACACGATTTCACACGATTTGTACACGAAAAGCACGAACACAAGGAGTACACGATGTTCATGATAAAGTACACGAACACGAAATACCCGATGTATCCGCTAAGGGGATAACATCGTACGACAAGATCCATATAGTACTAATCCGTGTTTCCAACATGTCAGCATCATGTAAAGTAATCTAAATCAGGAAATATACTCCTAAGCAGGATATGAAATGATCAGAGAATGTACTCGCCTGTATCCTGAGTATCTGAAGAGTATCTACTGTCTGAAGAGTGGTGTCTGTCTCCTATAGAACAGTACAAGTCACTATAAGTCTAAAATGATATAACAGACTGCTACAATGCATCTACATGAAGTTTGGGATCAAACTGGACTAAAGTCAACTCTCGGTCAACTCTAGTCAACTAGACTAGTCAAACTAGGTCAACTAGGTCAAGCCTAAGCCAAACAAGTCTCACTAAGCCTAACCAGCCTATTCTAGCATGCACACACCATTTCTAGGCTATACAAGCCAACTACACCCTTAACTGGCATTCAAGCCATACCCATAGGCAATGAGCCCTAGGCTATAGGCCCATAGGCTATATTACCTATAGTCCAAGCCACATATTCATATATACACATATATTAATATATCTAAATTAATATAATATATATATATATATATATATATATATATATATATATATATATATATATATATATACAGAGAGATAGGAGAGGAAATCATATGAGGGTGTTTGTGTACATGTGTGTGTGATACAAAGGGTGTGTGTGTATCATGAATCATGAGTGAGTGATAGAATTTCAGGAAAGGACCTAATGTAATGTGTCAATAGGATTTAAGTGTGTGGCATGGTGTTCCTGTTTGTGTGGGGAGACATGACAGTTTAGTGATAACAATATGAACCCTTGCAGTGACAGTAAGAAAACATGGCATTTGACATTTTCAAAACTGTCAATTCAATGTCCCAAACATCCATTGGAAATCATTCAACCCATGACAATATCAATCTAACAGTTAAGTCAAATGTGAACCCAATCTAGCATATATAAGTAGCATTAGGAAAACAGTGTCATATGAATATTGGTGTGACAGGAAGTAGGAATGAAGGGTGTGTACTAGTTAACCAGTCTCTAGTTTGGGTTTCCTGGGAATTTCAATGACAGTATAACCATCAACCAATTGAATCAACAGTGAACTAATTACAATGGGAAATAACCAATGTTCAGGAATTGAATCAAACTAGTGAGAAGTTCTCAGTTTTAAATCTGGAACTTAAATGACAGTTAATAAATGAAATCAAATTGACAGTTTCACATTAACCAAATTCGAATTTCAATCACCAATTGAATTCTAAACTAATCAGTGAACTAACAATGGAAATAACAAAATGGAAAATGAACTTACAATCAGCTTTGACAGGAATTAAAGGAAATCAATTGATAGCTTCTAATATACCAATTGAACCTATTCTCAGGTTTTAAGTGACAGCCCAATGCCATTGCTCGAATTCTATTTTAGCAAATTTGAATCCAAAACCTTAATGAAATCCTAACCATCAGTAGCTAATACACATGTACATGGATCCACATGAAATTAATCATTTAAAATCGGGTTAGACAGGAATTTAAAGTTCATGATATCAAAACCAAAAGCAAGTATCAGTCAATGCATAACACAGTCCAATCTCAATGTCCAAATTCCATTCCTGGATCAAAAACCTAATTTATCATGTAAAACTAATCTAGTAGGTATTAATACATATGCTCATAACCAATGCGATAATTTAACATTAATTTATATCAATACAAATGGATTAAAACTTAGAAATTTCAGAAACTGGACTGCATATCAGTCCTAATAGGGAGATTCAAATTCGAATATTAAAAACACATTAATATGTTAAACTAAGAGTTGGTAATTAACATACAATTCGTGCACATGATGTACACTCAATATTGTGTCCCAAACCTGACACGAACGTGTCCAATAAGCCGTACGAACACAATACTGCACTGGACACGCACAGTGGTGAACCCGTGCACGTGTCCTAGCTCACACGACACAAGACCATTGGACACAAGACTTTGGGAGTGTCGTGTCAGATACTGCCCCTAGCTCCGTGTCTAATATCACGTGTCCACGAACCCTAGAATGGCCGTACGGACATGCGGGTAGCAGGGCAGCCAACCGCGTGCGTGCGAGGGCGTGTCCACGGGTCCAATACGATCCTGACACGACACGAAACACACTCAGTCACTTAGAAACCTATGAGCGATACTAAAACCTAATTTTTTATTCAAACCAAATCAAAAAATAGGATCGAAATGCCCACTGTGGCATTTCGTCGAACACCTAGGTATCTACGCTGATACGTGTCCGATACGGACACATAAAGGACACAAAACTTTGCAAAACTTATTCCTACAGTTAGAGGACACCTAGGGCTTTCTATCCATGCCTAGAAATCGAAATTACATGGAGGGATTAGGAAGTTACCTATTGGTGTTCTTCCTCAAAGAAAGCTTCAAAATGGAGGATCCTTCTAGCTAGCCCCAAGCTCCAAATTGTCCCAAATCTGAGAATAGCCTCCATGAACAGTAGGGGAATGTAAATTAGGCCACCATGGAAGAAGTTTGAATGAAAAAGGAATTATATTGATTAAAATAGGAAAGGATTTCTATAGGGACAAACCTTGTTCTTACAAAATGGAGAGAATGAACAAAAGAGGCAAGTGTTTTGAGAGGGATTTTATAGGGTGTTGTTCCCTAGGTGGCTGGCCATAAATGCTAGGGTTAGGGTTTTGGGATTTGATCAATGGCTCTCAATCCATCTAGTTAAATCAATGGTCCACAAGCCTAGGTTTCACACTTGACTTAAAGGCAACCTAGTTAACTCTAACTAACATGACTTAACCAAAACTAATCAATACTAACTAACACTAACCATGGCTAGCTAAGTCTAGCTATGACTAATCTAGGTTAGGTCAAATCTAGATTAGGGCTAAACACAATACAAGGCAATTAATTAAATCATATTTAAATCACACCATTCCAATAATCATATTAAATTCCAATTAAAAATATATTAATTCAAATAAATTCAAAATAACAAGAACACCCTCAAACTAGAATGATAATTAAATCATCCTAATGATATGGTTAGGCTCTAGGTCATGCAGTCTCTAGGGTTTCACTAGCAGCACATCAAAATCAAAGTCATGACTTAGAGCAGTTTTTAAATAGTTTAAAAAATGATTAAAAATTACCAAAAATTATAATGTGAAACAAATAACAATAATAATAATTATAATTATAAAATTTTAAAATTACCCTCATCTAGAAAACTGGGTGTTACGGGTATGTTACAGAAATAGGTGCCAGAGCGGGTAATTGTTAGAATGCATAGAGCGTGGTGATAATGAGCACTAATGTTTGGTTGTACCAAATTTATGACCCAAAAAATTAGGTGATAAGTGGGACCCATACACCAAGCAATAGGTTGGGATCACTTGTGTACATATGTGTGGCTGCTTCTTAAAACTCAGAAGCGACTCTACCACCTCCAATTTGTTTGTTTCTCATATTTGTGTAAAAAGTTCTTTTGTTGTTAACTCCTATAGAATCATTCTTTTCATTAACTTTATTTGTCATATGTACACTATTAATCATTATTATATACAACAATCTTATTTTATAAAAAATAGTAAAATATATCTTAAAAAAATAAGTAGATTTAATCCTAAAACCAACTTGAATCACTTGATACAATTACAGTACTAAGTTGTGTAGAAATAAACCATATCAAAGTCACAGTTAAGATTGGATGGATAATCGAATGGGTTTGGGTCAAGTTATGTTTAGGAACTGATCATTTGGTTTCGGAGAATAGGGGACTCATGTTCAAATCCAGATAAGTTAACAATTTCTTTTATTACTAGTAAAACTTATATTACAATATTTAATGTTGACTATATATCATGTTTCATTCCTTTATATATCCTGTTACTAGGAAAACTTGACTTTAGAATGTTAATTCATTCCTTTATTTATTTTAAAACTTTATATTTAATTCTGCAGCGAATTACTAAATCTAAATAAGTTATTGTTACTTTTATAGTTTTGCATGATGATATATAAATCTATTTTATTAGCACATATTAAACTTTTCTTCTTCTTGTTTTTAACTACCTATATTGAGGGAGGGGTTGGAATGCAATTACGTTCATTAATAACTTTGTTTGGTGCTGAATACAATTTGAGGCGTACACGACTGGAGTTGGGATTAAGGTTTCCTAAAAATATATATATATCATTCATTTAGGGGCTCAAATTGGCCTTTTCGAAGTGCTAGTCTGACGAATGTTTAAAAAAATGTATATTTGAGCACACACGGTTGAAACCTAACAGTAATCTAAACTAATCTAATATATAGTATTGACAGTATGTGCAAGAATTTGAAGAATTGTCCATAAATAAGAGACTTGACTAGCATGTGAAAACATGCAACTAAATTTGAAGAATTGTCATGAAATATGAGATATATTCGTATCGTCTTCCTCTTCCAAATCTTAAATATTAGGTGAAATTAAAATAAAGACCATTACAATAGGTGGAAACACACACAAAAAAAATCAGGTACTAAAGAAAAATCAATATACCAAACTTGCACCAAAAAAAGATGTTCATAATCTCATGTTTGCTACATTCCACTAATATTATAATTTTTGCAATTACTAAAATTAAAATATTTTTCCAAAAGGTGAGAGAGATCTCAGCTTTTTGTCCATGAATGATTCAGTAGAACTTGGATCTGGGGTGGCGGCTGTTGGTGCAGTACTGTAGAAATAAGTGACAGAATAGTGACACATGCCATATGTGTATAGAAGTTGTATTGCCTTTTATAGGCTGATCCGTTTATTTGTTTGGAAAAAGAATTTTTTTTTACATCACAGTCATGTTTTCCTACTGATTTGAAAAAGCTTTACTTCCTATAAGTCGTTATTAAATATAACATCATGAAAAAATTGTTTTAAACCAAGAATAGTTTTTGACATTAGTGTCGTCTCTAATTCTAGACAACAATAATGGAAGTTAGAAGGACATAACTTCAAAACAAAGATTTCAAATGTTGTTTAAACGTGTGAGGTGCCATACGTGGGTAATTGTGAACCCCCTCTTCCAAAATTTGGTTTTACCTAAATAATTTAGAATTATTATCTTAACTACTATTGTACTTTAGATGTGAGCTGCTCCTGTTATGACCATTTTGTTTTATACATGTTTTACTTAATAACTTTAGTTTAGTTGTTAAGTTTTTTCTATCTTAAATTTTAGTATTAGGTTAGTAACTTAGATAAATATTTTGCTATGGCTTTCAAACCCATATATATATTATACATCTTTAGTTGGGCCTTCTTTGGGTATAACATTTGATTGTCTGAGCCTTAAAACCCACTTGCAATATTTATTAATAATAGGCCTCAAGAACATAAATGCCTACATTTATGATTTTTTTTTTCCTATTGGGCCTTGAGCCTACGTATATATAATATTTCTATGTATTGGAACTAGCCCAAGATTAGGCAAGCCCTATTAATCCCTAAGCAAACATTAACTTCTCCTATTTATGAAAGCCAATCAATACTTTGTTTCCTATTCTTCTTAATTAATAATTAGCCATACTATACTTTTCCCCTTGGGCCCAAGCCTGTCCCAGACCAACTCAAACTCTCACACATATATATGCGTAATCAAGAAATGTAGCAACACTTCAAAAAAAAAAAAAAACTAGCCGCAAAACCAAACCCAGGTTTCCCTCATCTCGTACACATACTGCAAGCTCTCACCCCCTTGGCCCCCTTCTTCTCCGACCTCCGGACTTCTTCTGCGTGCATGTGCCAGCGTCGACCCCTACTCCCGTGAACGCTCTGCCGGAACCTCCAACCACGCTCCGTCATGCGCGCAATCTCCATGTCATCGTCCCCGCGGAGCGATTGCAACAATGGCACAACCGGTGCAGTCGATTATTGCACCGACCAGATCCGGTCGGTCTGCCGGCTTCGATGCCATTGGGAAGCCGAGCTCGCGATGCCTCGTTGAATGCGGTCCAACGTGGTCACCTTCAGCGTCTTCTAGCAGTGCGTCTACGAGCAGGTCGCAGTCCCTACCTCCACCATTCTCTCAAACACCGCCACCAACTCAACCTCGACACAACCATTCCCGCAACCCCCGCCTACACACGATCCCCTCAACCACAGAGCCTCTCTATTCTCCTCCATCCTTCCTTCCCACTGGCAACGCATCCTCGCTGGAACCCCGACCACCGCATACGCCGCTGCCTCGTGCTCAGCCTCGACCAAACTACACCCTTCCGTCGATAGCTTATGCAGCGATGCACCACCTCGTTGAGACCAGACCATCTTGCCCCCTTGTAGCCATTCACCACTGACGTCTATGTCGTCGCGCTTCCGTCATGGCCGACCCACAGGAGATGTGCTCGCCTCCTCCAGACTCAAGTGTTGTTGTTTCCTTGAGCTCGTAGTCGAGTTTGCATCGATCCGAGTCCAGGGATTTCCTTTCCCTCGAGGTTCCATCCATGAAGAAGAAGTCGAAGAAAAAAGAACAAGTAAGCAGCAACATAGTTTGCTCACAACTAGGTTTTCCTAAGGTGACATCACTTCCCTGTTCCTTCTATTGGTGCATATATGGTGTACATATATATATTAGTATATAATATTTGTTATTTGTATATAAGATACTATTATTAATAAGTAACCTAAAAAGTTATTTTGCTAGTTATCTACAAATAAGCTTATATATATATATATAAGCTTATTTGTTGAAATATATATATATATATATATATATATATATATATATATATATATATATATATATATATATATATATATATATTTTCAACAAATAAGCTTATATATATATATATATATATATATATATATATATATATATATATATATATATATATATATATATATATATAAAAGCTTATTTGTTGAAAATATATATATATATATATATATATATATATATATATATATATATATATATATATATATATATATATATATATATATATATATATATATATATATATATATATATATATAAGCTTTTATATATATATATATATATATATATATATATATATATATATATATATATATATATATATATAACGTATGTGTGTTAATAATTATAGCTATGTTTCTGTATATATATTTATATATATACCTAAAAAAAATTATACATATACCTATGTTCTATACTAATGACTCCTAAATAGACACTATTTTTATATGCCATTTTATTTATATCATTAATTATAAAATGGTTATTTTGAATAAATAATTATATATATGGCTTATGTATCTCTATATGTATACGAATATTTATATATATGCAAAATTTTGTTTATATTTATCATGGTTTAATATTTATGACTGATGTATATATTGTATAAACATTTTATGGACAATAACCAAATAGAGTTCTGGCGTATATATAATAAATGAATAAGTAGTATTATAAAATATTTTTCCTAAATAATCTAGTTAGGATATCTTTATCAACATAAGAAATTATGGATTTTTTATTTAATGTTGTGAACCATATATAGTATTTCATTAAACTATCTCTATAAGGAAGATTAATACTTAATTTGCCCTTATATTAGATGTGGGAAAATTTATAATAAGGGTTGTATAGGTAACTATAAGGTGGTGTTAATAAATATGGTAGTATAATGATGTGTGTTGTATGTTTTGGGCTTTGGTAGATTTTTTGTGAACGTGCCTAGGCCTGGATACGACCTTGGTACTACAATCTCAGTCTCAGCACATCATTTGGGCAAACCTCAGGCAAGTATACCTTGCCAATTTGATTTACATCATTTACATGCATATATTCATTACCGTCATTTACTTTCGATATACTGCTACATGATTCACCTGTTCTTATTTGTATGCTTACATGATTATTCCTACTGATACGTAGATATGATACACGGATTCGTACTACTTGGCATATAGGTGACTCGATTTTGATCTCTGGATGTTTACTTGATGATGGATCCCCTGTGTACATGTTTTGACTGGACTTCTAGACTTATCATTTGTTAGAGTCTGATTGGATGTGTCATGGATGCGACACCGACTATATCATCGGGTGGGGAGGACAGCTACTAGACAGAGGAGATACTATTGGTATGTTGTTGTTGACAGTAGGCGGTTCGGACGAGCTCCACTGCAAGATGATATATTATGTTCGGATAGGTCCATTCAGCGAACCTTGTTCTAAAGTACATTTCATACAGACTAGATAGTCTGCCTAGTAGTAGTGTTACTTGATCACCTATTTATTACCTTGACCTATTATCTGGATCACATGTTTACTTCCTTCACATGTTATTTATTGTATTTTATTTTGGCATATATATTATGTATCTTGCTACGTATCTCTGAGGATCTAGTTTCCTTCCAGGTATATGCTGAGATCAGACATAGGATATTGGGGATACTACTTCGGGATTCAAGTATCGATTGATGATACCTGAATCCCGAAGAGGTACATTCAGCGAACGTTGATCTCAATTATATTTCACACAGACTAGATAGTCTGTCTAGTAGTAGTGTTACTTGATCACCTATATAATACCTTGATCACATGTCTATTATCTACGTCACATGTTTACTTCCTTCACATGTTATTTATTGTATTTTATTTTAGCATATATATTATGTATCTTGCTACGTAACTCTGAGGACCTGGTTTTCTTCCATGTATATGCTAAGATCAGACATAGGATATTGGGGATACTACTTCGGAATTCAGATATCGATTGATGATACCTTCTTATTCTATCTTTTGCGATTGTTTTTTATTTAGTTTCATAGTAATTTAGTTAGAATTATGGATGGACAATATGGATATTTGGATATTTGTTCTGATCTGGACAACTTATACGTATTCGATTCGGACTGGAGTCTGCTTGAATAATGTGTAACTGGACATTGCCACGTAGCCTAGTCCCGCACAATTTGGGACTCGACATAACATGGTTTTTGTGGTGGCCCATGCGGGTCACGTCTTCGTAAAGTATACGAAGTCATGGTAGTGCTAGGGTTAGACGTACTACTACGAGCCTACGACCAATTGAGGTATAGATTTGATGATACATCCACAACTAGGATTATAGGTTTCTCTAGGATTCTTCAGCATGATTGCTTTCATGTTATTTTCTTTCTCGACATGATTGCTTTTGTATTCTTCCCTTCCTATGATTTGACTAAACCTTTCTATGTTGACTCCTTGATCGATTCTTCTCATTTACTTCACTAAAGTTGTTGGGACTATAACTCATGGAATGGTCTAAGGAAAGTTCAAGAAATTATATTTTATCCTTTTATTATGGGATCAAAAGTTTATTTTTGCAGCCAGAGACATACTGGCCAGGCAGGACTTTAGATGATGACATGACGGTTGTATATGTCTCTCAAATTTTACCTAAACTACATCCTATGCATCTTGATTAAATCTTCTCGTGTATTTCATAGAAGTTGTTTTAGAAATATCTCATGTATTTGGCTAAAGATAAGTTTGGAAACCTATATTATCTGGCGTGGCAGACACGCACTGCAGCCATCCGTTGAGTTACGAAATCAGAAGTTTTACAGCCAGATGCGTGCTGGCAGGGTTCTCACGATCCGCACCCAGTGTAAGGGCACGAGAAGTGGTTACGTCCAGCCTACGCCACAGTGTCGACGATAGAACGCTGTCCTAGGTCACATACATCTAACAATTATAAGGTACCTGTACAATGTTTACGCTCCGAATGGAGGTCAATATAGAAATGTACAACTCAATCACAGCTAAGGTAGAAAGTACGATAAATAGATAGATAAGGTCTGAATCCACAATGAAATACAAGATAAGAGAGAGAATCTAAGTGTCTAAGATAATAACTCCACAATATCCAGAATGACAAAATTCCTAAATAAATACAAGTGTAACCAAACTAGACAGGATAATAAGTAAGATACTGGTCTAGCTAACTAGCCTAGACTACTGGGGTAATGTCCTCTGCAAGTACTGGGTCCTCCTGGAAGTCCAGCTCACATGTGTCATCTAGGCCTGCTCCACAGTATGTAGGACAGAACTCCTCAAGGTCATCTGTAATATTTTCAACAAGTCCAGTTAGGACGCGAGTGAGCATAGTACATCTCACGCAGTTCATATCATGACATGAATATAAAACAGGCAATAGAGTAAAATACATAAAACGCTGAAAGAAATGACATGAAATAGAAAGAAGACTGTAATGGAAATATCTACTATAAGTAAAGAGCTACAATGAACTAGTAATTTAGAGTACAAAATAGACATATGAACGGCTTGATAATAAACATGAGAGGTTGTACATGGCTACACTACTTTGGAAATATTCACATGACTACTTCTAATCCTCCATCCCCAATCAATACACAAGGATCCGTTCAAGTTATGTTATTGTACATAATTTTACATGGGGGCCCATAAATAGGTGCACATCATGGGGGCTCCGTGAATATGAGAGTACATGAATCACGAGAGTGTACATGAATGGTGAAAGCACAGGAATACATGATAAAAGTGAAACGCACATGACATGATGTATCTGATGCTCCCGAGGGGGATAATATCGTATGAAAAGATCCATATAGTAATAATCCGTGTTTCCATCGTGACAGCATCAAGTAAAGTAATCTAGAGCAAGAATATAGTCCTAGCAAGTATAAAACGGTTAGAGAATGTACTCGCCTGATATCCTGAGTATCTGAAGTGAAATACTGTCTGAGGAGAGGTGTCTGGCTCCTATTTAGAACAACACAAGTCACAACATATCCAAAATGGTAAAATAGAACACTACAATGCATTCTACATGATGTTTGGGTCAATCTAGGCTAAAGTCAACGTTTGGTCAACTCTAGTCAACTACACTAGTCAAACTAGGTCAACTAGGTCAAATCCTAACCAGACAAGTCTCACTAAGCCTAACCATGTCTACCTAGCATTCATATACCATCACAATGCTATACATGCTATCAACACACAATCTCACGTGTATATATTCTCATATACACATATGATACATAGGCTTACATATAGGAAACCATATAGGCTATATACCTATGTACCAATCTACATTGGCATACACACTAGCATATGTTCACCACATTTACATATATCAATTTCATATAGGCAACATATATATATATATATATATATATATATATATATATATATATATATATATATATATATATATATATATATATATATATTACATTATTATCATACAAGAATATATATATTTATATATATATACATATATAGAGAGAGAAGGATAGAGTGACAGTAGCAGTAGGGTGTGTGTCATGTGTGTGTGTACATGGAATGTGTGTGTACATGGAATGTGTGTGTGTACATGGAATGGGTGTGTGTGTGTACATAGGTTTCCTCTGTGTGTGTGGCAGTAAGGGGGGGGTGTTCTCAAATTTTGTGTACTTGTGTGTATGTGTGTGTCAATGTGTGAGTGAGTGTCTTAATGTGTGTGTGTGTGTGTGTGTGTGTGTGTGTGTGTGTAACATAGATATAGGGTGTCAGGTTTAGTGTAAAATGTGTGTGTGTGTGTGACAGTACATAGGTTCTCAGTTTTCAGTAGAGTATGGGTGTGTGTGTAGGTCACAACCTAGGTTCTCAGGTTTGTACATATGTGTGTGTGTATTTAATATCAGAAATCAGTGCACACACATAACAGTGTATCAGTTTACAACAGTCCAAAGCAATTCGAAAACCCAAACACCTAGCTTATCATGAATCCCAACATGTAGATTAAACTCAGATATGATACATACAATCTAACATGGTAATTTCAGCATCTAAAATTAGTTTAACACAATTTAATCTTAGGAATTCGAAAATCAGTACCCAGTATCAGAAATTTGGGAAAATCACCAATTAGAATTCAAAACACATTAATAATCAATTTAAAGGGATGGTAATTAGTGTGTCATATGTGAATGTGTCCTACAATTGATTTGGTGTCCAAAAACTGGACACAAATGTGTCCAAATCAATTACCACACACGAGCACGTTGAAACAGTGCACAGTCTCGTGCACGTGTTCGTCACATTCGTGGATACGACACACGACACGTGTGCCCACGTGGTCATGTCCACGTGTAGCCCAGCACTAGGGCTACATACTGAACACATCACGAAGTGTCCATGTCGTATCCTGTGCGAACACGAGACGCGTGTCAGTGAGTGAAATACACAGTGTAACGTGCAGTACAATACGCGTGTGGACCAAATATCATGTCCGACACGCAACGCCTTGACACGAGGCTTGGGGGCTGACATGTCAGTCATGGCCCCAACCTCCCTGCCAAGTGGCAGCTGCCTACGTGGCCTGTACAAGGAGGAAAACTCCCCGAGCAGCAGGGCACTGCCCGTGCATGCACAGTGAGCGTGTTCGTATCCTGTTTGGGTACGGACACGGCTCAAATTCGACTCAGTCCAAGGGGAAATCATTATATGCATATAAATCAACATTTCCATTCAATTACTTTTCAAAAACAGCAAAATAAATTCTATTGAGGCATTTACACAAACACTTGAAATTAGAAAATGATACGTGTCCGATACGGACACGAAATCAATGTAAAACTTCACCATTCACACACCACAGCTAGGGGACACCTAGATCTAGGCTATTATGAAAAGAAATCAGAATTAAAATATAGTTTAGAGTATTTACCTATAGTGTATCAATGACAAGGAAAAAGCCCCAAATAGGATGATTCTCTTTGCAAGCCAAAAGCTCCAAATTTTACCAAAACTGAGATTTCTCTCCATGAACAGAGAATAGAGTGGGATTAGGCTGTAATGCAAGACACTAGAGTCAAAAAGAAATTAAAATAAAATAGTTATGGATTGGGAAAGAATGACCAATACCTTTCTTTTTCCAAAAGTTGATTTGATGCAAAAGAGGCAAGAACCAGGAAGAGAGATTTTATAGGGGGAATCCCTATGTGGCCGGCCATAAAGGAAGGAATTAGGGTTAGGGTTATGACAAATGGGCTTGGGCCAAGTTCGATGATAAAGGGAATCACTCCTTAAGTCAAAAGTCCATGAACCTAATTATTTATTCTCCTATATGAAACTTGATTCTAAATGACTAACTTGGGTTGACTTAAGTTAGACTAGGGTTCCACCATGCTAATCAAGTTACCATAGCTAAGGTCAACATCTAAGTTAGTCTCAAAAGTCTCAACTAGTAAAGGTCAAAAATAACAACCATCATTCCAATAATTCAAAATAAATCCAAAATTCTCAAAATGACCAAAATACCCTCAAGCTAAAATGTGGTAGTGACAAGGGCAGACTCCGGATGACATGATCACGGAGGTATATGATTCTCTGATTTTATCTAGACCACGTCCTATGCATCTCGTTTGGCTTCATACCATTCTTGGAAGTATTTAGACAAACCTTCATGCTTTGCTTAACCCTAACGTTGTTTGATAACGGTAAGGATTGCTCGACCTAGTCTTAGGTCTTGTACCATTCATGTTTATAAATGGCTAGACTAGACAAACCTCATTAATGGATTCTATAGTGAAACTATAATATGTTATTGTGTGATTGTGATGAGTAAATTTTTTGAGGGTTGATTAGGTTTAGCTTCTACGACAAGTATGAGTGACTGGCAATAGTGAACTTAGAGTCTATTAGGAACGATTGTTTTGATAGTATAATTTGATGATAGAGTACCTAAGATAAAGTGATAAGATATTACATTGTTGTGATTACTGAGTGAATGAATCCAATCTTGTACTTAGGGTTTGAGGATTGATCATTTGTAGGGTTTTGATGACCAAGTACTTATTTGTTATCTATGCATCCTTAAAAAAATGTATATGTAAATTTAGACTGTAATAAATATAGACTCTAAATTTAGACTCTAAGTATCAATTAGATAATTGTTAGAATTCAGAATAGGATTAGAAGGTCTTTTCTAGACTATAACATGGTAGAAGTGCACACTAGTGATTAAAAGGACAAGGGTTAAGTAAGTTAATTACAAATGGGATTTAGAGGATTCAGTAATCCATAAAACAAGAAGCAATTGAGTGGTAAGGATCTTGGAATGAAGGACTTGTAATTCAAAGAATTACATATGATTGGAGGGTAGAATGATACATAGAATAATATAAGATGACTTAGGTAGAGATATAATATTGTGTACCAAATCGGGAGATAGTAGTTAAAGAAACAATAAACAAAGCAAGTATATAAGTATAGTAGAAACAAAAATGAATCGAGAACGTAGAATTGAGGAATTATATTCGATAGGAGTGGATGAATAAAAAGAAGAAAGCTCTACGCCAATGATAGGCGTTGCACGTATAATTTTCAAAGAGAAGTTGTAGGGGAGAATTGAAGGCAATTTATGAAAAGAGATTGTGGTTGATAAAATAAGGAAACCAACTATCTACAATTGAGATTGTGGTTCCTTATTGGTATGAAAGATTCTAAGGGGTAAACGACATAGTTTATGATAGAAGGACCCTGGTTGAATCTAAATCAAAGTAATTGTAAGGATTCGAGAAACAGACGAGGCGACCTCAAGGGTAGCAGATTGAGTATGGTAGCCATAACAGCTACGTATTATAGCTTGACCTATAGGATGATTTTAATTTCGAAGACGATTTTTTTTAAGGTGGGTAGGATGTAAACCCCCTCTCCCAAATTTTGCTTTTACCTAAATGATTTAGAATTATTATCTTAATTACTATTGTACTTTAGATGTGAGCTGCTCCTACTTGACCATTTTGTTTTATACATGTTTTACTTAATAACTTTAGTTTAGTTGTTAAGGTTTTTCTATCTTAAATTTTAGTATTATGTTAGAAACTTAGATAAATATTTTGCTCTGGCTTTCAACCCATATATATTATACATATTTGATTAGGCCTTTTATGGGTATAACATTTGATTCTCTGAGCCTTAAAACCCATTTGGAGTATTTATTAATAATAGGCCTCAAGACCATAAATGTATACATTTATGTTTTTATCTATTTTCCTATTGGGCCTTGAGCCTGCGTATATATAATATTTCTTTATATTGGAACCTAGCCATGATTAGGCAAGTCCTATTAATTCCTAAGCAAACATCAACTTCTCCTATTTATGAAAGCAAATCGTACTTTGTTTCCTATTCTTCTTAATTAACCACACAAGGAACAAATATAATTCCTTCAGTTTAAAAAAAGTTTGAATCTAAGCCCAAACCAAATTTTTATTTATTTCTTCCAGCTACACTTCTAAAATTTCTAAGTCCAAAATATTCTCTCTTTCTTTAAACCCATATTATTGTTGGGTTTTTGGCCTTTGTATTGGAAAGTTTAGTCCCACATCGGCTAGGCCAAAGGAAGTGTATCTCTATATATAAGCTATACTTGTTTAGAGCTGCACAAGTGGTGTGGAGGAGCATATGGGTGTGCCATGTGGGGGTATTTTTCTAGTAGAAAAAAGGGCAAATCAACAATGAAGCATTCATGCTTTTTGCTCTTGGAAATTAATTTCCAATGGAGCTAAGCCCCGTAGGGGCTTAGTGACTCGAACTCAGACTCGGGCTCATGGGCTCATGAGGCATTTTGTTGGTGCACTTTGCACTTAGCACGTCAGCATTGTTGCTAGGTGCATAGTGCGCTTAAGTTGCACTATTTGCGCGAGCCACTTGCGTAGCCGATCGCGCTGCCAGATGGCGTAGCCAATTGGCGCTGCCCAGTTGCACGGCCCAGAGGTGCGCCCAGTTGCGCGGCCAAGTGGCACACCCAGTTGTGCGACCCAGAGGCGCATCCAATTGTGCGGTCCAATGGGCACTGCCTATTGGCGCGCAGTTGGCGCAGGTTGCGCAGAGTGTGCAGGTGGCATAAGTGGTGCTATGCGCGCAGCGTGCAAGGTACGCACGGTGCACAAGTTGCACGGATGGCGCAACTGGCGCAAGTGGTGCGCGTTGTGTGCCAGTTGACTCAGATCGTGTCTGTGCATGATCTGAGCGATTACAGCACGTTCGGAGCAATTTTTCCTATGTTCCGAAGGTTCTGCAAACTGGACAGTTGTAGCGCAGGCCTATATGAGGTCTCTTCTCTCTCACAGTGCATACAGATAAGAAAAAGACAAATGTTCAAAATTCTTTACGAAATCCTACAGACTTTGAGCGAGAAGAGATGCGTTGCACCAGCGTTACTTTGCACAGGAATACGTGAACCATCCGAGGAGTCAGAAGAGCAGAGTTTTCCAAAGTTCTCTGTCGAACTTGCTGGTTCCTGAAAGCTGTTCGTGTGGGGCGAATTAAGCTTTGAGCAACGGTGATCATTCACCCTAGCAAGCTGTTCTTCCATCCATCGTCTGTCATCGCTGCTGCTGCTAGCAATTCGATTGAATAATTTTTTTTAGAAGTACTACTCTCGTTTGCTGCTATAATGAAATCTTTTTAGATTTTTGTTATCCAGAATTTTCTAAGGATCTCTGTCAAGCACCTTCTTTGAAGTGTTGCTAGAAACATTATTTTTATAATCATTTTATTTTATCAGTTTTCCATCAAAAATTGTGCCCCGGGACTAATAATCTCAAAGCTTAATTAACGACGAAAAACTTGAATGCTGCACTCATCAATCCTAACTTTACAAAGTTAGAACCGTTTGATGGAGAGTATTATCAAGTCTGGAAGAGGAAGGTTACTCTCACTATTCAACTTAGAAAAGTTGATTACGTGTTGTATGAGAAGGAACCTACTGTTCCAAAGACTGAATCTGCAGCCGCAATCTCTGCGGCTACTAAGAACCTGACCAAATGAAGAAGGGACAATAGAATTTGTAGGCTTATGATCCTAAATGCTATGGAAGACTCCATTTCTTGATCATATTCAAAGAAGACTATTGCCAGAGGGATTTGGGAGTCTATAGAGAAACTGTACGGGGATGATAAAACCGTAGCAAGATATTTCTTGTTGAGAAATATCACAAGTGGTTCTTTGAGGACGAAAAATAAATGCTACCGTAGGTGAAGGAGTTCCTGAAACTATGACAGAAGTTGGAAGACGAGGCGATGCCCCTCCCCGATAAGTTTATTGTTGGAGGGATCATTTCGAAGCTCCCTGCTGGGTGGAGCAAGTTCTATGCAAATATGCATAAGAAGAAGTTGGAGATCACTCTCGAGGATCTCCTACAGGAAATCTGCATTGAGGACCAGATAAAATCTACGTTGAGGACAAGATGAAGGCTCAACTGAAGATGGACGCACTGTCCAAGCAATTGGCTAACGCCAATCTAGTTCATACCAGGGAACCAAAGGAAAAGCATACGGCTTCCCATAGCAAGAAGAATGACCCTAACAATCTGAACGTGAAGGGGACTTCCTTCAAGAAAAAGAAGGCAAAGTCTCAGATGCCTTGTTTCAAGTGTGGCAATAAGGGCTACTGCAAGAATGAATGCAAAGCAAAGACCAAGCAATCGGAGAAAGGAGAGCCTAGCAAGATATCTATGATCACTGACGTTATTGCTATGATTGTGCAGGTCGATCGGTGGAGGCTGACTCTGACTGGTGGGTAGACACTTGTCACTCCCGTTTTCCGTTATACGTATTTTCGTATGCGTATACGAGATTTCTGACATTTATCAGGTGGACCGTAGTTAGGCTTGTTTTGCTTAGCCTAGTCTTGGTTTAATCTTGACTTGGTTTATTTGACTTGGTTTGGCTTGGCTTGGCTTGGTTTGAGATGGAGAGGGTTGATATATAACCCAACTCCTTCTCTCTCTCTCTCTCTCTCTTCATTCACTTCTTCATTTATTTTTTTCATCTTCTTCATTTACTCCTCCCACCTACCAAGTCCTAGGCAAGTGCAACTTGCTTCATTAGGGATCTCAAGTTTTATTGTTCTATTCCCTTCATTACTTGATTTTAAGCCACTTTAGAACTTGACATTTTTTATTTTGGTGGATGGATTCATGTAGATCTAAGTTTGTATTATTTTTTGTTTTTTTTGGGTTTTGATCTATTAAACTCCATTATTTTCAAGTTTTGATTGTTCCATGTTGTAGAGAATTCAATTTTATCCAAAATGGACCTTTGAAAAGTTAGATTTCGACTTATTTTGAGGTAGTTATGGCCAAAAGTATTTTTGGTCATTTCTATGTTCATCTGTGCTGATTCTGGCAGGGACGATGAATAGTGCCCGAGCCGCATATGGGAGTGCCGCATAGTGTCTAAGCCGCAAATGGGAGTGCCGCATAGTGCAGAATAGTGCCCGAGCCGTATATGGGAGTACCGTATAGTGCCGCATCGTGTCCGAGCCGCATATGGAAGTGCCGCATAGTGCCTGAGCCGCATATGGGAGTACTACATAGTGTCCGAGCTGCATATGGGAGTGCCGCATAGTACCGCATAGTGCCCGAGCCGTATATGGGAGTGCCGCATAGTGCCGTATAGTGCCCGAGCCACATATGGGAGTACCGTATAGTGCCCGAGCCGCATATAGGAGTGCTGCATAGTATCCGAGCCGCATATGAAAGTGCCGCATAGTCCCCGAGCCGCATATAGGAGTGCAGCATAGTACCGCATAGTGTCGTATAGTGTTCGAGCCGCATATGAGAGTGTCGCATAGTACCGCATAGTATCCGAGCCGTATATGGGAGTGCCGCATAGTACCGCATAGTGCTGAATAGTGCATATTTTCTCTGTTTTTGGCTGTTTTAAGTCCTATTTGGCTGACTTGTGGCCAGAATTTCTCCCAACTTCCAACATAAAAGTTGTAAAACTTTTTCTTGGCTTCAAGAATATGTTATTAACTATTTTATGCAAGTTTCTCTCATTCATGATAATGTAAGGATAAAATACGATAATGGCCTGTTAAGGCACACTCTTAGCCAGTAAAAGTAACAAGTAATATGACATGATAGTGGCCCGTCGTGGCGCACTCTTGATAAGTAAACCTAATATGATAATCTTGATATGCTGTTGTGACGGCTATCTTGACTTGCTAAGTAACTCTTGTCTTGACACCGTGGGTATTTGTGCTTGTATAAGCTACATGTCTCGTCTTGCATCATGTCTAGGACATGAATTCCTGGTTACCACGGTCAGGGATATATTCATATTGAATCTGACTAGATTGATCATGTAGTTCATGAAGAGATTTCCCCAGCTACAGGCAGTCCCGTTATCTGGGCGCTCTAATTGGACTTGTAGCCTACCATCGAGTAGGGCACATTTCCAGCACACTGTCATGTGTTGCACCTCAAAGTCACCTAATCCAACTCCCTCAACTTGTGACTGGATAACCTGGATTAAGACTGCAGGGCTTGTGGCTGTTGGAACGTCTTGATGCATCTTGTTAGTAACTAGGCTTGTGATAACCCTAGTTAGTTAAAGTATCAAGCCGTACTTATTGCTTGGCCGTGATTGATGGATGGAGTCATGTCTAGTCTTGCCTAGGCAAGGCCAGTACATGGTTATTTCAGCACATTACTATTATGCTTTACCTTATCGATAATTGGTTATAGACTAAGTTCTGTTCAGGTGAAGAGTCACAATCCCGGTCCTTGTTTGGTTTACGGGTTGTAACTCGGCTACCAGAATAGTCCCTTAGTTGTCTTAACGTTTATCACCTTATTTTTTTCTAACTCATGTCTTTTATTATCATTTATGTTCTCATGTGCTAATGTGTTGGTTTTAGTTCTTAAGTGAAGCCTCCTTTGTGGCACTTGCTCTTTATGGGGTCTGACCCAGCTGGTTTTGTATGGCCAGATTTCAGAGTAGCACCCGAGGATCTTCCAGCCTTCCAGCCAGATGGTGCACACTAGACGCAACCCTGGCAACGAGTGGGTTTTATTTTGCTCTCCTACTCTATTATAAATTATCCTTTTAAGGCGTTTAGCCGACAAGCAAGTATTAGCTCGTGTTAAATTTATATTCCTGTCTGCCAAATGGCTGTAACATGATTGACAGATCCTAGGGTTAATCATGTATGACTGAACTCTTGCTAGTCCTCACATTTTGTAACGACTAGCTTCATGATCATCTGTATATGTAATGTTTGGTGTCACGACCCGCACCCCGTGAAAGACACGAGAAGTGAATATGCCCAGCCTACGCCGCAGTATCGGCGGTAGAACGCTGTCCTGAGTCACACTATCTAACACAGTCTAGGGTAAGCTCCGAATGGAGAGTAAAATAATAAGTAACTCAATCACAATACTAAGATGGAATAGAATAGAAATCACAAGAGAGTCTCAACATAAATAGAAGTCTAGGTGTAAACCACCAGAATAAATCTCAAGTACAACTCATAAGTCTCAAGTGGAAAGACAATAAAAACTAAGTCTCAGCTAGACTATAGGCAAGTCCTCAGCGACTGCTGGATCCTCCTGAGGGTCCACATCGCCAGTATCATCTAAGCCAATGCCATAATAAGTAGGGCAGTTGTAAGCCCCCATTCTGATTATTGCTATTTTTTGCTCAGTATTTCATGAGATAATAATTTTGTGTTTTATAAATATTTTTTCAACTAATATATACCATATATTAGTGATTTTTCATAAGGGATATATAATAATATAAAGAACTTACTTTTAAAGTGGGTTTTGTAAATAAGATTTTCGGGAGGGCTTGTTAGCAAAAACCCAATTCAAATTCAAAAACTCAGTCCCATCTATTCCCTGCTCGAATGAAGAAAGGTTCGAAGGATCAAATCAAGGAAATTCAAATCTCCAAGGGATAAACCCAAAATTCGATCTCCAAAACCTTAGATAAGACCAATACAGTTTCTCCCTATCTCCCTCCATGAGATCAAACATCCTATATAATAGGAGAGGATGGCAGCCGACTCCCCTCTATTCAAAACCTAGAAATCTCGTCTTGCAGCAAGAACAACAAGAAGCCAAAGAGAAATTGAATGCTGTTCAAACCAAGAAAGGAAAGGTAAGTACTTCCCCTCTTGATTTCAAATTATTGTATCCTTTGCCAAAATACTAAGGGAAGGGTAGTAAGTGCTTGTGGTAATTCCTAGGTAGATACGTGGGGCAGGATATCAGGATGACATATCCTAGGTTCCATCTAGTTGCTGCCATAGCAATGTACACAGGAATTTCATTTGATGGACATGTGTCAAGCACAGAGGTCTCAAGGATACATCTGATCTGTTGGTCACCAATATTAACAAATAGATAAAGGGCATATGGGTGGATACCGATACCAAATCTGATACTCAGGAAGTGTGAAACCCATAATTTGTATTTATTAATTAAATAATGTTCGGTTATTATTATTAGCGTTTTCTAAAATTATTATTATTAAATATTACTATTAATTATTTTTGGGTGAAAAAGGATTTTTGAAAATTATAACAACTTGGATTTTTGATTTCGAGCCCAGATCCAGGCCTGAGCCCATTTCCTTCCTTCTCAATTCTGTTTATTTTGGCTTAAACTTTATAAAAAAAAAATATTTGGTGAGCTGGTCCCGATGGACCAGCACCTACAATCTTCTCTCACACGTTCTATTACTCACCCCCTCATTTCCATAACTCCTCAAACCCCTCGTTTCACATTCTCAACTCTCCTCCACTCAAGAGCAATCACTCCCTAATAATAACCCCCACTACTCTTCCCACTTTCCTCACGATCTATTATCAGAGGAAGAGAATAACTATCTCTCTCTTTCCTCTCAAGCAAAACCATTCTTTCCCTCTCTCTGTGTCTTCTTCTATCTGGAAGAAGTTCCCAAACCCACCGAACCCTAACCCCCCAATTTTCCCGCGGCCACTTCTCTCGAGCTCGCCCTTCCGGCGAAGCCCCGCCGTCCACCCGAAGTTTTGCGGCCCACTCTGGCCAAACCGCGCGCATGCGACCACCGCAGCGATCCCCGCCGGCCTCTTCCTCGCGCCCCCGGCGGACTTCCCCAACCGGCGCCGCCCCGCCGTCCCTTCGAGGCCGCGTCTCCGCGGCAAGCCCAGACCCGCGCCTCCGCGCGGCCCTCCCCGTTCCCGCGTCCGCCGACTCCGCGCCCCTTTTCCGCGCCATCTCCGGCGCACCGCCATTCCGGCCAAGCCGCGCCAGGTCCGGCCAGAACCCCGACGGGTTTCCCGTCCGGCGATCCCCCTCCTGTCCCGCGCGCGATCCTCCCCGTGCTGTCCCGAGCTCGACGGCGCACCCCCGCCGTCCAGATCTGCGGATCTCCGGCCGTCCGCGCCCCTCCCGCGGGTCCAGCGCTCTCCGGCGCCCTCCTCGGCGAACCCGAGCCGATCTGTGGTCGCCGTGCCCCGGTCTAGCGCCTCTCATCACCCGTGGATCCGTTCCCCGTCGATCTCGACCATTTTTCCGCTGTCTGTGGCTTTCGCAGCGCATCGTAACGCTGTCCGGAGACTCTCAAGTCCATGACGGCGCGTCTCGAGTCCGAGGCCACCCTTCGGACTCCGTCATCGAGCCTCTCGGTAAATTTCTTGATAATCAGAGTAGTTCGTCCCTCCCGTGAGTCGATGATGATAGATCGGTTCCCCGGTTCCCTCTCGGGAATCCGGATAGCTACGTTATAATTTTCGTTTAGCTGCGTTAGTTTGATTTTCCTGTGTTTTTACTTGCTGGGTTGGTGTGAATTGGTTGATATTGGATTCCCGGACTTTTCGGGAATTATTTCTGTGGTGTTGGAATTTTGGTGGATATTTCTGTGGACCATTTTGGTTGGAATTGGGTTTTCCCTGGTTTGGGACATTTTGCAGGTGTTTGTTGGCGCGCTTCCCAGTTTTGGGTTTGTCCCGGAATAGAGGAAGTGCTGCCCAATTTTTACAAAATTATATTTTTAATTGATTTCAAAACTGGCTTTCGAAAATAATTTTCTAAACCGATTTTCGGGCGACGACCGTACCGGTCTGTGGGCCCCGGCAAAATGCAAACGCACCGGTCCGACCGGACGTTGAGGCATAAACCGAATTTTGAGGAAAAGGACCGAGTCTGAGACTCCTAGTTTTCTTTTATTTATTATTTTATTTTTAGGCTAAATATTATAGTCATTTAAATTCTGCATTTTATTTAATAATTCAGTCATTTTCTTATTTAATGTAAAAGAAAGATGTATCGGGCATAAGCCCACCCTAGGACCAGTAGCTGTGCCCATGTATTTGTGTAGCGTAGTTTGTTTTCTTTTCTTTTCTGGTGGATGTAAATTTGGGTGGTTTGGATTGATTTCATATTCGTAGTTAGGACGTAATTTACGGCTTAAATACGAGTTTAGCTAAAATAAATAAAATATTATTAATTCACTGTTTGTCACTAAAAGAAACTGTATTTTATATACATATTATGAAAACACAAAGTTTTCCAAAATTGTAATCGATTCTCGTGATTTTCCAAATAATCCAATTAACCGGTTAATCAACGCACGTAGTTGCGACGTAATCGTTAGCTGTAAATAAATACAACTTAAAACCTGACTAGGACAGGTCTACTAGAGATTGCAACTAGCACACTTAGTCTGGTTATTCAAGGATCTAAGTCGAGTTCTCAACTGTAGGAACTCGAAGTTACAACTGACGTTCCTCTTCGGTACCGACTCGTCTATCCAGTCATTCTAAAACAAAGGCAAGTACAGTTATGTCTATTTGGTAATTTATCTAGTAATTATTTTATTGCAATTTTAAACCACATTGCTACACGAAACTCTCTCCTAGAGTTCGAATATTGACTCATTGATTGAATCTGATTGACTCGGGATATTGGGGGAGTAGTGTAGCGTCTATGACCAATACCCCTATATTGCATCATTGATTGTGCGAGCTGATTCCTCCTATACACGAGGATAGGCCGGACCGTATCATTAGGATATAATTGAATCATCCCAAGCCGGTCATAGTTCGTTACCTACTCAAATCACATTATTTTCAATTGTAGAATTGTGAAAAATATTGTTAAAGTATTTCAAATTGTTTAACATTGCAAATTTCAAATTATTATTTGAATTATTGGATATTCGTAATTGTACTTTGCTCCCTCCTGACTGGAGATCCAACATTTTAGGTATCACTGATGAGGCTTTGTTACGCGATCCCAAGACGAGGAATTCGAGATTGCTGAGCTGTTTGCCTAGAGTTTTCTTTTATTCATGATGTATAAAAAAAATGGTTTAAGTTGTATCTTTTATTTCATGTAAAAGTTTAATAAAGTTTTAAATTTTCGAATGTTGAGTTGTGACAAATATAGTGTTGTTGTATGGTTACCTGCTACTGAACAGCTTACTGCCGCCGTCTCAACAACGGTGCAGGCTGGGCATGATCCGATTCGACCCAAGCAATTGGGACCGGGTCGTGACAGGTAGAGACACTTAGCGTCTGATTTCTGGATTGGTCTTCCTAGCATCAATTTTGATTGCTCTGCATCTTCCAACAATTGCATTAGATTACCTACTATAGAGTAGCCTAGGACCAGATGGGACAAGTGGGTACATAAAGGGCTATCCTATATATGTATTTAACTGAATGCCTGTACCTAGACCATGTACCTAGGAAAAGGGTAGTACTATGTACATAGGGCCCTTGACCTTGCTGTATCAAATTTCTGCAGTACTGTCAGATTGGTTGACTTTCCTTGAACACATGAGATACTAAAGTGGGAAGTAGATATGAGGCAACTTGTAACATAAGCCAAGGGCTATGAGGACAGGAGGCCAGTCTTGGCTTGCATTTGGCTTGGTAAGGCCTATACGAAATTATGAGGGTGTGGAGGGACGTGCCTTCCACAGCAATAAGGAACAAGGCATGTACCAATGACCATTACCTAGGTGACCTAGTGTCCTGTTAGCAAAAGACTAGTATGGAATCCTGTGCAAACAAGGATTTGAGGCAATGTAGCCCTACGTATAGTAGGGGAAACATTTAACAAGGAAACGGTGCAAGACTTACCTGTGCACAGTAGGTACAGATGTGTGTACCCTAAAACAATTGTATCAGTGAAGGAGTTTGGGAGTATAGGAGTATCCTCACCTCTAGAGCACCTATATGTGTACTCTTCCATTGCTACCCTATATCCAAATACCCCAAGTACCTGACAGTGCCATGAGGGTGTATCCTAACATAGTCTCTAATGAGCACCTGACTTGTCCTATTCGAGTGACAGATTGCCAGGTGGTCGAATGCCATATGATATGTACCATGCACTACCATATAAGTCTTGTACTGTATTATGCAGGTATGCAATGTATTAAGTAGATAGATGAGTATGTATAGATGGATATAGCTACACTATATTTTATACTGTTATTTGTAGTAGGAGATGGTTGAGTTGGCGGGTTAAGGCATGGGCATCTGACTCAGAGTAGGCATCAATTCACATTAAGTATATCCAGACTGGTGGAAATCCTTTAGGCTTTAGAAATTCCTAAAACCAAGTTGACACCAGTCTTCGGCCTAAGCCTAAGGGGTTAACTATGAGGGTTAGTATATTAGTCAACCATGGAGGAATCCAGACCTTAGTAAAGACAAACAGAGGATAGGAGGCAATACCAGATATTGGGAAGACCCAGGCATCTATTTGCAGGATTAGTGCAGACTTGATAGGTCACACAATCCCATGGATGAGGTGCATCCTGGTACACACAGGGTCTTGAATACTGATTACCTGAACCATAAATTCATCCTGGTATCGTCTACTGAGGATAGGCACAGGGACTGGAAGGTAGTTATGTGGGTATTCAAATAGGTTGAAGTATAACCAGAGATAGAGACTGTATAGAGTTGAGTCAGTTCCCTGCAGTTAGGCATCAACATGTGGTCAGTTATAACTTGGGATGAGCACAGGGTTTATTAGAAAATCAGGACTGGATGCATAAACTTAGCTATAGAATGATGATTGAACCGAGATGGGATACTTGAGAATATATGCTTGTAATTGCTAAATATCTTGGTAGCACCTCCAAGTATACAGGATATACCAGTAGGAGTGATGACATAAGGGTTAGTAATAGAGTGTGGAAGCCACAGAACAAAGACCACCCTAATATCCTCAAGTTGAAGGGTATAGACTGATCAAGAATCAATTTCAGTCTAATAGGACAACCCATAGATAAATGGGTTGGTACTTTGAGTAGACACTATCTGTTATACATATAACATGTAGACTAGGAGTGGAAAGCAACCATCTGCTTACTTCAGAGCATCAATTGCAACAGTTAGCTAATTGCAATGTGTGAAGTGTAGGATACAATTAGTATCAACTGTAGGCACCTTAGAGCCATTTATGGGAATCCTTGTGTGGTAGTATTAACTAGGTAAGGTATGTTTTGCCATCACATTAGTATGAGTTCCCCTCAACCCAATTGGTGTATGCATAGCAGGATGGACTTATGATACAACCATGTATCAAGCATCCATCTCTTCATAGCAGTTGAGTACAGGCTAGTAGCAACAGTACCCTTGTATAAGACAGTCCCATCAAGGAACCCTAATAAAATCATGACTAACCAAATACACAAACTCCCCGTAAGAGCCAAATTAGAAGACTAACAAATGAATATATATAGACTAGTATTATTTTGATGTATGTTGACATTAGGTATGTGGTATACAACAGGTTACTTGGACTCTGATTCAGTGCTCGATTCATACCCGCAGCTCAGAACCACAGGCAAGATACCTTGCCTTCCTCTACAGTTTATTTACATGC
Organism: Iris pallida; assembly: GCA_029216955.1. NCBI lineage: Eukaryota > Viridiplantae > Streptophyta > Magnoliopsida > Asparagales > Iridaceae > Iris > Iris pallida. The sequence continues at coordinate 12,635,780 of JANAVB010037819.1, forward strand.
ATATTTATACTATTATACAGTTCTACTAGTTAATTATTTATATGTAATTTGTATATCATGCCTGCTAGTTTATATATAGCCTTGTTTATAATTAGCTTTGTAGTTCATATTGGATTGGTTTTCTCGTGTATCGTGATTGGGTCGTGTCGTGTCATCTCTTTGTACTTGGACTGAGTCGCATCGTGTCATAGGATGAATAAGTCATATCGGAACTGTTGTACCTTGAAATTCTTGAAGCTAACCTGCGAGTCCACATTAGGGGCGAGGGTTAGTAGTTAAGCTAACTTGCGAGCCTACACCAGGGGCGAGAGTTAGTAAGCTAATCTGCGAGTCCAAATTAGGGGCGAGGGTTAGTAGTTAAGCTAACTTGCGAGCCCACACCAAGGGCGAGAGTTAGTAAGCTAATCTGCGAGTCCACACCAGGGACGAGGGTTAGTAGTTATATGTCCACACCTGCGAGTCCACACAAGGGACGAGGGTGATGCTAGCCTGCGAGTCCACACCAGGGACGAGGGTTAGTAGTATATGGTTCACACCTGCGAGTCCACACTAGGGACGAGGGTGATGCTAGCTTGTGAGTCTACACTAGGGGCGAGGGCTAGTAGTTGTTCAAACCTGCGAGTCCATACTAGGGGCGAGGGTTTGAGTATTCGATTGGTTATCCGTTGACATCGTGATATCGTGTTCTCTTGTTCTTCTCCAGCAGTTCGATTATGCGTAGTGGTTCTTCCAGTCGTGTATAGTCGTGTTTCGTGTTGATTGGTCTTTTCCCGTTTATTTTCCTGTATTTTCTTTATTGCATGATAAACTGCTAGATAGGTATGTTTTTATGTATCTTGCTATGTCCCCTGAGGACCTGATGATCTCTTCAGGTTTAGTGAGTGCATGGAGTTGGCTATTAGAACTGGATGGCGGATGGGATGATACGCTTGCGGGATTCAGGTATCGTATTACATTTATTATCAGCTTGTGCTTTCATACCTTATCATGAGATATCATGTTTCCTGATTTAGTTTTAGACTCTTGTTACTTTCTTAGAGTCTTATCGGACATATATGCTAGTGGACTGCAGATCACGACCCATACTTGTTCATTCTTGATTATTATTCTTATTGTGGATTGAGATATAGATTACATTACCATGATTTGGCAGCTTATCCTATCCGTGATAGCGTTTACGTATTCGAGTCGGGCTGGAGTCCGCTTGATACGTAGCTGGCTTGCTCACATGCTCGCATCCAAAAAACAGGTGCGGGTCGTGACAGCAGTACTCCTCATCAATACCTGTAAAATTTTCAACATGCCCAGTCAGGACGGAACGAGCACATATCTCTCACAACAGTTCATAGTAGGAATGGACATATAAAGCAAGCTATAAAAAACTATACATGAATCTCTGTAAAGAATCAACAAGAGAGAATATAAAATGAGATATAATATGATAAATAGAGAAATGTAACCATCTACGTAATTTAGAGCATGAATTAGTTATGTAAACGGTCTGGGTTGCACATGGATACAGCTATAGAGTGCACATGGATACCTACTGGAGATAATGATCACATAACCAACTACACTCTCCCTGCCCCCAATCAATACACAAGGATCAATACATGTTATGTTATTGCACATGGATAACAACTACTGTATACATGGAGCTCATATGGTCATGAGTGTACATGAATAACATATGAGTGCACATGGATAAATATGAATACATGGAGTACATGATGGCCATGATAAAGTACATGAACATGACATACTCGATGTATCCGAGGGGATAACATCGTATAAAAAGATCCATAGGGTACTAATCCGTGTGAACGTCATGTCAGCATCAAGTATACTAGTCTATAACAAGAGAACATATCCAAAGAAGTATGAAAAGATCAGAGAATGTACTCGCCTGGCAAACTGAACTACTGATGATGAAGTGTAGCTAAACTAGGGCAATGTGAACCTATTTAAAGTATACCCATGTCACAACAAAGTCCACAATATCAAAAAAAAATAGCTACAATGCAAGAATATATGCTTCTAGGTCCATTTCGATCAAAGTCAACCCTCGGTCAACTCTGGTCAAACCTGGTCAACGCTGGTCAAACCTGGGTCAACTAGTCCGTCTACTAATTTCTAGGTCATACACAAAATTCTAGGTCATTTGGAGTTCGTTTGAGTTGAATTGGATCAAGTCTAACCCAAACTTGACTTTTGTCAATTTGGTCAACTTGTCGGCCAATTCGACTAAACTAGGCTCGAAATGACAAACCAAATCTGTCATATGACTCCTATAGTTATATACACCACTACAATCTACTCTAAGAGAAATTCCAAGCATAATATCTACATACATATAGGTATATACACACACATGTGTATATACAATACAAACAAAACCTAAATCTAACAAATGGTGGTGTGTGTGTGTCCTGGAGCTTACTGAATTGGGATAAATCTGAGATTAAAAACAGTAAAATACAACCGTGGTATACCATAATTTAATATACTATATATATATATATATATATATATATATATATATATATATATATATATATATATATATATATATATATAGAACTCTACATCCCTGTCCGGAGGCAACCCTGGCAACTCCTCCGGAAATACATCCATAAACTCAGCTATCAGTGGATGTGGCACGCCCTGCTCCTCCGCTGAAACTCCGCAGAAAACTCCGCTGCTCTGCTCTGACTCCCGCTTAGTGAACTCGAACACCGGCTCTCCTGGCATGCTGAAAAGAACTCTACCCCCGCGGCAATCTATACTGGCATGGTGCCTGCTCAACCAATCCATACCGAGTACAATATCGTAGTTCGGTAATGGCATCACGAGCAGACTCACATCCAGTTCTCGGCCTCCCAAAACTACTCTTCGATCCTTGCAAACATCACGAACGAGGATAATACCACCCCCAGTCGTGATCTTGCAAGTCCTAGGCAAAGGTTCAGAAGAAAGCTGGTGTCTAATGGCAAAAGATACAAACACAAAGCTATAGGAAGCACCCGAATCAAATAATGCTAATGCGGAAAAAGATTCGACAAGAACAGAACCTGTTATCAGATCGCCTACTGCCTCGGTATCCTCCGCTGCCATGGCAAAAGCTCGTCCCTGCTGGCCCCCTCTAGTCTGCTGCTGATGCTGAACAAACTTCTGCTGCTGAGTCGGCAAGGGTCCCCTCTGCTGCTCCACTGGAACCTTGGTTCATGCTCCCTGTCCCTTACGCCCGAAAGCCTCAGGACACTCCCTCAACTGATGCTCCGATGAACCACAGAGTAGTCACTTGCCTAGCCTCTTCCTGCACTCACTCCACCTGTGTCCTGGCTTCTTACAGAAGTCACAAATGGTGGCCTGCTGCTGTCTCGGTGCCTGCTGACCCTGTCTTTGTTGTACCTGCTGGAATGGCCTCTGCTGCTGGAAAGACCTCTGCTGATGCTGCTGCTGGAAATGGGGCTTCTTGGCCGGTCCTCCACTGCCACCGGCTGCATGAGAATCACGACCACTTTTCTGCTTTAGCTCCAGATCATCTTCTGCTGCCATGGCTCCTATCAATATCTCCTCAAATGTAGCATTCATGTTACTCTTGGTTAAGGACTTAACTTCCTTAACCAAACCCTTCCTGAATCTCCAAGCCTTCGCTGTCTTGCTAAGGCCCTCCATAAATCTGCCTAGGCGGCAGAACTCCCCGGCGTACTCCTCTACAGTCTGGTTCTCCTGAACCAGGTTCTCAAACTGTGTCTCCAACGCGCCAAGTACAGTATCGGCGAAGAACTTCTCCTTGAAAAGCTTCTTAAAAGCCTCCCAAGTTTGCCCCGTAGTACCAACCCTAGGGTCGGTCTGGTACCAAGTGCGGGCAAGGTCCTGCATCATGCTGCCCGTTGCTTCCACCTGGAGTCTAGCCGGTATCTCTGCGAGACAGAAAATCTCCTCTATGTGCTCGATCCAATCGTCCGCGTAAAGGATACCCTCCGTACCCTTGAAGTCCCGCGGCCTCATCTTCTGGAAATCCTGAATACCTGGAGTCCTCGGCTGGTATGGCTGAATCTGCCCTTCTTGGGGTAGGGCAGTTGCCCTCTCCACTGCCACCTTCGCTAACTGGTGGGCATTGTCAATGCCCTGCCTCATGTCCTCTGACTGGCGTCGCTGCATCTCCATCATCTGCTGAATGAAAGCGAAACACTGTTCCGCATCAACTGTCCCCTAGGGTGGTGGTGGTAGCATCCCATAAACTCCTGGGGTAGTCCTCGGAGCTGGTGGAGGAGCACCCTGAAAAGTAGCAGATGGGCCCACCTAAGCTGGAACAAGAGGCACTGTGGTCCCTGGGGCCTGTTGAGTCGAACGGGAAGTAGCAGACCTCTCAGTGGTATCCCTAAGACCAGAGCACTGCGATCGTGTCTCCACCATCCTGAAGACAGATCAAACAAGGAATCAATTACTGAAGAAGAAGCGAAATCTTCAAAGGAGGACAGTTGTTTTCAAAAGGAGACAATTAACAACAAGAATTGATAAGAGTTTTCCTAATGTGATTGAGCATCTTAACTTATATCTTATATCCAACTGCAGGCTGTAATGATATTCTAATTCGAGTACCACTATGAATCACACTAGTTGTGATTGACCTGCATGGGCCACCACTAAAAATGTGTCACGACCCGCACCCAGTGAAAGGCACGAGAAGTAAATACACCCAGCCTACGCCGCAGTGTCGGTGGTAGAACGCTGTCCTGAGTCACAGTATCTAACACAGTCTAGGGTAAGTTCCGAATGGAGAGTAAAATAATAAGTAACTCAATCACAATACTAAGATGGAATAGAATAGAAATCACAAGAGAGTCTCAACATAAAATAGAAGTCTAGGTGTAAACAACCAGAATAAATCTCAAGTACAACTCATAAGTCTCAAGTGGAAAGACAATAAAAACGAAGTCTCAACTATACTATAGACAAGTCCTCAGCGACTGCTGGATCCTCTTGAGGGTCCACGTCGCCAGTGTCATCTAAGCCAATGCCATAATAAGTAGGGCAGTACTCCCCATCAATACCTGTAAAATTTTTAACATGCCCAGTCAGGACGAAACGAGCATATATCTCTCACAACAGTTCATAGCAGGAATGGACATATAAAGCAGGCTATAGAAAACTATACATGAATCGCTGTAAAGGAAATCAACAAGAGAGAGAATATAAAATGAGATATAATATGATAAATAGAGAAATGTAACCATCTACATGATTTAGAGCATGTATTGGTTATGTAAACGGTCTTGGTTGCACATGGATACAGCTATGGAGTGCACATGGATACCTACTGGAGATAATGATCACATAACCAACTACACTCTTCCTGCCCCCAATCAATACATAAGGATCAATACATGTTATGTTATTGCACATGGATAGCAACTACTGTATACATGGAGCTCATATGGTCATGAGTGTGCATGAATAACATATGATTGTACATGGATAAATATGAATACATGGAGTACATGATGACCATGATAAAGTACATGAACATGACATACTTGATGTATCCGAGGGGATAACATTGCATGAAAAGATCCATAGGGTACTAATCCATTTGAACGTCATGTCAGCATCAAGTATACTAGTCTATAACAAGAGAACATATTCAAAGAAGTATGAAAAGATCAGAGAATGTACTCGCCTGACAAATTGAACTGCTGATGATGAAGTGTAGCTAAACTGGGGCAATGTGAACCTATTTAAAGTATACCCATGTCACAACCAAGTCCACAATATCAAAAGAAATAGCTACAATGCAAGACTATATGCTTCTAGGTCCATTTCGATCAAAGTCAACCCTCGGTCAACTCTGGTCAAACCTGGTCAACGCTGGTCAAACCTGGGTCAACTAGTCCGTCTACTAATTTCTAGGTCATACACAAAATTCTAGGTCATTTGGAGTTCGTTTGAGTTGAATTGGATCAAGTCTAACCCAAACTTGACTTTTGTCAATTTGGTCAACTTGTCGGCCAATTCGACTAAACTAGGCTCGAAATGACAAACCAAATCTGTCCTAGGACTCCTATAGTTATATACACCACTACAATCTACTCTAAGAGAAATTCCAAGCATAATATCTACATACATATAGGTATATACACACACATGTGTATATACAATACAAACAAAACCTAAATCTAACAAATGGTGGTGTGTGTGTGTGTGTCCTGGAGCTTACTGAATTGGGATAAATCTGAGATTAAAAACAGTAAAATACAACCATGGTATACCACAATTTAATATACTATTTATATATATATATATATATATATATATATATATATATATATATATATATATATATATATATATATATAAAGTAAGGAACCACACACACACATATATATATATATATATATATATATATATATATATATATATATATATATATATATATATATATATATATATATATATGTATACACACAAATATGTGGTATACACAAATATATATATATATATACAAAAAAAAAAAATATATATATATATATATATACACAAATGCTCAAAATGGAAAGATACGCAATGATGCGATATAATATAAGGAGTCTAAAATCTGGAATAATATCTCCCTCGACGCATTCTCAATATGTATGCATTAGGAATGGGTTTCAACGAGATTTTATACATATTTAATTAAACATATATATATACATAGCTATATAGAAAGCATATATATACTCTTAATTGATGGAAAATTATGAAACAAAGCCAAAAGTTGGTTCCCACATATCCGAAACCTCATATAAGTCCTATAAACTCAGATTTTAGAAGCTAAGAAGCTGGAAATCAGAATATCACATTTAACTCAAAATCGAAATCAAAGAAAACTCATCAAATTCACACAACGACCCAAAATGCAAAATACACCAAACGAATCCGCGAAACTCGGCATACACGTTGGTCTCGACCCACGTGATGCATTCGTATACTCTCGGGTTCGAAATTGTGTCCGTGTCGTGTCCACAGAACGCGTACCAGAATTTTTCGATACCGCGTGATACGCGTGCGTTCTCGCACGTTTGAGCGCCGCACACGCAACGAAACGCCCCGTGCTTGTGCACGTAGCTGGGGGGGTCCTGGGGTAGGTCTAGGACATCATGACATAGCGACACGTCGTGCCAAAATAGCGCACGCAGCCCGCACCTGCGCGCGGCCTGCTGAGTACGCGTGCGCACCCGCGCGCCCTCGTTTGCGCGGTTCCGCCCTCGTGGCTCGCTCGTCGGGCCACGCCGCGACTCGGGGTTCATCCTATGGGTCGTCTAGGTATAGGTCAACATGTTCTGGGTCCTGGAACGGGTCTTCGCTCCGTCGTGTGCGCGCACGAAGTCCGTTCCCGCAACAAAAACGAAAGGCTGAATGCACAGTGGCTGAGCGGTGCACACGCGATTTCTCCGCGCTTGCTCAACCAAAAGCCGTGAAATTTTACGAGCATGGGGGCAGAGGTTGCCCCCACGTGATCATAACATTTCACGCAAAAATACGCTCTGTGCATCGAGAAATCATGCACGGACAGCAGGGCACGCATGGCCTCGTGCACGGGATCCGTGCACGTGCGTCCGTCGCCCGAAACGCCGCTGATACGATGCCAAAACCAAAACCGTCTTCATGAAAGTTTATCAAAATCATATTATCTAAACATCCATGAAGTCAGAATCGAAAAGCAACAACTTTCTATCCTAAGCGGCATTTCGTCGAACACGTGCCGTAAGGGACCGACACGTGTCTGATACCTCCATCAAACGGAGTCGAAATATCACCAAATTTCGTGGGCAAGACTAGGGCACCTATATGGATGCAAAAATGAAAGAAAAACCAGATTTGCAATGGTAGATTAGGGTTTACCTATTGAGTGTCAAAACTCAAAGAACTGGGCTCCTCGGTTGTCGTGTCGGCCGATTTCCCTCCAGCAAAAACCTCTGTCTCCACTCTAGAAGTGCTCTACCAGATCCTCCTCTCCTCGACGAGCGCAATGGAGTTTGTTTGGGAAGAAACGGACTCCGGATGAAGGAATTATGAGTTTTGGAGAGGTGGATCTTTTAGAGTTTCTTTGTGGAGGCTACAATTCTGCAAATGAATACAAAAGGGGAGGGGGTGCTGCTGTGTTGGGAGGCCAAGGGGGTTCTCTAGGGTTAGGGTTTCACTTGGGCCAACTCCTTCTCAAGTAGAAATGGGCCCAAGTCAAAAGACTTAAAGGCTAACATGCAAAAAGGCTATATTAAATCAATTAAAGCCTTAAATAATCTAATGCATAAAAATAAATTCTAAAAATGAAAATAATAATTCTAAGGTATGGTTAGTCCCTATACAATGTCCCCTAAGGTTAAACCAGTTGCTAGCACAAACATAAGTCAACATATTCAGAAAATTACAAAAGGCCAAAATAGCTAAAATGACTGAAATACCCTTCTATGAAAAAGTGGATGTTACATTTGGGATGCCTTAATTTAATGTGTTAGCTGATTTTACATCTTGTAACATTTACTTATTTGCTTGAGAATTGAGACTAGGCTTGTTATTGACCATAAGATACTGATGGCTTGTAGACAAATCCTCGCATATCTAGACAGCCGTGACCGTATGGCGAGGCAGTGTACACCTCAATATACGTAGCTCGCTGTGTCTGTCCTTTGCTCTCCAGTATTCTGGATCTGGGGCGTGACATGGTTTAAGTGGTGGCCCACGCAGGTCTTGTAAATCAAGATATGTGAGGGTTTTACTGAATAGATGTCTCAATCAGCACTCGCCCTTGATCTCTATTCGTTTCTTCTAATCCTTCTGAAATCTTGACCTGATCACATGTTTATATCCTCGATCTATCATGGTCCTTCCTTATTGTTCTCCATGTCATTTCTTCAGCGGCATTGTTCCTGGTCCTACCGATCAGCAAGGCGGAGCACCTCCAGTGGATCAGCAGCAACCTGGAGACCTAGCCCAGCATTCAGGAGTAGCCTCCAGAGTCATGTCTACCGGGGGTAAAGAGCTACTAGTTCAGCCAGTCCAGCCTGCAGAGCCTGACAATGGAACCCTAGTGGGTCTCATCAGGGAATTATTTGCATCTCAAAATCGTCGGGGCGATGCCCTGCACCAGACAGTACAAGATGCCAGGGACATAGTTGGTTCCCAAGGGAACAATGCGGCCAACAGCTTCAAGCATCTGAACCCTCCTTTCTTTGACGGCACTGAAGATGCCATTGCTGCTGATGCATGGCTTCAGGACACAGAGGTTATCCTGGAAGCAGCTAGGATTCCTGAGAATGAGAAGGTGGCCGTTGTGCGCCTACAGTTATTGGACTTAGCCCGCAGCTGGTGGGCGATGCTAGCAGTTGGATTACCGACGCCTGTCTCATGGGCGGTGTTCAGCAACAAGTTCCAAACCAAGTACTTCGATGAAGTAGCTCGGTATGATCTGCAGACAAGATTTACTAATCTTAAGCAGATGGGCAGGACGGTCGATGGATATGCGGCCGAGTTTTCTAGACTCAGTCGGTTTGCTCCTACCTTGGTGGCAATCGAATTAGATCGAGCCCAGCGATTCCAGCAGGGGCTTCACCTAGAGATTATCATATCAGTGGAGTAGTTTGAACACCAGACGTTTGATGCCGTCTTGCGAGCAACGAAGAGGCATGAGTATACTTCGCAGAAGATTGTAGATAGAAGCGGAGGACGGAAGAGGTCTCATGGGCAGATGTCCCAATCTTCAGCACCAGTCCCGGCAGCTAGGACTTTAACTATTGGAGCTCCTAGGAGGACGACCACAGTTTCGTCGGTTCAGCACTCGACGCCGGCGTATCCTCAACAACAGAAGCAGAAGCAGTCTTTCGCAATGGGCTGCACTCATTATGGAAAGCCAGGACATGTGGTATCAGAGTGTCGCAGAGCACAGGGATTGTACTTGGCTTGTGGGGCACATATAGTATCAGAGTGTCACAGAGCACATGTAGTATCCCATCGGTTAGGGGTCCAGCACCAATACAATAGCAGTATCAGCCTCCGAGGCCATTGCCGCCTCAGGCTCAGCAGTATGCCCAAGTTCAGATTCAGAACCAGCAGAGAGGTCACCAGCAGAGGGGACCAACACCAAGAAGGCAAGGCCAGGCTATGGCTTTGACCATGGAGGAAGAGTTAGCTTCAGGTGAGGTGGTGGCAGGTACCATTCTCGTCAACTCTTTTTCAGCATCAGTATTATTTGATTCGGGTGCATCGCATTCATTTATGTCTGCACGATTCGATACACGGATAGGACTGAAGCCTGAGTCATTATCAGTAAGGCTCAATATACTTACAGGTAACAGTCTTGTGGGAGTAGATAGAGTGTTTTCTTCGTGTCGAATCGTAGTTAGCGGTAGAGATTTTCCCGCTATGTTGATAGAATTTCCGATGGCCGATTATGATGTGGTCCTAGGAATGGATTTGTTGAAGGAGCAATACGCAAGAATAGACTGCCATATTGGCAGAATTATTTTTGGTATTCCAGACGAATCAGAGTTTTTATTTTCCAGGGGCAAAGTAGAACCTTCTCCACCAGTATTACGGATGGCAGTAGCAGTGGCAGTTCAGTTTCCCGGAGTTGTTGAAGAGTTTCCTGATGTATTTTTCGAAGAGCTTCCAGGCATGTCCCCAGAGAGAGAGAGAGATAGAGTTCACCATTGATTTGTTTCCAGGGACGGCACCAGTGTCAGGAGGAGTCTACAAGATGGCACATTTAGAGTTAGAGATTTTGTACAAGATGATGGAAGAACTCAGAACCGAGGGATTCATTCGTGCTAGTGGATCACCTTGGGGAGCCCCGATACTTCTTGTGAAAAAGAAGGATGGTACGTTAAGATTATGTGTTTATTATCGTACCTTGAACTCTGTAATAGTCAAGAACAGATATCCTCTACCAAGGATATATGATTTATTTGATCAACTCAGAGGAGCGGCAGTATTCTCGAAGATTGACTTGCGGTCAGGATACCATCAGATCAGAGTTAGAGAGCAAGACGTCCCGAAGACAGCATTCAGATCCATATATGGGCATTGGGAGTTTCTTGTTATGTTATTTGGAGCGACCAATGCGCCAGCCGTATTCATGGACCTCATGAATCGTATCTTCATGCCATATTTGGATCAGTTTGTGATAGTGTTTATAGATGACATCTTAGTTTATAGCAAGAATGAGGCAGATCATGAGCAGCATCTTCGTGTAGTTCTTCAGATTCTCATAGAGCACCAGTTGTACGCGAAGTTTAGTAAGTACGATTTTTGGCTCGATCGTATCTCGTACTTAGGTCACATTATCACCCGAGGTAGAGTGGAAGTGGCCCCCCAGAAGATAGTGGCTATAGAGTCATGGCCTGTTCCCAGTACCGTCGCAGAAGTTCGAAGTTTCCTAGGATTGGCTGGCTATTACCCGCGGTTTGTCTCAGACTTCGCTCGAATTTCAGCACCACTGACACAGTTGACCCACAAGGATGTGCAGTTTGCTTTGACAGCAGAGTGTCAGAGTTCATTTGAGAAGTTGAAGCATAGATTGATGACGACCTCCATTCTCACACTTCCAGATGGGACTGGAGAATTTTCAGTTTATTGTGATGCTTCTGGAAGAGGATTGGGATGTGTCTTGATGCAGCATGGTAAGGTCGTAGCTTATGCATCACGTCAGCTTCGTGATCATGAAAGGAATTATCCAACCCATGACTTGGAGTTAGCAGCAGTAGTTTTTGCATTGAAGCTTTGGAGGCATTATTTATATGGAGATCGAGTGGAGATTTTCACCGACCACAAGAGCCTGAAGTATGTGTTTACTCAGAAGGATCTTAACATACGTCAGAGAAGATGGCTAGAACTACTTGTCGATTATGAAATCAACTTGCAGTATCATCCTGGGAAGGCCAAAGTTGTTGCAGATGCATTGAGCAGAAGAGCCAGAGTTTATTTTCTAACAGCACAACCAGAGTTATTAGCGGATCTTCAGAAGATGGGGATTGAAGTTGTTCTTCCTACCAATGTGGCATTGATGGCCAGTATGCAAGTTCAGTCCAGCATCGTTGAGAGGATCAAGATGGCACAATCAACGAATTCTAAGCTTCAGCGGCTTAGGACAGAATGTGTAGTAGGACGGAGACCAGAGTTATGTGTTCACGAAGATGGTACTCTCCGACATGGGAGACGTCTTTGTGTACCCAGTAGTGATATCAGACAGAAGATCATGGCAGAGGCTCACAGTTCTCAGTATTCAATTCATTCCGGTGGTACAAAGATGTAATGGGACATCCGTCAGTATTTCTGGTGGAATGGCATGAAGGGGGAGATAGCCCGGTTTGTCTCTCGTTGTTTAGTTTGTCAACAAGTTAGGTTGAACATCAGAGACTAGCTGGACTTTTTCAACCTTTATCGATCCCAGAATGGAAATGGGAGCACATTACCATGGATTTTGTAACTGGGTTACCAAAATCCCCAGCTGAAAGAGATGCTATCTGGGTTATAGTTGATCATCTCACGAAGGTAGCTCATTTTCTTTCCTTTAGAATTGGTCAGTCGATGGATCAGCTAGCAGAGATGTACCTCAGGTAGATTGTCAGATTGCATGGAGTGCCAGTTAGTATCGTATCAGACAGAGATTCAAGATTCACATCGTACTTTTGGCGGAGTCTTCAAGAGAGCTTGGGGACTCGTCTTAAGTTTAGTTCAGCTTATCATCCGCAAACAGATGGTCTGTCAAAATACACGATTCAGACTCTCGAAGATATGTTGCGATCTTGTACACTCGACTTCGGTGGTTCGTGGGAAGATCACCTACATCTCATGGAGTTCTCCTATAACAATAGTTTCCAGGCTAGTATCCAGATGGCACCCTTTGAAGCACTGTATGGCAGAAAGTGCAGATCCAAATTAGCATGGGATGATGTCGGCGAGAGACAGATGCTTGGTCCAGAGATGATTATGCAGACAATCGAGGTGGTCAGACAAGTCAGAGATCATCTTCGAGTTGCCCAATATCGCCAGCGCCATTGGGCCGATTCTCATCAGCGTCCCCTTGAGTTTTCAGCCGACGACCACGTGTTCCTTAGGATCTCGCCTAGCCGTGGCGTCATTCTATTCGGCGTACGAAAAAAGCTTAGTCCTAGGTACATAGGGCCGTTCGATATCCTTGAGCGAGTAGGTGATGTGTCCTATCATCTCGTTCTTCTGCCGTCGTTATGTGAGGTACATAACGTATTTCATGTATCCCAATTGTGACGGTATATTCCGAATCCGAGTCATGTCCTTGATCATTCGGAATTGGTTGTTGGTACCAACCTTTCGTATGAGGAAGGCCCATTTCCATTTTGGACCGAAGAGAGAAGGTGCTCAAGAACAAGACTATTAGTTTAGTCTGTGTTGCTTGGGGTCATCACTCTTTGGGCGAGTCAACATGGGAGCGTGAGGATGATATTCGTTCACGATATCCACACATGTTTGACTCATAAGGTATAATGTCTTCCTTATGCCTTATGTTTTTAATTCCTTGCTTGCATGAATGATTGCTTAATTGACTGCTAGTCGTAGCTTTCTTATGATTAATATAGCTTGCCCCGACATCTCTAGCCTCTTGATTAAATTTCGAGGACGGAATTCTTTTAAGGTGGGTAGAGTTGTCACTCCCGTTTTCCGTTATACGTATTTTCGTATGCGCATACGGGATTTCTGGCATTTATTAGGTGGACCGTAGTTAGGCTTGTTTTGCTTAGCCTAGTCTTGGTTTAATCTTGACTTGGTTTATTTGACTTGGTTTGGCTTGGCTTGGCTTGGTTTGAGATGGAGAGGGTTGATATATAACCCAACTCCTTCTCTCTCTCTCTCTTCATTCACTTCTTCATTTATTTCTTCATCTTCTTCATTTACTCCTCCCACCTACCAAGTCCTAGGCAAGTACAACTTGCTTCATGAGAGATCTCAAGTTTTATTGTTCCATTCCCTTCCTTACTTGATTTTAAGCCACTTTAGAACTTGACATTTTTTATTTTGGTGGATGGATTCATGTAGATCTAAGTTTGTATTATTTTCAGTTTTCTTGGGTATTGATCTATTAAACTCTATTATTTTTAAGTTTTGATTGTTTTATGTTGTAGAGAATTTAATTTTACCCAAAATGGACCTTTGAAAAGTTAGATTTCGACTTGTTTTGAGGTAGTTATGATCAAAAGTATTTTTGGCCATTTCTATGTTCATCTGTGCTGATTCTGGCAGGGACGATGAATAGTACCCGAGCTGCATGTGGGAGTGCCGTATAGTGCCGCATAGTGATCGAGCCGCATATGGGAGTGCCGCACAGTGCCGTATAGTGCCGAATAGTGCCCGAGCCGCATATGGGAGTGCCGCATAGTGTTCGAGCCGCATATGGGAGTGCCGTATAGTGCCTGAGCCGCATATGGGAGTGCCACATAGTGCCTGAGCCGCATATGGGAGTGCCGTATAGTACCTGAGCCGCATATGGGAGTGCCACATAGTGCCGCATAGTGCCGTATAGTGCCCGAGCCGCATATAGGAGTGCCGTATAGTGCCCTGGCCGCATATGGGAGTGTCGCATAGTGCCGCATAGTGTCCGAGGCACATATGAGAGTGTCACATAGTGCCCGAGCCGTATATGGGAGTGCCGCATAGTACCGTATAGTACCGTATAGTGTCCGAACCGCATACGGAACTGCCGTATAGTGCCGTATAGTGTCCGAGCCGCATATGAGAGTGCCGTATAGTGCTGAATAGTGCCTATTTTAGTTGTTTTTGGCTGTTTTAAGTCCTATTTGGCTGAATTGTGGCCAGAATTTCCTCCAACTTCCAACATGAAAGTTGTAGAACTTTTCATTGGCTTCAAGAATATGTTATTAGCTATTTTATGCAAGTTTCTCTCATTCATGATAATGTAAGAATACAACACGATAATGGCCTATTAAGGCGCACTCTTAGCCAGTAACAAGTAACAAGTAACATGACATGATAGTGGCCCGTCGTGACGTACTCTTGATAAGTAAACCTAACATGATAATCTTGATATGCTGTTGTGACGGCTATCTTGACTTGCTATGTAACTGTTGTCTTGACACCGTGGGTTTTTGTGCTTGTATAAGCTACATGTCTCGTCTTGCATCATGTCTAGGACATGAATTCCTGGTTACCACGGTCAGGAATTCATATTGAATCTGACTAGGATAATGACTAGATTGATCATGTAGTTCATGAAGAGATTTCTCCAGCTACATGCAGTCTCGTTATCTGGGCGCTCTAATTGGACTTGTAGCCTGCCGTCGAGTAGGGCACATTTTCAGCACACTGTCATGTGTTGCACCTCTAAGTCACCTAATCCAACTCTCTCAACTTGTGACCGGATAACCTGGATTAAGACTGCAGGGCTTGTGGCTGTTGGAACGTCTCGATGCATCTTGTTAGTAACTAGGCTTGTGATAATCCTAGTTAGTTAAAGTATCAAGCCGTACTTATTGCTTGGCCGTGATTGATGGATGGAGTCCCGTCTAGTCTTTCCTAGGCAAGGCCAGTACATGGTTATTTCAGCACATTATTATTATGATTTACCTTATCGATAATTGGTTAGAGACTAAGTTCTGTTCAGGTGAAGGGTTACAATCCCGGTCCTTATTTGGTTTACGGGTTGTAACTCGGCTACCAGAATAGTCCCTTAGTTGTCTTATCGTTTACCACCTTATTTTTTTCCTAACTCATGTCTTTTATTATCATTTATGTTCTCATGTGCTAATGTGTTGGTTTTAATTCTTAAGTGAAGCCTCCTTTGTGGCACCTGCTCTTTTTGGGGTCTGACCCAGCTGGTTTTGTATGGCCAGATTTCGGAGTAGCACCCGAGGATCTTCCAGCCTTCCAGCCAGATGGTGCACACTAGACGCAACCCTGGCAACGAGTGGATTTTATTTTGCTCTCCCACTCTATTGTAAATTATTCTTTTGAGGCGTTTAGCCGCCAAGCAAGTGTTAGCTCGTGTTAAATTTACATTCCTGTCTGCCTAATGGCTGTAACATGATTGACAGATCCTAGGGTTGATCATGTATGACTGAACTCTTGCTAGTCCTCACATTTTGTAACGACTAGCTTCATGATCATCTGTATATGTAATATTTGGGACGCCTTACTTTTATGTGTCAGCTGATCTTACAACTTGTAACATTTACTTATTTGCTTGAGAGTTGAGACATAGGCTTGTTATTGACCATAAGAGGCTGATGGCTTGTAGACAAACCCTCGTATATCTAGACAGTCGTGACCGTATGGCGAGGTGGTGTACACCTCAATATACATAGCTGGCTGTGTCTGTCCCCCGCTCTCTAGTATTCTGAATTTGGGGCGTGACAACACTGGAGCCACCTGCCAAGTCTGCTCCATCAAGGAGTGGTTCACCACCTATTAACCAACTTCTGAAGTGGTCATGGTGGCGAACCAGGCACAAGCTAAAGTGCTCGGGATAGGGACGGTAGTTTTGAAGCTGACTTCGGGGAAGTCTTTGACGCTTCAAGGTGTGAAGCATGTACCTGCTATCGCAAAGAACCTGATCTCGGGAGGCCTACTCTGCAACGCAGGCCTCAGGATGGACATCAATACTGGCCAGATGGTGATGTCCATAAAGGGAACATATTTCGGAAAAGCTTTTGGTACCGAAGGAATGTTCAAAATTCATGTTGTAAATTAGTCCAATGTAATTAATGCAATCACTCCTTCTGCTTATACTTTTGAGTTGTGGCATAATAGGCTAGGACATGTTCATTGTAAACGAATAAACAGAATGTCTAGTCTAGGACTAATCTCCAAATGTGGGGGTAAGGTAGAGAAATATGAAGTTTGTGCTCAAATGAAGATCACAAGGAAACCTTTTTCTCGGGTTAATCGAAGTACAGATCTTCTAGAGTTGGTACACTCTGATATCTGTGACTTCAAACAATTCTCTACAAAGGCTGGGATGAAGTATTTCATAACCTTCATCGATGACTTCTCAAAGTATGCGTTCGTCTACTTGCTAAAGGCTAAAGACGAAGCATTCGAGAAGTTCAAGGAGTTCAGGGCCGAAGTTGAGTGACAAACTGGACAACAACTCAAAAGAATAAGAAGTGATCGAGGTGGAGAGTACAGATCTCATGAATTCGCATCGTTCTGCAAAGAATATGGAATTGTCAATGAGACTACGGCTCCGTACTCTCCTCAATCAAATAGAGTAGCAGAGAGGAAGAATAGAACGTTGACAGAAATAATTAACTCAATGCTGTTAACTGCGGGTCTTCCAAAGTGCTACTAGGGAGAAGCTACATTGACGGTCACTTTTATTCTAAATAGAGTGCCTCATGCAACTTCATACATTACTCCTCATGAACTCTGGTTCAAGGTCAGACCTAACTTGAATGTCATTCGAGTATGGCGGTGTCTGGCATATGTCAAGCTTCCAGATCTGAAGATTCAGAACCTTAGGACAAGGACTACAATGACGATCTTCTTGGGGTACGCTGAGAAGAGTGATGCTCGAAGATTTCTAGGTATTGAGTCAAATCATATCATTGAATCTCGTGACGTAGAATATTTTGAAGACAAATTTGCAAGGCACAAGAACATTATTCTAGCAGATGTTCCGGAGAACTATAAGGGTGCGCAAGATACTGAAGTCTTCAATGAGGATGTGGTCCAAGAAGATGTTGTTGTTCAAACAATGGTTGAACCAAAACTCGCTGAGCCGTCAGCGAAGCGTGTGAGAAGGCCAAAGGACTTCAGAAATGACTTTGTTACCTATCATGTGGAAGCAGATCCGCTTACCTATGATGAGGCGATGAAGACCAGAGACGCGATTTTCTGGAAGGAGGCGATTGACAATAAAATTGATTCCATCACCTCAAATAATACTTGGGTATTGGTTGATCTTCTTGAAGGAGCTAAACCCATCGGAAGAAAATGGATCTTCAAGAAAAAGATAAAAACAGATGGAACTATTGACAAGTTCAAGGCAAGGTTGGTAGCCAAGGGGTTTTCTCAGAATGAGGGGATCGACTACTTTGACACATATGCTCCAGTAGTCCGGATGACCACCATCAGAATGTTGAGTTCTCTCGCAGCGATACATAAGATGGTGATACATCAGATGGATGTGAAAACGACTTTCCTAAATGGCGAGCTGATCGAAGAGATTTACATGCAACAGCCAGAGGGATTTGTCGTCAAGGGTCTTGAAGATAAAGTTTACAAGTTGGTGAAATCCTTGTACGGTCTTAAACAGGCTCCCAAAATATTGTATGAAAAATTTGACAAGGTTATAAGGTCAAATGGCTACATGGTCAGCGAGACGGACAAGTGTTTTACACAAAATTTGCTGATGGAATATGTGTGATCGTTTGTGTATGTGGACGACATGCTAATCCTAGGTACGGATATGGGCTATGTCACAGAGACAAAGAAGTTCATCTCGAGCAAGTTCAGGATGAAGGACTTGGGGAAAGCTGATGTGATCTTAGGGATCAAGATCATCTGGACAGACACTAGACTAGTGCTGTCACAGTCTCATTATATTGGGAAGATGATCACACGCTACGGTATCAGGATCTTCCAGGGATCGATACGCCTTACAGGTGTGATCTGAAGTTGAAGTCTAATTCAGGAGAAAACGTCAGGTAGCTGGAGTACGCGCGCGTAATCGGGAGTTTGATGTATGCTACTTCTGCCATAAGGCCTGACATAGCTTTCGTCGTGGGAATGCCGAGTCATTTCACGAGCAACCCAAGCATTGAGCACTGAAAAACTGTGAAACGGGTTATGAGATATCTCAAGAAGACTCAGACATATGCATTGCACTATAGTAGAGATCTGCAGGTAGTGGAAGGCTTCAGTGATGGCAACTGGTGCTCAGAGGTGGAGAGCGAGAGGTCCACAGGTGGATTCATTTTCACAATGGGTGGAGCTGCTATATCGTGGAAGTCGAAGAAGCAGACTATCCTCTCGCGAGCATCCATAGAATCTGAGTTCTTTGCACTTGATACCGCAGCGGAGGAAGCAGAATGGCTTCGGGAGCTCATGTATGATCTTCCAGTGGTTGGGGCACAAATACCGACAATACCGATATACTGTGACAATCAGGCGACTGTGGCGGTAGCATCAAATGACCTCTTCAACGATAAAAAGAGGACTATGCGGTTGAAGCACAAGGCAGTACACGATCTCATCAAGGGAGGTGTTATTGCAGTGATTGATGTTCGCAGTCAGAAGAACCTGGCGGATCCATTCACCAAGGACCTCAAGCGCCAGTTGGTCGATGGCACAACATGTAAAATAGGCTTGAAGGCCTTCTAATATTGTATTATTGCAATCCTATCATAAAGTTTTATGCTATTAGTTCAAAGAGAAATCTACTATGCATCTAGATTTTGGTTCAAGGGAGGACCATTAATCGGACAGGAACGGTGGGTACATGTCCTATTGGCATGGAGAGGTTACGGACCTACAACCACTGTTGTCTACTATTATTTCCTACGGAAAACGGTTCCTGTGGGAAGGTTGGCTTAAACGCCTTAATGAGTTCTCAGGCAGAGTGAATGCCTGGTATAATTTACAGGAAGCACGGTAGCACAACACTACAAGGAGTGAAACTTCATGCAACAGTGGGATGACTCCACTATGAGGTTCCCAAAAGGTATAATGCCTCGACTTTGCGAGCCAAGTCACAGCAGCGTAGCATCGCAAATAGACAGGTAGCCTAATATTGTTTGTTGAAATAAAAGAGGGGTGTAGTCAGCACTACAAAGGGGAAGAGTTCCTCATGTTACAGTGGTACGATACCACGATGAGGTACCCGGATAGGGATAAAGCCTCAGTCTTGCAAGCCATGTCGTTGCGACGTAACACCGCAAGGGAGCCTAAGGCTTCATGTTGGGTAGTATGGCACTACAAAGAGACGGTGTCCTCATGCTACAGTAGTATAATACTACGATGAGGTTTTTGGTCCGGGATAAGGCGTCCACTTTAGGCCATGTCATAGCGACGTAGTACTGCAAGGGAAGCACAAAGCGCTTCATGCCATGTCTCTTTAACAAAGAAATCACCTATAGTGTATGAAAAGAGATAGCAGGCCATCTCTTGAGGGTAAACTTGTAGACGCCCAAAATTATACGCTGAAACCAGGCTGGCACAGGACCTTTAATGTGCAGCCAGAAGCACATGTAACTACATTATGTGAGTGGAAAGAATTTCAGCTATGGTGCAGAATTCAAGGCTTAGTCCATTCTTGTATTATAGTATGTTGTTTGATCCATGCAGGAAGATTCAAGTCGTTAGCGACATCTCTTTTAATGCATGATGGACAGTTACTGTAGGTAACACTCAAACCCATATATAGAGATATGAGGGAAATTATTGGGTTTTTAGCCTTTGTATTAGAAAGTTTAGTCCCACATCGGCTAGGCCAAAGGAAGTGTATCTCTATATATAAGTAATGCTTGTTTAGAGATGCACAAGTCATGTGGAGGTGCACATGGGTGTGCCATGTGGGGATATTTTTCTAATATGAAAAAAAGCCAAATCACCAATGAAGCATTCATGCTTTTTGCTCTTGGGAATTAATTTCCAATGGAGCTAAGCCCCGTAGGGGCTTAGCGACTCGGACTCGGGCTCATGGGCTCATGAGGCGTAATATGGTATTTTGTTGGCACACTTTGCACTTAGCACATCAGCATCGTCGCTAGGAGCATAGTGTGCTTCAGTTGTGCTCGTTGTGCGAGCTACTTGCGCAGCCGATCGTACTGCCAGATGGCACGGCCAATTGGCGCTGCCCAGTTGCGTAGCCCAGAGGCGCGCCCAGTTGTGCGGCCAAGTAGCGCGCTAGTTTCGTAGCCCAGTGGCGCGCTAGTGGGCGCTGCCTGTTGGCGCGCGGTTGGCACATGTTGCGGAGAGTGCGCAGGTGTGCATGGTGCGCGAGGTATGCACGTTGCACAAGTTGTACGGGTGGCGTAAGTGTCACGCGTTGTGCGCCAGTTGGCTCAGATCATATCTGTGCATGATATGAGCGGTTACAGCACGTTCGGAGCAATTTTTCCCACGTCCCGAACTTTCTGCTAACTGGGTAGTTGCAGCACGGGCCTATATAAGGTCTCTTCTCCCTCCCAGTGCATACAGATAAGAAAAAGACAAGTATTCAGAATTCCTTACGAAATCCCATAGACTTTGAAAGAGAAAAGAAGCGTTGCACTAGCGTTACTTTACACAGGAGTTCGTGCGCCATCTGAGGAGTCAAAAGAGCGAAGTGTTCTAAAGTTCTCCATTGAACTTGTTGGTTCCTGTAAGCTATTCCTATGGGGCGAATTAATCTTTGAGCAACGGTGATCATTCACCATAGCAGGCTTTTCTTCCATCCGTCGTCTGTCATCGCTGCTGCTGCTAGCAATTCGATTGGATATTTCTTTTTAGAAGTACTACTCTCGTTTGCTGCTATAAAGAAATCTTTTTAGATTTTCGTTATCCAGAATCCTCCAAGGATCTCTGTCAAGCACCTTCTTTGAAGTGTTGCTAGAAACATTGTTTTTATAATCGTTTCATTTTCTCAGTTTTCTATCGAAAATTGTGCCCGGGGACTAACAACTATTATTTTTCCCTTGGGCCCAAGCCTGTCCCAGACCAACTCAAACTCACACACATATATGTGTTTTCAAGTACTATGGCAACACATAAAAAAACCCTAGCCGCAAAACCAAACCAAGGTTTTCCTCATCTTCTACACATACTACAGCCTCTCTCCCCTTTGGCCCCTTCTTATCCGACCTCCGGACTTCTTCTGTGCCCATGTGCCAGCGTTGCCCTACTCTTGTGAAGGCTTTACCGGGACCTCCAACCACGCTCCATCACGCGCACAGTCTCTATGTCATCGTCCCCGCGGAGTGACTGTACTACGGTGCAACCGGTGCAGTCGATCATTCCACCGACCAGATCCTGTCGGTCTGCCATCTTCGATGCCATAAAGAGCCGAGCTCACAATACCTCGTTGAATGCGGTCCAATGTGGTCACCTTCGGGGTCTTCTAACAGTGCTTCTATGAGCAGGTCGCAGTCCCTACCTCTACCATTCTCTTAACCACTGCCACCAACTCAACCTCGACACAACCATTCTCGCAACCCCTACCTACACACGACCCCCTCAACCACAAAGCCTCTCCATTCTCCTCCATCCTGCCACCCCACTGGGAGCACATCCTCGCCGGAACCCCAACCACCGCATATGCCGCTACCTCGTGCTCAGCCTCGACTAAACTACTTCCTTCCGTCGATAGCTTGTGCGACGATGCACCACCTCGTTGAGACCAGACCATCTCGCCTCCTTGTCGTTACTTCTCCATAGAAGCCAATCACCACTAGCCTCTATATCGTCGGGCTTCCATCATGGCCGACCCACTGGAGAAGTGCTCACCTCCTCCGGACTCAAATGTTGCTGTTTTCTTGAGCTCATAGTCGAGTTTGCATCGACCCGATTCCATGGATTTCCTTTCCCTCGAGGTTACATCCATGAAGAAGAAGTCGAAGAAGAAGAAGAACAAATAAGCAACATCATAGTTTGCTTACAACTAGGTTTTCCTAAGGTGACATCACTTCCATGTTCCTTCCTATTGGTGAATATATGGTGTACATATATTAGTATATAATATTTGTATATAAGATACTACTATCAAAAGGTAGCCAAAAATGTTATTTTGTTAGTTATAAATAAATAAGCTTATATATATTATACGTATGTGTGTTATAGGTATAATTATAGCTATGTTTTTGTATATATATTTATATATACCTATGTTCTATACTAATGATTCCTAAATAGACATTATTTTTATACGCCATTTTATTTATATCATTAATTATAAAATGGTTATTTTGAATAAATAATTATATATATGGTTTATGTATCTCTATATGTATACGAATATTTATATATATGCAAAAAAAAATTTATAATTATCTTGGTTTAATATTTATATGATTGGTGTATGTATCGTATAAACATTTTATGGACAACAACAAAATGGAGTCCTGGCGTATATATGATAAATGAATAAGTAGTATTTTAAAATATTTTTCCTAAATAATCTAGTTAGGGATTTTCTTTATCTAAATAAGAAATTATGGAATTTTTATTTAATGTTGTGAACCATATATAGTACTTTTTAAAACTATCTCTATATGGAAGCTTAATACATAATTTGCCCTTATATTAGATGTGGGGAAATTTGTAATAAGGGTTGTATAGGTACCTGTAAGGTGGTGTTCATAAATATATAGTAGTATAATGATGTGTGTTGTATGTTTTGGACTTTGGTAGATTTCTTATGAACGGTAGCATGTGCCTAGGCCTGGATACGACCTTGGTACTACAATCTCAGTCTCAACATGCCATTTGGGTGAACCTCAGAAAAGTATACCATGCCAATTTGATTTACATTATTTATATGCATATATTCGTTACCCGTAATTTACTTTCGATATACTGCTACATGATTCATCTATTCTCATCTGTATGCTTACATGATTATTCCTACTGACACGTAGGCATGATACACGGATTCGTACAACATGGCATATAGGAGACTCGATTATGATCTCTAGATGTTTACTTGATGATGGAACCCATGTTTACATGTTTTGATTGGACTTCTGGACTTATCATTAGTTAGAGTCGGACTCGACGTATCGTGGATGCGATACTGACTGTATCATCAGGTGGGAAGGACAGTTACTAAACGGATGGGATAATATTAGTTTGTTGTTGTTGACAGTAGGCGGTTCGAACGAGCCCTACTACGAGATGATCTTATGTTTGGAGAGCCCCATTCGTCGAACGTTGTTCTCAAGTGCATTTCACACAGACTAGATAGTCTGCCTAGTAGTGGTGTTACTTGATCACTTGTTTATTACCTTGATCACATGTCTATTATCTGGATCACATGTTTACTTCCTTCACATGTTATTTGTTGTATTTCATTTTGGCATGTATATTACGTATCTTGCTACGTCCCTCTGAGGACCTGGTTTTCTGACAGGTATATACTGAGATCAGATATAGGGTATTGGGGACACTACTTCAGGATTCAGGTATCGATTGATGACACCTTTTTATCTATCTTTTGCGATTATTTCTCATTTAGTTTCATAGTAGTTTAGTTAGAATTATGGATGTACAATATGGATATTTGGATATTTGTTCTGATCTGGACCACTTATACGTATTCAAGTCGGACTGGAATCCGCTTGAATGCATAGCTGGCCATTGCCACATGGCCTGGTCCCGCTCATTTTGGGGTTGGGGCGTGACAGTAATCATCAGAATCGTACTGAGCACTAAAGTTTTGGTGCACCCAATTTACCCTCCAAAAATTTAGTTGATAAGTGGGACCCATACACCAGGCGATAGGTAGGACCACTTATGTGTTGTGGCTACTTCTTAAAATCAGAAGCAAACTCTAGTAAGCACCTCTAATCCGTTTGTTTCTCCAATTTGCGAATTTTTTTCCTTTTTTTTACTTTGTCCTACGAAGTCTTTATTTCCATTCAACTTTATTTGTCATCAGTACCTTTACTAATCGTTATTAAATGTAACAAGCTTATTTTATGAAAAAATAGTAAAGTAATATTTTGAAAAAGTAATTAACACTACTATCCAAAACCAACTTGAACCACCTTGATAAAAATCCATCAGGTCACAGTTAAAATTGAATGGACGCACCAAGCCAGTTTGTGTCGAGTTGGATTCATGACATGGTAATTTGGGTTCGATAGGATATGGGGCTATCACGTTCAAGTCCAAATCAGCTAGGTACGTATGCGTTAACAATTTTTTTATTCCTAGTAAATCTTATATCTTTAATATATCTTATTTGTAGTAAAATTTAACTTGAAAATGTTAATTAATTCCCTAATTTATCTTAAAGTTTTATATTTAGTTCCTTAGCGAATTAGTGATCCAAATAATTTGTTATTACTTTTTACAGTTTTGCATGATGCTCCCTAAACCTATTTATTAGCACATTTTAAACTATTTTTCTTCTTCTAGTTTTTAACTACCTACATTAAGGATTGGTTGGGTTGCAATAACGTTCTTCAATAACTTTGTTTGGTGCCAAATGCAATTTGGAGAGCCAGACGACTTGTGATGGGATTAATGTTTCCTATACATATCATTCATTTAGGGACTCAAATTGGCATTTTCAAAGTGCTAGTCTGTCGAGCATTCGAGTAATGTGCATATGAGCACACGCGGATGAAATATAATTGTAATCCAAAGTAGCCTAATAGTACTTGACGGTCATGTATATACAACTAAATTTGAAAAATTGTCATAAAATACAAGACTTGACTGTCATGTGGAAACATGCAACTAGATTTGAAAATTGGTCATAAAATATAAGATATTGTTGTAACATCTTCCTCGTCCAAATCTGAAACACTACTTGAGTTTAATATAAGGACTTCTACAAAATGCACCCTTATGATAAAAACTATATGGAGCATATTAAATCTCAAATTTTCAAAATGGTTTACTTTAGTTCCAAGTATAGATAATAATCGCACAAGCTGATCCAGACCTAGCGCATAGTTAAAATTGAGTACAAAGTTATGTCCAAAGCAAACTTCAACCACATTGATACAAATCCAGTACAAAGTTATGTAGAAATCCTTATCCTTCATAGTTAAAATTGAGTGGACGACATTCTAAAGTCCAGATAAGCTAGGGTACATACTAGTTAGCCTTTTTTTTATTCCTAGTAAAAATTCCTTAATATATCTTATTCCTAGTAAAACTTAACTTGAAAATGTTAATTCATTCCTTAATTTATCTCAAAACTTTATATTTAGTTCCTTAATGAATTAGTGAATACAAATAATTTGTCGTTACTTTTATAATTTTGTATTATGCTACCTAAACCTATTTTCTTATAACATTTATCTTCTTGTTTTTAACTACCTACAATAAGGGTTGGTTGGACTGCAATTACGTTCATAAATAATTTTGTTTAGTGTCAAATTCAATTTGGAAAACCAGACGGCTGATGATGGGATTAACGTTTCCATGAACATACATATCATTCATATAGGGATGCAAATTGGCATTTATGAAGTGCTAGTCCGACGAGTGTTCGAGAAATGAGCATCTAAACACGCAACAGATGAAACATAATCCATACTAGCATAATAGTAGTTGATGGTCATGTATTTACAACTAAATTTGAAGAATTATCATAAAATTTTATGAATTTGACTTTCATGTGAAAACATGCAACTAAATTTGAAAAATTGTCATGAAATATAAGATATAGTTGTATTATCTTTTTCGTCAAAATCTGAAACATTACTTGAACTTATTATAAAGAGTTTTACAAAACTAACCCTTATGATAAAAAAACTATATGCAGCATCCTAAATCTCAAATTTTCAAAATAGTTTACTTTAGTTCCAAGTGTAGATAATTGTCGCACAAGCTGGCCCAGACCTAGCTTGGTAGTGCGATGACAATCCATTATTTCTAATATCCAATACAAATTTTATCGATCCATTTTTTTTTGTATCTCCATCTAAAACAATAAATGTTTCGTATGCTTATAATTAAACTATGGTAAACTTGGTCCTAACCGGACCCAACATACAATCGACTTGACCTAACTCAACTTGGACTCACCTTGAACCTGATCCGACCCAATTAACTTGGACTCGAACATGATGGCCAGAACTAAACTTGACTCGACTTAACCGACTACAACCATGTTCTATTTATTCCCATAAAACAATAAAGTTACCCAAGTTTTGTGTGAGTAGATATCTTTTAATCCGTAAAATTATCTCTTAATTCGTTAAAAAAAATCTGATCGTTTAAATTTTTTGTAGCCAAGAACAAACTTGCAATAAGTTTCTCACAGACAAACTTTCCAGGTAGTTAAGAAAAATCAGTATTGTACCAAATTTGCACCCTAAAAATGTTTAAAATATCATGTTTGGTATATGATTTTTGCAATATGTTTTCTAATTCTAAAATACAATAACGAAAATTAGAACATAATTTCAAAATGTGAGAGAAATCTGAGCTTTTTGTCCTTAGTTGGACTTGGCCTCGGTGGTGCAGTATTGCAGGAATAAGAGGCGCATAGAAGTTTTATTGCCTTTTATAGGATAATCCATTTGTTTGGTATATTGCACTAAATTATCCCGGGAGTAACAAAAATGAGTGTACACGTGAATCTTATATTTGGTATATTCCACTAATTAATATTACGAATTTTGTATTAAGGTTGTCCCTAATTATAGATGACTATAGTGAAAATTTGAAGGACATAACTTCAAAAAAGAGATTTCAAATGTTGTCCACCTGTGACAAACAAAAGGTATGCTGCGAAAATAGGTACCAGAGTGGGTAATTGTCAGAATTGTGTAGGGCGTGATGATAATGAGCACTATTGTTTGGTTGCACCCAATTTATGACCTAGAAATTCAGATGATAAGTGGGACCCATACACCAAGCAATAGGTTGGGATCACTTGTGTACTATGGCGTGACTGCTTCTTAAAAATCAGAAGCAACTCTTCGTTTGTTTCTCTATGTGGGTAAAAAGTTTTCTTTGTTGTCAACTCCTATATAATCTTTCTTTTCATTAACTTTATTTGTCATATGTATAATTATTAGTCATTATTATATACAACAATCTTATTTTATGAAAATTAGTAAAATATTATCTTAAAAAATAAGTAGATTTACTATCCTAAAACCAACTTGAACCACCTTGATACAAATACGGTACTAAGTTGTGCAGAAATCCATATCAAAACCACAGTTAAGATTGGATGGATAATCGAACGGGTTTGGGTCGAGTTACGTTTAGGACCTGATCATTTGGTTTCGGTAGAATAGGGGACTCATGTTCAAATCTAGATAAGTTAAAATTTTCTTTTATTACTAGTATAACTTATATTACAATATTTAATGTTGACAATATATCATGTTCCATTCCTTAATATATCATGTTACTAGGAAAACTTGACTTTAGAATGTTAATTCAATCCTTTATTTTTGTTAAAACTTTATATTTAATTCTACAGCAAATTACTAAATCTAAATAATTTGTTGTTACGTTTACAATTTTGCATGATGCTATCTAAACTTATTTTATAGCACATATTAAACTTTTTCTTCTTCTTGTTTTTAACTACCTACATTGAGGGGTTGGTTGGACTGTAATTACATTCATTAATAACTTTGTTTGTTGCTGAATACAATTTGGGGCACAAACGGCTGGAGTTGGGATTAAGGTTTTCTTAAAAAAAATATATATCATTCATTTAGGGACTCAAATTGGCCTTTTCGAATTGCTAGTTTGACGAGTGTTCGAAAAAATGTTTATCTGAGCACACACAGATGAAACGTACCTGTAATCTAAACTAGTCTA
The DNA here is from genome assembly GCA_029216955.1 of Iris pallida. NCBI lineage: Eukaryota > Viridiplantae > Streptophyta > Magnoliopsida > Asparagales > Iridaceae > Iris > Iris pallida. The sequence goes on from JANAVB010037819.1 coordinate 12,664,250, forward strand.
ATAGTACTTGACGGTATGTGCAAGAGATAGAATAAATTTAAAGAATTGTCCATAAATAAAAGACTTGACTAACATGTGAAAACATGCAACTAAATTTGAAGAATTGTCATGAAATATGAGATATATTCATATCATCTTACTCTTCTAAATCTTCAACATTAGGTGAAATTAAAATAAAGACCACAAAAAAAACATGTACTAAAGAAAAATCAATGTACCAAACTTGCACAAAAAAAAGATGTTCATAATCTCATGTTTGCTACATTCCACTAATATTATAATTTTTGCAATTACTAAAATTAAAACATATTTCCAAAAGGTGAGAGAGATCTCATCTTTTTGACATGAATGATTAAGTAGAACTTGGGTCTTTGGTGGCAGCTGTTGGTGCAGTACTACAGGAATAAGTGACAGAATAGTGACACGTGCCATATGTGGGTGGGGATCCTACATTAAGAGGCGTATAGAAGTTTTATTACATTTTATAGGCTGATCCATTTTTTTTTTTGGGAAAAATATTTTTTTTTACATTAGTCATGTTTTCCTACTGATGTGAAAAAGCTTTACTTCCTATAAATCGTTATTAGGTATAACATACTTATAGGTGCGTGGGCTATCTCCCGGAACCAATATGAGTGTTGGCTCTCGTCTTCTCTTCTATATACCATTTGTGCCGTAGCTCTTTAAAAAACAATTTGTGTACAACATCATGTAAAAATTGTTTTAAACCATGAATAGTTTTTTACATTAGTGTTGTTGCTAATTCTAGATGACAATAATGGAAGTTAGAAGGAAATAACTTCAAAACAAAGATTTCAAATGTTGTCTAAACGTGTGAGGTGACAGACGCGAGTAATTGTCAGAATCGTGCAGAGCACTAATGTTTTGGTGCACACAATTTACCCCCCAAAAATTTAGTTGATAACTGGGACCTACACCAGGCCATAGGTGAGATCACTTGTGTGTTGTGGCTACTTCTAAAAATCAGAAGCAAACTCAAGTAAGCACCACTAATCCGTTTGTTTCTCCTATTTGCGAAATCTTTTTTTTTTACTTTGTCCTACGAAATCTTTATTTTCATTCAACTTTATTTGTCATCAATACCTTTACTAATCATTATTAAATGTAACAAGCTTATTTTATGGAAAAAAAATTAGTAAACTAATTTTTTTTAAAAATAATTAGCATTACTATCTAAAATCAACTTGAACCACCTTGATAAAAATCTGTAACCCCACTTTTCCCTAAATAAAGACTTTGGCATTTTCATCTATTAACTATTATTTTACTAATTAATAGTTAGCTATCCTTTTATTTAAATTATTTAACTATTATAGTTACCTAATTATTTTGAAATCTTATAAGCTTGGAATCAGCTCGGACTGATAAATGCTAAGTTTTATTTGGCCAAGCCCACAACCCTAATTCTTATTCTGGCCCAAAGACATCTCAGCCAAACATATCATTTTACTTTTCTTTTCTCTTCAGTCTTCCTAATAAACCCACAGCCAAGCAAATAGGCCAGTACAAAACCCATTTAATTTATACTAAACCTTCTCCTTTCTACCTTCTTTCTTAAAATCGAAGTCACTTCTCGACAAGCAACCGATAGAGCACATTCGAGCATCTCCAACGAAGGGCAGCATCTCCTTGATCATTCTAGAAGAATCCAGAGCCACCCTCTCTACCGACCTAAGTTCATCCATCTTAACCATCCAATCTCCACTGCCCTACCTCCGGCGATCACCGTCATTCGTTGTTAACGGTCGCGTCCTCTTTGCAGCCTATAAATAGGACCCTAGGCTTTGCTACTTTTTTCATCCTCTTTCCTAAGGCAAAGCCCTGCCGGACCAACACCCCTCCTCTCCACTTCTCCTTCCTCATTCCACCGATCTCTTCCTTTTTTCCCCTCCAAGAACTCGTTCAAATCCTAACCCTAATTCTTAGAGGTTTTCAGCCATGACAACCCAAATGGAGGAGCAGGCATAGCCTCGTCCACGTAAGACGACGAGCACCGGCATTGTCATTGGGGTAGCGGCAACCTTGTGCATGCCGGCGACGATCGGCAGCACAACAAGAGTGTTCTAACGGAGCGCTCTCGACTCCTCGACCAGCGGTGGCTAGGCTAGACAGATCGGTGAGTTCGTCAAACTTCTTCCTCATTCTTTATTCTCCTTCTTGAGTAGACAATCTTTATCGATCGATCTTGATTCTGTTCAGGTAACTACCGACTCCAGCGTTTCTTCTTCCGGGTGGATCGACGACACTACAGTCCATTCCTCTTTCAAAATCGACGTATTCGATTGATCAAACGAGAAGAGTAAGTTCTGGAACCGATCTCCTTAAGATTATCATAGGAACGGGGTAGATCAGTGTTCTTGATCAATTTTGATCTAATTACTCTTGATAAATTCCTTGATTAGTTTCTGTTGCTATTTTTGCCATTAGACTATGAAAGATAGTCCCACATCGGCTACACCAAATGATGAGTATCTCAATATAATACATTGCTTGTGTTGAGGTGTGCACATGACATATGGTGGGGCACAAGTATGTGCCATGTGGGAGTATTTTCTTAGAAGGAAAAATGATTAATTCTAACAAAGATGCAAGTTGATTTTTGTTGATCGGACTCGGACTCCAGGATGTCTCGTGCATACACGGACGGGTGTTCGGGGGGTAGGCGTGGACTAGCACTCGACTATGTTGATTGTGGGATGATGTAAAACATCAAACTCTATATTAGAGTATTGATATTTTAGTCCCACATCGGATATGAAAGATGGTGAAGTCTCACTCCACTCTATAAATAGAGCCCCCTGGCCTCCTTTCTAAGATATACCAAAGAAGAGAGTTAAGGGAGTCCGTAAAGTTCAGGAAGCCCATTCAAGTCTCAAAAATTGACTGACGAGCATTCCAAAAGTTCTCTTAGAACTTGTTGGTTCCTGGAAGCGAATCGTATTTATGCGAATCTTGCTTTAAGCAACGGTGATCTGATCACCCCAACAAAACTACCTTTCTCTTTCTTCTTCTCTAATCTAATCAGAAACTCCTTGTGGGCTTTCGTCGATGCTGCTGCTAGCAATTCAATTTGTACTTTCTTTTTAGAAGCATTACATTTGTTTGCTACGGTTACAAAATCTTTTTAGATCTTCGTTATCCAGAATCCTTCAAGGATCTTTGTAGTGCACCTTCTTTGAAGAGTTGCTACGAAACGTTGTTTTTACAATCGTTTCATTTCTCAATTTTCTATCGAAACTTACGCCTCGGGAATAACAATCTCTGTAAACCCCCAAAATTTTCGTTTAATGTTTATTTCTCAGTATAATTTTTTTAGTATTTTGATTTAATATTACGTTATCAAAATATATAAATTCAAATGTATATATATAATTGGCCTCAACAAGTTATTTTATATTTTTACTGGAATAATTTACATGTACATGTATTAGTATAAATACATATACGTAAAGATATTAAAATAAATTACTTTGTTATAATAAATATAAATGTGTGCAAAAAAATATAATAGCTTCATAAATTCATATTGATTTTATATTCAAATATATCTTTGAGTTTTATAAGGGGTAAATATATGTATATGATATTTACATATATTTGTTAAACATCTTTTATAGTTTTATAAGAATTTTATTGTGAAGTATTGGAATATCTTGATTTCGTTAGAATTATTATTATTTATTTAGAAAAGAAATGCATTACTATTATTAACTCTTTAAAAATATATATTATAATAAAATAAATAGAAGTGCAAAATATATGGTAATACATTTGTAAAAAAAATTATTTAGATTTAACTAGAGTTGTTTTTGAAATTTTTTTTTACTTAAATTTTGATTTATAAATAGTTATAGTTAAAAGAAAAAAAAGAATAGAAAAAATAAAACAAAACAAAACAAAGGCCCCGCTACTGTTCCCGTAGGAACAGGGGCAAACCCAAGCCTGTGCCCCTTTCTTCCACACACACGCATATATACATATGTGTATATACACAAAAAAATGCTAACCCCACTTGACGACCACCCCCTAGGACCTTACTAGCCTCGTGGGCGGCCACCCCAACGACTTCGTGCCGCCGGGAACCGTCGACCATCGTCGTAGGCCCTGCGGCACTGTGCATAGCAAGGGGAAGCAACAACAACAGAAGTTGCAACTATGCAACTTCGCATGCATCCAAGATCGTATGAGAGATTTGACTTTTATCGCTTCGCTATTCTGAGGGTTCGAGCTATTTGATGTCGCTCTTTTGCACACAACCTCAGGCCATATACCTTGCCTTATTTACTGTTTATAATTAGTTGCATCTTTCTTTATTTACTGTATATTTATTTTTTGTTTATTTTCAGTTGGATCCATGACTTCCTGTTCGTAGTTACTTTATTTTGCATTCAATTATTTTTCTTGCTTGTGTTTTAATATGCATGTGGACCTCGTCTTAGCGGACTACCTTTTGTTAGTGACACTTAGGAGGGTGAAGACAGTTTGATGTATGGGCTATCCAAAACCAAAAGCCGTAGTAACTGCGTACTACGATAGTCATGACGCGAGGGTCACTAGCCTCGAGCTATGTGGACTGATGGGTCACGTGGGCCGCTAGCCTCGAGTTATGTCGGCTGATAGTATTGGTACTTGACGTGTGCGTGTTGTGAGTTGTTACCTTGTCCTGGAGGAGTCAGCCATTACCTGCCCATACATTGAGATGTCTTCTAAATTGCATACTAGATTGGTTAGGTGACCACAGTTAATGTCATGTCTCACTTCGTTCTAGTCATGGCACGGAACAATGTCACATCGTAGAATAGTGCAGTACCCCTTGTCCTTGTTTGGTTGTAGGGGTAGTCTACTGTTTCGATGATAGAATATTGGGCCGTGTTATGGTTGGGACACTTTACCTTACTTTGTGACTATATGACATACTTTATATTCAGTTTATATGGCATATTCTTTATGTATCTTGTTACGTCCCTCTGAGGACCTGGTGAATTCTCCAGGTGTATGCTTTGTGACTTTCGCAGGTGTTCTAGCCAAGACCATGATCTTCTTCATTCCTTCGAAGATGATTGCTCTTGGTTCGTCTTGCCATTTAGATCATTTCCTTGTATATTTTCCTTCATTTAAATTAGTTGGTAGTGGATTTGTCTCTGCCCAAATACATGTATAAGGGACAAATTCTTGAGTTAATTTATATCATTATTCTTTTGATTTTGTGGATGAGATTTAGTTATTATGGTTTACTGTATTTTATATTTTAGGTATACATACGGGAGTTCCATACATTGGAGTATACTTCGTATGTATATAACTGGCATGTCTACGTACTTAGTCCTAAGTATTTTAGGAAAGGGGCGTTATATATTTTTGTGGTGGCCTATGTAGGTCGAGTTTATCACTTCGGTTACGTTACCGTACCGATGTGAGCCTGCATATATAGGATTAGAGTCTAGAATCTCATCCACATACTTGATCTCCTCCTTTGATTCTAATTTCGAACTCTCGTCCGACTACCTTGATTCCCTTCAGCTTAACTCCCTTCCACTTTAAACTCATCTTTTCCCATTATGCTTGACAGAGAGGTTCGAAAGATGGCTCCTACTAGTTATTCGAGTATACAGTTCAATCACCCTCCTAGTTGAACTCTTATAAATTGGGAAGTATGCCTCATAACCTATCACTCTATTTGTCCATACAACCCATTAAGGGGGATTTAAGAAGATTACCTAGAATGTGCTAATTAGTCCAACCAAGATCTTAGATAAGAAAATAATAGGATGACTGTATAAGCAGGAACACAGGACAAGACTTAAGATTCTTGTAAAACTTGAACCATTTGTAACTGCTTTCATCATTATCTCCCGTACTTAACTTTGAACTACCATGAATGATAACGCTATTTATAGCCTAGTTTTGTAAGTTTATTCTTTATCGAGCTTGTTCAGGACATATGTATACTAGGGACACCCACAAGCATATTGTCTAATTAGAATCAATGTGTTATTATCTGATCAACCATAGTGTACTTGGTTCGCCCTTCATATGATTATCCTATATGGATTGAGATATAGAGCTATCTAGGATCTCATCCGCGACTACATTGACAATTCCTCTTGAATTATACATTCGCCTTTGAATCACATAATTGTATTCGATGACATCTTTCTTGAACTCTTTATTGCTTTTGTCTTTCACTAATTGGAAAGACGAACGCTTGTATTTGATAGATAGATACAAAGTATCCCCCATGGCCATGATAATGTATACACAAGTGTAGCTACCATAGGCCAGCCATGTGACTACAACCTTGCTTTGAGTTACTTGTCCTCCCCTCAACCCTAAAACTAATGTCATGACCTTCTTTAAGTTTAAAAATGAGTAGGATCTTACCTTGGTTAAAACCCTAACCTAGGAGACTATCTAATCTTTAGGAATCAATTATTGTGAGCCTCCAATTATTCATGATTCTTGGCTTCACTAGCAACCCGTATGCCTTAACTCAACCCTTAGTTGACTAGGCCCCCACAGTTTAGAAAAGAGAGGAATAGACCAAAAACAAGGACAAGCCTTTGCGAGGACTGTGGTAGACACCCATTCCAAGATTAGAGAGAGATGCATGAGCACTACATTTGATACCACCAGAACCCTTATAACCATAGTCTGGCAGGTTTAACACAAATAGAAATTTATGACCTAGTTGTTGAGATCTTTTGTTACCCCCATCGATAACTCTCGTATACTAAGGACGAGTGGATCATTCTATTTTATCGACTCGTGTATCATTGTACGCAATCATTTTCCATTTATTAAAAGTTGTGGTACAATCCTCGAATTTGATTCATGTCTACCGTATCACATTATCCATTACATCGTGCCTTATTCTTTATTATCAAAAGTCAATGTACGATAACACAACTTAAAAATATTCCTAACTTCATTATTCCTAAAACCATGTCCTAGTCGCTAAAGTGAATAGTTGTAGGCTATTCTTCATCTTAGGAATTATGGGATTACCGATTGATTGAGATAAATTGGTTCCCACTTGGATGATAAAATAGTGACTCGTAAACTTCCACTCTATATTTTAGATCATTTGGTGTCACCGACTGTGACATTAATATTCGGAGCATGAGACCAGCTGTTACCTTTCAACAAATTGCACGTACAAGATCTAGACGAGTCCACCATCATGTAGATATATCATGTCCCACTCAAACACGTCCCTTTGTACTATATTTTTATGATATGACTTTTAGGTCCAAAGGGACTAGTTCACCCTTACCATAACACTGATGTACTTTCCGACTGCAACTAGAGATCCAACCTTGACTCAAATCTTTTGGCCCAATATATGGTCGTGATCTATTCGAAGCCCTCTATGCACTTGCCACTAGTGTGCCACTCAATAGAGGCCCCTTGTACTACTTAAACACAAAAGTCATAGAAGACACATCTTCATGACTTATAGAACATATTCACCACTTGAGTTAGAACCTATTCTGGGTTACCCTAATCTGATAGGCATGGTCTCGATTGATTTTTGTGGATCTTGACCAACCAATATGGATTAAACCAAAGACTTATTCAATAAAAGACTGATGTCCTATCATGCAATCCATTAAACCCTAGTTAAACCCATCCATGCATATCGCCATAGTTGGGATATAAAAACCATACTTGATGAAATAGATTCTTATACCTATTGTCTAGTCCCCATCTCTTGGTCCACTAATTCTCCTTTCACAAGTTCTGTAACCATACCTCTTGTAGCCTATGTTACGAGATGAATGGAATCATGTTGTACCAACTTGTTTTTAGTTATGCTTGACTAAGGCCTTCTCACTGTCATGATAAAAGGTGGTCAGTACATGGGCAATGTTAAATAAGTAATACGTAGGCTCCCCATATATTCCATGACTACGACCAGAAGTAACTAATGTCCTCAACATCTCCTTAAAATTTGAAACTTCTTAGAGGTTATGTTACTATGCTCTCTATATTTAACCAATTTCCATAAGCTGCCTAGAACATTGAATTTAGTGTACCCTGCCTCTTAGAATTAGATTCAAAATGTAAACGTCCCTTCATCTGTTTGAAAGTTGTGATACAAAACTTAGTATTGCATTTTTATCACTTGCTCGTATCTTTAGATAACTGCGGTAAAAGATTGCAACCCTGATTCTTCACTTTTTGTTCTATCATAGAATCATGCCTTAGTTTCAATTTTGAAACATAAGTGAATAGGCAAGCCTCTCTTGAAATTAGCAAAGGATTGGTTCTAATTAGACCAATAATTCAGGGGTTCATAAAAGTCTACTTTTATCTGTATCAATTGATACCATCTACGTGACTTTGATATTTTGAGCACAACACGAGTCGTTCCCTTCGAACAAATTTCACACTCATAGACTAGACTAGTCAAAATACATACATGACATACATGTCATACACAAACATACCCTCATGCACTCCATTTCAACTACACCATATGTATGACTCATTTTTCCCTAGAACAAATCGTAGAGGCTCGGTTCGTTCTATTTTCGACTTAACCATACCCTAATGAAATTGAAGGTCCATGATCCATGCAGGACACAACACATCTATTATATATGCATCCCACGCAAATACATGCCTCCTACATGGTACCAAACACAAAGCAGCATACCCTAGTCATTATGACTTGAAGAATTCAGACCCTTACCTAACCAACGTCTATAACAAGATTCTGCACTAGACTCTCATATCTTAGTTACCCGGGAAGGATAGAGATTGAAATTTCAGTGAACCAACATGTTCTAGTTATATCCAAATAAGAGATTCCTACCAACTTGTTAGAACATGACGCGTAGGGAGGCAATGTTAAGCTGTAATAATTTTCTTATAGAAGTTATTGACCGAAAAAGCCATGGCAGTATTTAGGCTAACTTTAGGACTCGTGACTGTGGTCCGGAAGTGTCCACTAGTCTCGTGCCACTCTTTAGAAACTGTTATTTTCAGAAGTCTTGTAACGACGAGTTACACGGTTAGCCAACATCTATAAGTTGGGTAGGGCCTTGAACCAAGATACCTTATCTTGTAGGTTATGAAGCCAGTGTGGTTTCCTTTTTATAATCTACCCCCCGTTGTCCGACAAACCGAGGTACGACTTTCCGTTGCTAGTTCCTGTAATATCGTATTGCATTGCATACCCCCTATCTTTAGTTTAATTTCGAGGACAAAATTTTTATAAGTTGGGTATGATGTAAACCCCCAAAATTTTTGTTTAATGTTTTATTTAATGTTTATTTCTCATTATAATTTTTTTAGTATTTTGATTTAATATTATGTTATCTAAATATATAAATTCAGATATATATATAATTGGCCTCAATATGTTATTTTATATTTTTACTGGAATAATTTACATGTACATGTATTAGTATAAATACATATACAGTAAAGATATTAAAATAAATTACTTTGTTATAATAAATAGATATGTGTGCAAAAAATATATAATAGCTTCATAATTTCATATTGATTTTATATTCAAATATATCTTCGAGTTTTATAAGGGGTAAATATATGCATATGATATTTACATATATTTGTTAAACATCTTTTATAGTTTTATAAGAATTTTATTGTGAAGTATTGGAATATCTTGATTTTGTTAGAATTATTATTATTTAGTTAGAAAAGAAATACATTACCTATTATTAACTCTTTAAAAATATATATAATAATAAAATAAATAGAAGTGCAAAATATATGGTAATACATTTGCAAAAAAAAAATTATTTAGATTTTAACTAGAGTTGTTTTTGAAAAAAATTTTTACTTAAATTTTGATTTATAAATAGTTATAGTTAAAAGAAGAAAAAAGAGAATAGAAAAAAAAACAAAGGCCCCGCTACTGTTCCCGTAGGAACAGTAGCAAATCCAAGCCCGCGCCCCTTTCTTCCACACACACGCATATATACATATGTGTATATACACACAAAAAATGCTAACCCCACTTGACGACCACCCCCCAGGACCTTCCTAGACTCGTGGGCGGCCACCCCAACGACTTCGTGCCGCCGGGAACCGTCGACCATCGTCGTAGGCCCTGCGGCACTGTGCACAGCAAGGGGAAGCAACAACAACAGAAGTTGCAACTATGCAACTTCGCATGCATCCAAGATCGTATGAGAGATTTGGCTTTTATCGCTTCGCTATTCTGAGGGTTCGAGCTATTTGATGTCGCACTTTTGCACACAACCTCAGGCAATATACCTTGCCTTATTTACTGTTTATAATTAGTTGCATCTTTCTTTATTTACTGTATATTTATTTTTTATTTATTTTTAGTTGGATCCATGACTTCCTGTTCGTAGTTACTTTATTTTGCATTCAATTATTTTTCTTGCTTGTGTTTTAATATGCATGTGGACCTAGTCTTAGCAGACTACCTTTTGTTAGTGACTCTTAGGAGGGTGAAGACAGTTTGATGTATGGCTACCCAAAACGAAAAGCCATAGTAACTGCGTACTACGATAGTCATGACGCGAGGGTCACTAGCCTCGAGCTATGTGGACTGATGGGTCACGTGGGCCGCTAGCCTCGAGTTATGTCGGCTGATATTATTGGTACTTGACGTGTGCGTGTTGTGAGTTGTTACCTTGTCCTGGAGGAGTCAGCCATTACCTGCCATACATTGAGATGTCTTATAAATTGCATACTAGATTGGTTAGGTGACCATAGTTAATGTCATGTCTCACTTCGTTCTAGTCACGACACGGGACAATGTCACATCGCGGAATAGTGCACTACCCCTTGTCCTTGTTTGGTTGTAGGGGTAGTCTACTTTTTCGATGATGGGATATTGGGCCGTGTTATGGTTAGGACACTTTACCTTACTTTGTGACTATATGACATACTTTATATTCAGTTTATATGGCATGTTCTTTATGTATCTTGTTACGTCCCTCTGAGGACCTGGTGAATTCTCCTGGTGTATGCTTTGTGACTTTCGCAAATGTTCTAGCCAAGTCCATGATCTTCTTCATTCCTTCGAAGATGATTGCTCTTGGTTCGTCTTGCCGTTTAGATCATTTTCTAGTATATTTTCCTTCATTTAAATTAGTTGGTAGTGGATTTGTCTCTGCCCAAATACATGTATAAGGGACAAATTCTTGAGTTGATTTATATCATTATTCTTTTGATTTTGTGGATGAGATTTAGTTATTATGGTTTACTGCATTTTATATTTTAGGTATACATACAGGAGTTCTATACATTGGAGTATACTTCGTATGTATACAGCTGGCATGTCTACGTACTTAGTCCTAAGTATTTTGGGAATGGGGCGTTACATATTTTTGTGGTGGCCTATGTAGGTCGAGTTTATCACTTCGGTTATGTTACCGTACCGATGTGAGCCTGCATATATAGGATTAGAGTCTAGAATCTCATCCATATACTTGATCTCCTCCTTTGATTCCAATTTCAAACTCTCGTCCGACTACCTTGATTCCCTTCAGCTTAACTCCTTTCCACTTTAAACTCATCTTTTCCTATCATGCTTGACAGAGAGGTTCGAAAGATGGCTCCTACTAGTTATACGTGTATACAGTTCAATCACCCTCCTAGTTGAACTCTTATAAATTGGGAAGTACGCCTCATAACCTATCACTCTATTAGTCCATACAACCCATTAAGGGAGATTTAAGAAGATTACCTAGAATGTGCTAATTAGTCCAACCAAGATCTTAGATAAGAAAACAGTAGGATGACTGTATAAGCAGGAACACCGGACAAGACTTATGATTCTTGTAAAACTTAAACCATTTGTAACTGCTTTCATCATTATCTTCCGTACTTAACTTTGAACTAACATGAATGATAACGCTATTTATAGCCTAGTTTTGCAAGTTTATTCTTTATCGAGCTTGTTCGGGACATGTGTATACTGGGGACGCCCACAAGCATAATATCTAATTAGAATCAATGTGTTATTGTCTGATCAACCATCGTGTACTTGGTTCGCCCTTCATATGATTATCCCACATGGATTGAGATATAGAGCTATCTAGGATTTCATCCGCGACTGCATTGACAATTCTTCTTGAATTATACATTCGCCTTTGAATCGCATAATTGTATTCGATGACATCTTTCTTGAACTCTTTATTGCTTTTGTCTTTCACTAATTAGAAAGACGAATGCTTGTATTTGATAGATAGATACAAAGTATCCCCCATGGCCATGATAATGTATACACAAGTGTAGCTACCATAGGCCAGCCATGTGACTACAACCTTGCTTTGAGTTACTTGTCCTCCCCTCAACCCTAAAACTAATGTCATGACCTTCTAGTCATTTAAGTTTAAAAATGAGTAGGATCTTACCTTGGTTAAAACCCTAACCTAGGAGACTATCTAATCTATAGGAATCAATTATTGTGAGCCTCCAATTATTCATGATTCTTGGCTTAACTAGCAACCCGTATGCCTTAACTCAACCCTTAGTTGACTAGGCCCCCACAGTTTAGAAAAGAGAGGAATAGACCAAAAACAAGGACAAGTCTTTGCGAGGACTGTGGTAGACACCCATTCCAAGATTAGAGAGTGATGCATGAGCACTACATTTGATACCACTAGAACCCTTATAACCATAGTCTGGCAGGTTTAACACAAATAGAAATTTATGACCTAGTTGTTGAGATCTTTTGTTACCCCCATCGATAACTCTCGTATACTATGGACGAGTGGATCATTATATTTTATCGACTCGTGTATCGTTGTACGCAATCATTTTCTATTTATTAAAAGTTGTGGTACGATCCTCAAATTTGATTCATGTCTACTGTATCACATTATCCATTACATCGTGCCTTATTCTTTATTATCAAAAGTCAATGTACGATAACACAACTTAAAAATATTCCTAACTTCATTATTCCTAAAACCATGTCCTAGTCGCTAGAGTGAATAGTTGTAGGCTATTCTTCATCTTAGGAATTATGGGATTACCGATTGATTGAGATAAATTGGTTCCCACTTGGATGATAAAATAGTGACTCGTGAACTTCCACTCTATATTTTAGATCATTTGGTGTCACCGACTGTGACATTAATATTCGGAGCACGAGACCAGCTGTTACCTTTCAACAAATTGTACGTACAAGATCTAGACGAGTCCACCATCATGTAGATATATCATGTCCCACTCAAACAGGTCACTTTGTACTATATTTTTATGATACGACTTTTATGTCCAAATGGACTAGTTCACCCTTACCATAACACTGATGTACTTTCCGACTGCAACTAGAGATCCAACCTTGACTCAAATCTTTTGGCCCAATATATGGTCATGATCTATTCGAAGCCCTCTACACACTTGCCACTAGTGTGCCACTTAATAGAGGACCCTTGTACTACTTAAACACAAAAGTCACAGAAGGCACATCTTCATGACTTATAGAACCTATTCTACCAACCCGACTGATAATTAGACGAACCACTTGAGTTAGAACCTATTCTGGGTTACCCTAATCTGATAGGCAGGGTCTCGATTGATTTTTGTGGATCTTAACCAACCAATATGGATTAAACCAAAGACTTATTCAATAAAAGACTGATGTTCTATCATGCAATCCATTAAACCCTAGTTAAACCCATCCATACATATCGCCATATTTGGGATATAAAAACCATACTTGATGAAATAGATTCTTATAACTATTGTCTAGTCCCCATCTCTTGGTCCACTAATTCTCCTTTCACAAGTTCTGTAACCATACCTCTTGTAGCCTATGTTACGAGATGAATGGAATCATGTTGTACCAACTTGTTTTTAGTTATGCTTGACTAAGGCCTTCTCACTGTCATGATAAAAGGTGGTCAGTACATGGGCAATTTTAAATAAGTAATACGTAGGCTCCCAAAGATTCCATGACTACGACCAGAAGTAACTAATGTCCTCAACATCTCCTTAAAATTTGAAACTTCTTAGAGGTCATGTTACTATGCTCTCTATATTTAACCAATTTTCATAAGCTGCCTAGAACATTGAATTTAGTGTACCCTGCCTCTTAGAATTAGATTCAAAATGTAAACGTCCCTTCATCTGTTTGAAAGTTGCAATACAAAACTCAATATTGCATTTTTATCACTTGCTCGTATCATTAGATAACTGCGGTAAAAGATCGCAACCCTGATTCTTCACTTTTTGCTCTATCATAGAATCATGCCTTAGTTTCAATTTTGAAACATAAGTGAATAGGCAAGCCTATCTTGAAATTAGCAAAGGATTGGTTCTAATTAGACCAATAATTCAGGGGTTCATAAACGTCTACTTTTATCTGTATCAATTGATACCATCTATGTGACTTTGATATTTTGAGCACAACACGAGCCGTTTCCTTCGAACAAATTTCACACTCATAGACTAGACTAGTCAAAATACATACATGACATACATGTCATACACAAACATACCCTCATGCACTCCATTTCAACTACACCATATGTATGACTCATTTTTCTCTAGAACAAATCGTAGAGGCTCGGTTCGTTCTATTTTTGACTTAACCATACCCTAATGAAATTGAAGGTCCATGATCCATGCAGGACACAACACATCTATTACATATGCATCCCACGCAAATACATGCCTCCTACACGGTACCAAACACCAACCAGTATATCCTAGTCATTATGACTTGAAGAATTCAGACCCTTACCTAACCAACGTCTATAACAAGATTATGCACTAGACTCTCATATCTTAGTTACCCGGGAAGGATAGAGATTGAAATTTCGGTGAACCAACATGTTCTAGTTATATCCAAATAAGAGATTCCTACCACCTTGTTAGAACATGACGCGTAGGGAGGCAATGTTAAGTTGTAATAATTTTCTTATAGAAGTTATTGACTGAAAAAACCATGGCAGTATTTAGGTTTCCTTTAGGACTCGTGACTGTGGTCCGGAAGTGTCCACTTGTCTCGTGCCACCCTTTAGAAAATGTTATTTTCAGAAGTCTTGTAACGACGAGTTACACGGTTAGCCAACATCTATAAGTTGGGTAGGGCCTTGAACCAAGATACCTTATCTTGTAGGTTATGAAGCCAGTGTGGTTTCCTTTTATAATCTACCCCCCGTTGTCCGACAAACCGAGGTACGACTTTCCGTTGCTAGTTCCTGTAATATCGTATTGCATTGCATACCCCCTATCTTTAGTTTAATTTTGAGGACGAAATTTTATAAGTTGGGTATGATGTAAACCCCCAAAATTTTCGTTTAATGTTTTATTTAATGTTTATTTCTCAGTATAATTTTTTTTTGTATTTTGATTTAATATTATGTTATCTAAATATATAAATTCAGATATATATATATATAATTGGCCTCAATAAGTTATTTTATATTTTTACTGGAATAATTTACATGTACATGTATTAGTATAAATACATATACAGTAAAGATATTAAAATAAATTACTTTGTTATAATAAATAGAAATGTGTGCAAAAAAATATATAATAGCTTCATAATTTCATATTGATTTTATATTCAAATATATCTTTGAGTTTTATAAGGGGTAAATATATGTATATGATATTTACATATATTTGTTAAACATCTTTTATAGTTTTATAAGAATTTTATTGTGAAGTATTGGAATATCTTGATTTTGTTAGAATTATTATTATTTATTTAGAAAAGAAATGCATTACCTATTATTAACTCTTTAAAAATATATATAATAATAAAATAAATAGAAGTGCAAAATATATGGTAATACATTTGCAAAAAAAAATTATTTAGATTTTAACTAGAGTTGTTTTTAAAAAAAAATTTACTTAAATTTTGATTTATAAATAGTTATAGTTAAAAGAAGAAAAAAGAGAATAGAAAAAAAAAACAAAGGCCCCGCTACTGTTCCCGTAGGAATAGTGGCAAACCCAAGCCCGTGCCCCTTTCTTCCACACACTCGCATATATACATATGTGTATATACACAAAAAAACCCTAACCCCACCTGTCGACCACCCCCCAGGACCTTCCTAGCCTCTTGGGCGGCCACCCCGACGACTTCGCACCGCCGGGAACCGTCGACCATCGCCGTAGGCCATACGGTACTGTGCACTGCAAGGGGAAGCAACAACAGCAGCAGTTGTAACTATGCAACTTTGCATGCATCTGAGATCTTATGAGGGATTTGGCTTTCACCACTTCGCTATTCTGACGGTTCGAGCTATTTGACGTCGCTCTTTTGCACACAACCTCAGGCAAGATACCTTGCCTTATTTACTGTTATAATTAGTTGCATCTTCTTTGTTTACTGTATATTTATTTCTTATTTATTTTCAGTTGGATCCATAACTTGTTGCTCGTAGTTACTTTATTTTGCTTTCAATTGTTTTTCTTGCTTGTGTTTTAATATGCATGTGGACCTAGTCTTAGCGGACTACCTTTCGTTAGTGACCCTTGGGAGGCTGAAGACAGTTTGATGTATGGGATACCTAAAACTAAAGCCATAGTAACTGCGTACTACGGTAGTCGTGTCGCGAGGGCCACTAGCGTCGAGCTAAGTTGACTGATGGGTCACGTGGGCCGCTAGCGTCGAGTTATGCCGGCTGATAGTATTGGTACTTGACGTGTGCGTGTTGTGAGTTGTTACCTTGTCCTGGGGGAGTCAGTCATTACCTGCCCATACATTGAGATGTCTTCTAAATTGCATACTAGATTGGTTAGGTAACCATCGTTAATGTCATGTCACACTTCGTTCTAGTCATGGCATGGGGCAATGTCACATCACGGAATTGTGTACTACCCCTTGTCCTTGTTTGGTTGTAGGGGTAGTGTACTGTTTCGATGATGGAATATTGGGCCGTGTTATGGTTGGGACACTTTACCTTACTTTGTGACTATATGACATACTTTATATTCAGTTTATATGGCATGTTTTTTTATGTATCTTGTTACGTCCCTCTGAGGACCTGGTGAATTCTCCAGGTGTGTGCTTTGTGACTTTCACAGATATTCTAGCAAAGACCGTGATCTTCTCCATTCCTTCGAAGATGATTGCTTTGGTTCGTCTTGCCATTTAGATCATTTTCTTGTATATTTTCCTTCATTTAAATTAGTTGGTAGTGGATTTGTCTCTGCCCAACTACATGTATAAGTGACAAATTCTTGAGTTGATTTATATCATTATTCTTTTGATTTTGTGGATGAGATTTAGTTATCATGGTTTACTATATTTTATAGCTTATGTATACATACGGGAGTTCCATACATTGGAGTATACTTCGTATCTATACAGCTGGCATGTCTACGTACTTAGTCTTAAGTATTTTTAGATTTGGGCATTACAATCTCAAAGCAAGATCTATATTCGATAGAAAACAACCATGCAAACCTTCTAGACACAAGTTTTAACAAACTTGAGAAGTTTGACGGGGAGCATTACAACGTCTGTAAGAGAAAGGTCAGCCTTAATCTTCAACTCGTGAGCGTTGACTACTTGTTGCCAGATCCTGAGCCTTTAATTCCAGAAGGTGAAAATGCTCGAAGGATTGCTGAGGCCACTACTCTACAATCCAAGTGGAGGAGAGATAACAACTTTTGCAAGTTACTTATCTTAAACTCTATGGAGGACTCTCTGACAGAGTCATACAGCAAGACGGTCCATGCTAAGGACGTCTGGGAGTCTGTAGAGAATCTCTACAAGATAGATGAGAACAGGAACAAGATCCACATGACCGAAAAGGTCTAGAAGATGCGATTTGAGGACGACAAGACGATGTTGCCTCAAGTCAAAGAGTTTCTCAAGTTACGTCGGAAACTTGAGGATGACGGCATGCCCTTGGTCGATGTATTTGTCGTTGGAGGTATTATCGCCAAGCTCCCACTTGGGAGAAGCAATTTCATCGTGGACATGCCACCGCAAGAAGATGGAGGTGGATCTTGAACGCCTCTTGCACTGGATTCTTGTTGAAGATGAGCTGAGGGCTCAAATCAAAGTGGATGTCCAAACAGATGGCTGAGGCCAATTTGGTATAAGTTGGAGACTCCCTGTCACGACCCGCACCCGCTTTTCGGACACGAGCTCGTGAGCAAGCCATCTACGCATCGAACAGACTCCAGTCCGACTCGAATACGTAAACGCTGTCACGGCTATGGTAAACTGCCAAATCATGGTAAAAGTAAATCTATATCTCAAATCCACAAAAATGTATTAAACATGAATGAACACTATGGGTCGTGGTCTGCAGCCCACTAGCATATATGTCCGATGAGACTCCAAGGAATATAACAAGAGTCTCTAAACTGAATCAATAAGCAAGATATCTCATGACAAAGAATGTAAAGCACAAAAGGATATCAAACATAATAACGATACCTGAATCCCGCAAGCGTATCAACTCATCCGCCATCCAGAACTACTAGCTATCTCCATGCAATCACTAAACCTGAAGAGATCATCAGGTCCTCAGGGGACAGCAAGATACATAAAAACATGCCTATCTAGCAGTTTATCATGCAATAAAGAAAATACAGAAAATAAACGAAAAAAGACCAATCAACATGAAAATACGACTATACACACGAGAAGAACCACTACGCATAAACGAACTGCTGGAGGAGAACAAGAGCACGATGTCAATGGATAACCAATCAAATACTCAAACCCGCCCCTAGTGTGGACTCACAGGTTTGAACAACTACTAACCCTCGCCCCTAGTATGGACTCGCAGGTTAGCTTCAAGAAATCACCCTCGCCCCTAGTGTGGACTCACAGGTATGAATAGATAAGTACTAACCCTCGCCCCTAGTGTGGACTCGCAGGTTAGCTTCAAGAAATCAAGATACAGATAACTACTAACCCTGGCCCCTAATGTGGACTCGCAGGTTAGCTTCAAGAATTCAAGGTACAGTAGTTCTGTTATGACTTATTCATCCTATGACACGATACGACTCAGTCCAAGTACAGGTGATGACACGACACGACCCAACCAAGATACACGAGAGAAACAATCCAATATAACTACGAAATTAACTATGAACAAGAACTATATATAAATATATACTAGCATGCATGATGTACAAATCATATGTCAATAATCAACTAATAAAACTATAGAAATATGCATGTAAATAAACTGTAGAGGGAGGCAAGGTATCTTGCCTGGTGGTTGCGCGAAGATCCAATAATATACCGTCAACTGGTCGCCATAAAAGTCCAAATCTTGCAACTATCTCTGAAAGCTGAAACAGAAATTGCCAACATTCTCAGAAAAGTCAAATTAGCTAGGATTGTATGTCCTTAAGTCCAATTCTGGACACAGGGGCAAAACGGTAATTTTGGGTCAAAACGGTGTCCGCCGTTGGACCCGCTTTGTACCAAAAAAATATGCTAGAGTCAATGGTCTCTAAAGTCGTCAAACTACATGTCTACGAATTTGTTTTGATGATACGAACCCAACCGTATGTCCAAAGTTGGATTCCGGCAGACCGTGCACAAAATTGCCCAATGTTGCGTTGAGGTCGCAGTTCTTTGGCGTATTGAGCTCAAGTTTTGCCAAAGCATGGTCCCATGTCTTAAAATATTCATGTCACCTAATGAATCTTCATATAAATTAATAACCTTCAACTATTCAATTAAAAGGATAGTAATATATATATATATATATATATATATATATATATATATATATATATAAATGGGGAAGAAGGGTCTTCGGAATCCGGTCGGCACCCTTGATCGCCACCCCCCCTTTTCCTCGTGGTCGGGTGGCCGGTCGGCTTCCCTGGTCCGGCCGCGCCACTAGGCGCTTTCCCTCATGGAGGCCCTAGCCCTCTGCCCTTCGCCGGCTGGTCAGGCCCTGCTTGGCCGTCCCACCCCCTCCTCCTGTGGGGAGTCTCCTTCCCCCTTGCCAGAGCTTCCTCGGCGGCCACGTTCCCACCCTATCTCCTCCTTCCCCTCCCCCTCGGCGCCACTGTCATCCACAGCGGACTCGACGCCATCGGGCTCCGCGCAGGGAGTCCGTTTCTCCCGCCACCCCCCTTGGAGTCCCTCCGGCTTCCTCCCTCCTCGACCCTCAGCCGGAGCCGTGCCTAGCTCCGCCACCATCTCAGAAGTGTGTAAGACCGTTAAGCACCTCTAGAGGGGGGTGAATAGAGTGTATGTGGTGTGCAGCAGAAAATAATTACCAATTCAAAAATTAAAGTTATAACTATGACTAAATAAGAGACAGTAAATAAATACAGCAAGAGATAGAGAGATCAAACTCAGTGACACAGCGATGTATACTGGTATCCCTCTGAGAGGACTAATCCAGTCTCGAGTACTCTTGCTCGATGTTAATCCACTATGGCACAAGCTAAATGAGAGCTTGCAGTCTCTTACAATACCGTGCTTGGTGACAAGTGCACGACCAACTTCACAACACCGTGCTTGGTGACGAGCGCACGACCGGTCCACAACAAAGATAGTTGTTGTACTTGGAAACCTCTTTACAACTCTTGGACACCAAAAGACTCTAAATCAACGTAGATATTACTGGCTTTTGGCTAAGAGAAGTATAGGTGTGATTTGAAAGCTTTAGAACGTTTGAAAACACTTGTTGAGTAGAGAAGAGAAGATGAAGAATGAATGAGTGATTTGAAATGAAAAACTCTCTTCTATTTATAGGTGTTTTCTGGGACCGAACTCGGACAGAGTTCTGGCAGAGTTCTGATGCAAATATTTCGCATATAGACGTTGCATGCAGATTTGGAGGCAACTGACATTTGAATTCAAAGTGACCGAACTCGGGCAGAGTTCGGACCGAACTCGGGCCGAACTCTTTTGAGTTCTGTCATGGGAAATTTCGAAATATTTGTCAAAAATGTTTGTAAAAATAATTTGGAATATTTTGTAAAGATGAAATGGAAATAGGTAGGCTTTTTAGAAATTTGGACTGGGATAAACCTAAGCCAGTATTACCTAGTCGATTTTACAATTTTAAGTCCTAGACTCAATAAAGATAAAATACAGAATAAATTGTAAAATGACTCAAACTAAATCCCATTGAAATTCATCTTCAGATTGATGATATCTATGCTTGTGATGCAGTACAACGCCCGTTGATATTGATTTCATATACCCTGAAATGATTAGCAGCAGTTTGTATATTTTGTGTATTGACTTAAGTGCATATCGATTATCAAAATCGGGTGTGACCATGGAATGGGCCAACAATCTCCCCCATTTTGATAATTGACAAACTTGAGTCTATACCAAAATATATCTTAAAAAATAGAACAAACAAAATACCTGAGATGGTTGGTTTTGTTTTGTTTTGGATAGATTGATTGAATGTATGCTTTTGATTTCTGGTTGTATAGCTCTTCTCCCCCTTTGTCAATATAAAAATGATTTGGCTCCCCCGTAATGTGTGAAGCCAACAATTTAAACCAAAAACAGACAAAGTGAAGAGAAGATATCCATAAACACAGCAAAAATAGAACTAGTATGGAAATAAAGTGCTGAAATAAAGTACTGAAATATCTCACTAAAAGTGCAAAGATACAATCATGAAGTACTAAATATGTCTAACTAAGAAGTTTAGACAAAATAAAAAACTACATCATAGCAAAAGATCATCTACTAACATCCTATCCACTATCATCAGCTGAGTCCGTATCACATAGTGGGGTCATCACCGCCAGGAGCATCAGGAGGAAAATAAGCTGCAGTAGGATCGAAGTAAGGAAAAGATGCCTCATCTCCGAACCTAGGACCTGTGAAGCCTGGGTGAGGAAAATAGTGACTGGATGAACTGGATCATGAGAGAGACTCCAGTGAAGATCCGCAATCCCGTTCCGCAACACCTGAGCCTGATAGATGTGGCGAAACTCCGAGTCAAGATAGCTTTGATGACGTTGCGCAGAAAGAGCAACAAAGTCATCAAATCTCTGATAGAATCCTGGATCGAATCCCGGAGCAGGGGCTGGAGCAGGAGCAGCATCAGGAGAGGAGCCTCAGACCGACATCTGGAGCAGGCTGAGCTCCAGGAGAGAGGTGGAGCAGGATATCTACGAGATCTGGTGAGCTCGATGGGAGTGGAGGAGTAGGCACAGGTTTGAAGATCAATATCAAACCTGCGAAAGATAGAGGCCAGGTGCATAGGATACACCAGGTTGCGTCCTGCATTTCTGCAGTTCAGCATCCAGGCCATCATAGTCTTGGGGATAGAGAAAGGAATACCAAAATGAATATGGTACATAGCAGAGAGCTCTAAGAAAGTAATCTCGTCAGTAGATCCTTTCTTAGGAAGGAGTACAGAGAAAATGAAACGATGGAGTTCATAAAAATTTTGGTTTAGATGTTTTGAAAATACTCTTAGGAATGGGGTTTGGATGACAAATCAATTCCTTGAAGGAGGTAAGGGTGACATCCTCTGGAAATTGGACATGATGAATATCCACCAGAGCTTCACCAACATCAGGAACATGAAAGTATTCACTGATATCAGTGGCACTAAACTCCAATTCTTGCCGCAACGCAAGAATAGAAGTTGCCGTTTGGTTTTACTTGCAGGTTGCAGTAAAACATACGGACTGCATTGTCAAAGATGTTTTCAGCTACTTCGAAAAAATCTCGGTAGCCTAGATGGTCAAAGGTAGGAGCATACTCAAAAAATTGTAAAGTTGACAAAAGCTCCAAACAAATTTTTCGACCGGAGAAAGAATCAAACCATAGGTCGAGAATTCTTTATCAGGAAATAAAGTGGAATCAAAATCCTCTGATCCTACTGGTCTGGCTGGACTAAACAGACTAGCTGGAGTATAGTCAGATGAGGAGGATCCAGCTTGGGAAGGATCAATTGATCCCCTCTGACGTTTAGGAGCCATGGAAGAAAAAGAGAAAGAATGAAGTACCTCGAAAAAGGAGGAAGAACGAAGTCGAGTTGCCCACCAGATCTCCTAGAACAATTGCAATGAGAGGAGGAAAGTGTTTTTGGGAGGAAGGAGATGATTTCTCGGTTTGGTGAGTGAAAAAGAAGAGGAGAAGTAGGGTTTAAATAGGGGTTAGGGCCGTTCAGTTCTGGAAGTAAATACAGCACCGACGAACTCGGCCCGAATTCGGCCCGAACTCGGTCAAGTTCGGTCCGAGTTCGGCTACTTGCATTTCGAGACAATAAATGCAGTTTTGGTATTTGAATTTTAACTTTATGACTTTTTGACTCCTATATTTAATAACGTGCATTATTTTGGGTTTAGCTGTAGGGGTATTGTCCCAGCTAACGAGGTTCACCGGGAACTCTTAAATACCGCTTCGCTTCGACCGTAGTCGTGGTGACAGACAGACCCTTTTTAGGCTTGTACTCCAAAATAATTTCGTTAAATAAATTTCAAAGTTTCAAGTCATAAAATCAAATTTAATTGCCATACTACATTATGAATCTGAAAATTCAAGTATACCGAGCTCTCGCCTCATTATGTTAAACCGATCTTCAGCCAATGTTTTGTGAAAATGTCTGCTAGTTGATGATCTGTGTCAATGAACTCTAAGCAGATATCCCCGTGTTGTTGATGATCACGTAAAAAGTGATGACGTATCTCAATGTGTTTTGTGCGTGAGTGACAAATAGGGTTCTTAGTCAGATTAATGGTGCTAGTGTTGTCACAATAAATAGGAATCTTAGTGTAGTGCAGATTATAGTCTTCTAAGGTTTGCTTCATCCACAAAATCTGAGCACAGCAACGACCTGCGGATATACTCAGCCTCAGTAGTTGATAATGCTACGAATTTTGCTTCTTGCTAAACCAAGAGACTAAGGCCTTTCCTAGGAAATGACACGTACCGCTGGTACTTTTACGGTCTACTTTGCATCCTGCAAAATCGCATCCGAGTAACCTATCAGGTCAAAGGATTTGGTTTTAGGATACCATAAGCCGACTGTAGAAGTTCCTTTAAGGTATCGGAAGATACGCTTAACGGCACTTAGATGTGATTCCTTAGGATTTGCCTGATAACGTGCACATATGCAAACACTGAACATAATATCAGGCGACTAGCAGTTAAAATAATAAACTACCAATCATACCTCGATACTTACGCTGGTCGACAGGTTTGCCACTTTCATCAGAATCAAGCTTTGGATGTAGCCATTGGAGTCCCGATTGGCTTTACGTTTTCGAAGTCGTACTTTTTCAGTATGTCCTTCGTGTACTTAGCTTGGTTGATGAATGTTCCCTTTGAGTGTGTTTGATCTGAAGTCCTAGGAAGAAGTTTAGCTCTCCCATCATACTCATCTCAAATTCACTCTGCATTTAGCAAAATCTTGACAAAGTTTTTCATTAGTAGAACCGAATATAATGTCATCTACATAAATTTGCACAAGGAGAATATCATCATTTAAAGATTTGATAAACAAAGTAGTATCAACTTTTCCTTTGAAAAACCATTATCAAGTAAGAAGGCACTTAGGCGTTCATACCAAGCACGAGGTGCTTGTTTGAGTCCATAGAGTGCTTTCTTAAGCTTGAAGACGTGATCAGGTTTTTGAAAATCTTCAAAACCAGGGGTTGTTTCACAAAAACTTCTCTTTTAAAAATCCGTTCAAAAATGCACTTTTCACGTCCATTTGAAATAATTTAAAATCATTAAAACATGCAAATGCACAAAACATGGATGGCTTCTAGTCTAGCAACAGGAGCATAAGTCTCATCATAATCAATTCCTTCTTCTTGATTATAACCTTGTGCCACTAGACGTGCTTTGTTGCGTAGAACTTGTCCATCTTCACTAAGTTTATTTCGGAACACCCATTTGGTACCAATTATTGATTGACCAATAGGTTTAGGAACAAGTTCCAAACTTGGTTTCTTCAAATTGATTTAGTTCCTCTTGCATGGCATCAATCCAAAACTCATCAGAAAATGCATCATCTATATTCTTAGGTTCTATTTGAGAAATAAATGCTACATTTGCTGCTATTTCAGAATCCTTAAGAGAGGAGCGTGTACTTACACCTTTTGATACATCACCTATAATGAGTGTCTCTGGATGATCTGGTAAGAATTTTAATGAATTAACCTTTTGAGTCAGATCTTCCACATGACTCTTCTCAGTTTTTGCATGTGCATCTTCATCATCATTGTCGCTAGATCTGTGACTATTTAGCTCATCAAAAGTAACATTAATTGATTCTTCAACAATCATAGATCTTTTATTAAAAATCCTATATCCCTTACTCTTAGCAGCATATCCGAGAAATATCCCTTCATCTGCTTTAGAGTCGAACTTTTCCAAGTTATCCTTGGTGTTCAGGATAAAATAGCGACATCCAAAACTTTAAAATAAGAAATGTTTAGAATTCTTCCAAACCAAAGTTCATATGGTGTTTTCTTCGAGATAGGTCGAATTAACACCCTATTCAAATATGACAGGCTGTACTAACAGCTTCAAAAATACTTAGAAAGATTATGCTGATTCAGCATGACTCTAGCCATTTCGCTTAGAGTACTATTCTTTCGCTCCACAACACCATTCTGTTGGGGAGTTCTAAGACAAGAAAATTCGTGGTAATATCCACTATCATCACAAAACTTTTTGAAATCAGAATTTACGAATTCGCCACCATGATCACTTCGGATACGAGTAATCATGAAGCCTTTTTCATTTTGTACCTTTTTGCAAAATATCTAAAATTCAAAAATAGCATCACTTTTGTTTGATAAAAGTAAATCCAAGTAAAACGAAAGAAATCATCAACAATAACAAAAGCGTAGAGCTTACCGCCAAGACTAGCGACTCTACTAGGACCAAATAAATCCATATGAATCAACTGCAAAGGTCTAGAAGTACTTACAATGTTGATGGATTTAAATGTAGACCTATGTGCTTTGTTCTTTTCACAGTCAGCACATACCATATCTCTCTTGAATGGAATCTCGGAGAGTCCTTTTACCAACTTCTTAGTACTGAGTCGTGAGATAGTGTCCATATTTGCATGTCCTAGTCTCATGTGCCATAGCCAGCTTTCATCTAGATTAGCTACTAGGCATCTATCTGCATTATTAGTAATCTCCAAAAGAAAACATAAATGTTGTCTTCTCTAATCCCTTTATATACGGGATCACCAGATGACATTTCATATATAGTACATTTATCTTTCACAAAATTGATACCATAACCATTATCAGCAAAATGACTTATGCTTAGTAGGTTATGTTTCAATTCTGTTACTAGACAAATATCCTTTATTACTGGATAAGGAGAAATACCGACAGTACCATTACCAATAATATCACCTCTCAAATTATTTTCGAATGAGACGTATCCTTCTTTCTTCATCGATAGCGTGGCGAACAAAGATGCATCACCAGTCATGTGCCGCGAACATCCGCTATCGAGAATCCATTTACTTTTAGCATGAGAGGGTTGAGGGTCCCACCTACAAAACAAGTAGATGAATCCTTTGGTACCCATTTACTGAAGGGTCCATTATGATTAGTTTTAGGTCTCCAGAATAAAGTGTGATTGTCAACATGTTTCTTGCCAAGCAATACTGTGATATGTGTCCGTGTGTACCACAATAAGTGCAAGTTAGTTTAGAACCAATAGTGGTTAAAACTGTGTTCACATGCTTGTTTGGTTTCTTAGAGAACCTATAAGTGAAAGCATGATGATAGTCGTGTTTCTTCTGTGCTTCCTTATTTTTAGTCTCTTAGGTGTATGCTTAGCATTATGACTAAACTTAGGCTGTGTCACAGGTATTGCCTGTTTGCCTAACTTGATTTCTAATTTTTTAGAAATCGTAACAGACTCTTCATATCTAGCAGTCATATCTGAGAGTCTTTGTTCTGTGACTAAGTGCTTCTTCTTCTCTATGTCATATAATTCTTGCATCTTGACATAATCTCTTTCTTTATTTTCAATCTTGAGGATAGCCTCATGATAGTCTACCTTGAGTTTGGCTATCTCTTCCGTGTTACCGGTAGTAGACGTCTCTTTAATATCTTCAATAAGATTGGACAATCTAGCTATCTCGGTTGTGTATGCCTTAATCTCTTTTCGAGATTGCTTATACTTGTCAAGCACAGTTCTGTGATCTTCAAGTAATTCGCTAAAGGCATTTTCTAATTCATCGATAGTAAAGTCATCATATAGAGGGTTTGAGGATACCTTATCAAATGCCATAAGACAGACATTGGCATTTCCGCATGGTCTGTCTTCTTCTCTATATCACTGGCATCACTTTCATGTCAGATGCTTGTGTTGGCATACTTTCGACTGGTTGTTGCTTTTCTGCTTTGATCTTGATCTGTCATATGGACTGCTTTTCTTTGAAGTTGGGCAGTCCTTCTTCATGTGCCCTGTCTTTTTGCATCCTAAAGCAAATGGTTTCATCTTCATTGCTTTCTTGAATATCTCTCTTCCTTCTGTTTGATTTCTCAAACTTTAGAAATTTCTGAAGTTCTTCACAAGTAGGGCTTGTTCATCACCACTTGATGATTCTTCATCAGAATCATTGCATGTTAATTTTCTTGCTTGAGCTTTGAAGACAATAGATTTTTCTTTTAGAGTTGCTTCTTCAAACTCTTGCAGATCAAGCTCATGGGTCATGAACTTGCCCATCAGTGTTTCCAAGGACATATTGGTGAGATCGTTTCCTTCAATGATTGCTGTAGCTTTTGGATTCCAGTTCTTGGTTAGAGCCCGCAGCACTTTTCTGATCTTCTCATGATTGGAGATTGCAAATGATTAGTTATATCAAGGAAACGTGTGAACATCAGTGTAATTGACTCACCGGATTTTATCTTGAAAGATTCATATTCCTGTGTTAGTCTATTAATTTGGATTCCTTCACTAGGGAAGTACCTTCATGAGTTACCTCAAGAAGTTTCCAAATTTCGTGAGATGTTTTACAGGTTGAAACTCTGTTGAACTCCGTTTTGTCAATTGCACAGAACAGTGCATTGATGGCACGAGCATCTAGACTAGCCTTAGCTTTTTCAGCTTCAGTGTATTTGTCATGAGGCTTGTCTATAAGCTGGCCTTCAATCACTGTGGGTCCTGGTTTCTTATAACCATCAATGACTATAGACCAAAGATCAAAGTCAAGAGATTTTAAGAAGAAAGTCATCCGTGTTTTCCAATAGGTATAATTTATACTATCAAATAGTGGGGGTCTATTTATGGATTGCCCTTCACCGTTGAATATTGATTCACGGCAGCCATATATACTCTTTGAGGTTTGGTATATTATAATATAACCTGCTCTGATACCAATTACAGGACCGTTAAGCACCTCTAGAGGGGGGGTGAATAGAGTGTGTGTGTGTGTGCAACGGAAAATATCACCAATTCAAAAATTAAAGTTATAACTATGACAATAAATAAGAGACGGTAAATAAATGCAGCAAGAGATAGAGAGATCAAACTCAGTGACACAGCGATGTATACTGGTATCTCTCTGAGAGGACTAATCCAGTCTCGAGTACTCTTGCTCAATGTTAATCCACTATGGCACAAGCTAAATGAAAGCTTGCAGTCTCTTACAACACCGTGCTTGGTGACAAGTGCACGACCAACTTCAAAACACCGTGCTTGGTGGCGAGCGCACGACCGGCTCCACAACAAAGATAGTTATTGTTCTTGGAATGACCGCTTTACAACTCTTGGACACCAAAAGACTCTAAATCAACGTAGATATTACTGGCTTTTGGCTAAGAGAAGTATAGGTGTGATTTGAAAGCTTTAGAACGTTTGAAAACACTTGTTGAGTAGAGAAGAGAAGATGAAGAATGAATGAGTGATTTGAAATGAAAAACTCTCTTCTATTTATAGGTGTTTTTTGGGACCGAGCTCGGGCAGAGTTCTGATGCAAATATTTCGCATGTAGACGTTGTATGCAGATTTGGAGGCAACTGACATTTGAATTCAAAGTGACCGAACTCGGGCAGAGTTTGGACCGAACTCGGGCCGAACTCGGTTTTGAGTTCTGTCATGGGAAATTTCAAATATTTGTCAAAAACTGTTTGTAAAAATAATTTGGAATATTTTGTAAAGATGAAATGGAAATAGGTAGGCTTTTTAGAAATTTGGATTGGGATAAACCTAAGCCAGTATTACCTAGTCGATTTTACAATTTTAAGTCCTAGACTCAATAAAGATAAAATACAGAATAAATTGTAAAATGACTCAAACTAAATCCTATTGAAATTCATCTTCAGATTGATGATATATATACTTTGTTGATGCAGTACAACGCCCGTTGATATTGATTTCATATACCCTGAAATAATTAGCAGCAGTTTGTATATTTTGTGTATTGACTTAAGTGCATATCGATTATCAAAATCGGGTGTGACCATGGAATGGGCCAACAAAGTGGCCCACCTTCGCTCCCTCCCTGAAGTGGCCTCCTTCCCCGGCCGCTCACTCCTCGAGGCCCTCGGCCCCCAGCGGCCTCGGAGGAACCACCTCCCTCTCCCCAGCCTTCGCCTCCAGCCCTGCGGGAGCTCCTTCCCCTCCTCCTGCTACGGCCCCCCTGGCGCTCCCTGGCGCCCTTACTATTCCCTCAGCGGCGGTGCTCACCCCAGCTAGCCCCTCTCGTGGGCTCTTAGCAGCGCAGCGGTCAACGGCGCGCTCGACGACGACGGTCCGCCTTCCAGCGACGACGTCGTCCCCTCCGGGAGCACTCCACCCTCCTCAGGCCCCCCTCCGGAGTTCGCGCTTTCTCCTTCCCTGGCGTCGTTCGGCAGACCCACGACTACGGTGATGCTGTCCTCGTCGTCCCCCCACGACGATTTCCCCGCTCTCCGGCGATCCCTACGCCGCATGCTGGCCCCTCGCCGGTGATAGCCCAGCCCCCGCCCGGAGGTCGAGCCCCCCGGATCCCACCCCGGCGGTCTCGTCCCCCGCTCCCTCCCCCTGCTTCCCTCCCCGACGGTCTCGCCCCCCGTCCCGCACTTCCGCTCCGGGCCTGCTTCCTCGCCGGAGCCCCTGGAACCTCGGACTGCGCACTGGGGGGGCCGAGCCTCCCTCGTGACATGCGTCCCACCTCGGGTTGCGTACCCCCTTGGGCCGTGTGCCCTATTCCCCATCGGGCAGTGCCGCCCCGCAAAGCCTCGGGCTTTGTGCCATTCCCTTTCGGGCTTAGCACCCGTTCACCAAACCCCTGGGTTTCCTTGCTAGCGTAATGTTTTGGATTTTCGTATTGGATTTTCAAAATTTCGAAATTTCGGTTTTTGAAATTTCAAAATTTCGATTTTCAACCTTTTCAATTTCCTACCTTGTTCAACAGGGCCCGTTTTGTGTTTATCGGCCCAGTACCCGCCTGTAATGCTCTTTCAGAGCTACCCTTCATTTCAATAAATGCCTTTTGTTTATATATATATATATATATATATATATATATATATATATATATATATATATATATATATATATATATATATGGTTGACTTTTCTAACTAGTTTATTTGATTTAGTTATATTTTGTAAATAGAAAGATATGAGGGGTTTATTGGTGAATTCTCACTTATATACTAGTTCACCTACGTGTGAATGCTGATGTGCTAAAGGGGTGGAGGGACCCGCAAGTAGCATAAAAATGAAAGTGCAATTGTATACATTTGTGAATGATTAATAAGGATGGGCTTGTTTGCAAATATGCTACTAATGATTTCATTCTTTTAGAGTAGTCAAAATGTAGTAGAGTGTTTTGTTTATTGCTTGTTATTGATTGCTCAAAACTTGAAGTCTCTCCCATGCTCTACATCCCACGTGAATGGTGGATGGACACTTATAAGTATATTTCCTTCATGCACAGCCCGTGAAATATGAGAGAGAGAGGCTCGTACTACTATAGTGCAACAAAGCTAGAATGGAAAATTGATACAAGGGATGGAAGGCTCACCTTACAAGCTTAATGCTACGAGGAACCGACCCGGAATTCCTTTCTAGCAGGAGTTCGACGAGGACGAGTATGGTTGTTCATGCCTCCGGAAAAACTACAGAGACAAAGACCATGGTAGCCGACTCGAGTATACCCGCAGTTCGACGCCTATCCCCGTACATGATGGTTATGGTGCTGGTGAGCAGCGGCCTCCAAATAAGCAGTCGATTCGAGCGCTGTTGCCCCAGGGTAGTCGAGGACGAGGGAGTTCTGTAGTTGGCAGCACTGCTCGCGACAGAGGGAATTCGACGAGTTACGGGCTGCGGTGGACGGTTGCACGAGGGCACTGCCACGGCGCTGGTTGGCACCGTAGGCGTGGTGGAACCACATCTCGTGGTAGAGGAGGCAGAAGACGTGGTCGTTGTCGACATGGGGTGACGGCCTCGACGGAGGGCCAGGGGGCTCGCGGAACATGCGCTCAGAGAGGAAAAGAATTGTGCGGCTAGGGTTTTCATGTGTGTATTATATATATATATATATATATATATATATATATATATATATATGCACATGAGGAAGGAATCCTAGTGGGCTTGCTTGGGTTTTCGGCCGAGTGAGCTTAGCGCTCGGGATGGGCTTGGGGTTTGCTCGGCTGATGTGGGGCTGGATTTGCTTATGGGTTCGGGAGGTGTGCGGGCTGAGCTGGGCTCTTATTTATGGTGATACCCTTTCCATACTTGCATCCTACTTATAAGGAACCACTGTAATACCATGTGTTCCTTCATAATTGGAGATCTCCTATGTCCCACGCGAGAGGACGCAAGTCAAGATTTAGCTATAGCCTATCCCAATATATATTAGTAGAATGCTTAAAATTCCAAGGAAAGTACATTAATCACTCTTGAGCAAGGGAAGAAACATCAGAATGAGGATAATCTCATATTTAAATGAAAGAACAAGGTCCACAACCCTGCATGCTCATTTAATCCCATATGAAGCTGGTGACAAATCTCATAAGTTTTCTGTACTGTAAGGCTAAAAGGATATCCAAGATCAATTAATTGTTCAAGGGTAACAGTTAGAGGACATTTACCGTAATAATTAACTGAATAATTATTTACAAAATCTAAAAATCACCATTCAAATAAAATAATTAATAAAAAAATATTTCAAAATTTTCGGGAAGGGGAGTTACAAATCTACCCACCTTAAAAATAATTTCGTCCTTGAAATTCTAATTCATAGTTATTCCTTAAAATTCAAAAAGAAAGTCCACCTTAACCTTGATCTCCTTAAATTTAATTTCTCCAAAAATATTTTATGACCTTCTCTAGTTATTTTATAACTCCGAATACTTGAGGACCACTACCCACATTTGGTCATACTACTCCTCAAAATACGGTCACTAAAATCTTGTAACATCCAAATAGTTGCTAACATCACTATCCATAGATATTTATAGCGTATGGTATCTCTAATACCCTCATATCTATCAAGCAACCAAAAATTTCAACAATCAAGCAATATTACACTATACCTTAAGAATTTCTGATAAATTCTAGTCAGCACGATCATTTGTCACCTCGAAATAGGAAGGGACGAGAATCAATTGTACGGGAAAGCAAGGAAGAATAATCGAGAGAAAATATGGAGTTTCAAGAACGGTAGAAAAATTTCTAAAAGAATTTTCAAGGCAGTGTGGATTGAGATTTCTAAGGTTTAGTCATATTCGCAAGCTCGTATCAGTACAGTTACGTAATCGATACAATATGCTCTGACCTGCATGGGCCACCAAAAAAACTTGTCACGACCCGCACCCGTTTTTCGGACGCGAGCTCGTGAGCAAGCCAGCTACGCATCGAGCGGACTCCAGCCCGACTCGAATACGTAAACGCTGTCACGGCTATGGTAAACTGCCAAATCATGGTAAAAGTAAATCTATATCTCAAATCCACAATAAATGTACGAAACATGAATGAACACTATGGGTCGTGGTCTGCAGTCCACTAGCATATATGTCCGATGAGACTCCAAAGAATATAACAAGAGTCTCTAAACTGAATTAATAAGCAAGATATATCATGATAAAGAATGTAAAGCATGAAAGGATATCAAACGTAATAACGATACCTGAATCCCGCAAGCGTATCAACTCATCCGCCATCCAGAACTACTAGCTATTTCCATGCAATCACTTAACCTGAAGAGATCATCAGGTCCTCAGGAGACATAAAAGATACATAAAAATATGTCTATCTAGCTGTTTATCATGCAATAAAGAAAATACAGGAAATAAACGGGAAAAGACCAATCAACACGAAAATACGACTATACACGACTGGAAGAACCACTACGCATAAACGAACTGCTGGAGGAGAACAAAAGAACACGATGTCAATGGGTAACCAATCAAATACTCAAACCCTTGTCCCTAGTGTGGACTCGCAGGTTTGAACAACTACTAACCCTCGCCCCTAGTGTGGACTCGCAGGTTAGCTTCAAAAAATTACCCTCGCCCCTAGTGTGGACTCGCAGGTGCGGACAGATAACTACTAACCCTCGTCCCTAGTGTGGACTCGCAGGTTAGCTTCACGAAATCAAGATACAGATAATTACTAACCCTCCCCCTAATATGGAATCGTAGGTTAGCTTGAAGAATTCAAGGTACAGCGGCTTTGTTATGACTTATTCATCCTATGACACGATGCGACTCAGTCCAAGTACAGGTGATGACACGACGACCCAATCAAGATACACGAGATAAACAATCCAATATGAACTACGAAATTAATTATGAACAAGAACTATATATATACTAGCATGCACGATTTACAAATCACATGTCAATAATCAACTAGTAAAACTATGAAAATATGCATGTAAATAAACTGTAGAGGGAGACAAGGTATCTTGCCTGGTGGTAGCACGAAGATCCAATAATATACCGTCAACTAGTACGCCATAAAAGTCTAAATCTCGTAACTGTCTCCTAAAGCTGAAACAGACATTGCCAACATTCTCAGAATAGTCAAATTAGCTAGGATTGCCTGTCCTTAAGTCCAATTCTGGACACAGGGGCAAAACGGTAATTTTGGATCAAAACGGTGTTCGCCGCTGGATCCGCTTTGTACCGAAAAACGTGCCAGAGTCAATGGTCTCTAAAGTCGTCAAACTACACACACACACACACACACACACACATATATATATATATATATATATATATATATATATATATATATATTATGGTTGACTTTTCTAACTAGTTTATTTGATTTAGTTATATTTTGTAAATAAAAAGATATGAGGGGTTTATTGGTGAATTCTCACTTATACACTTGTTCACCTACGCGTGAATGCTGATGTGCTAAAGGGGTGGAGGGACCCGCAAGTAGCATAAAAATGAAAGTGCAATTGTATACATTTGTGAATGATTAATAAGGATGGGCTTGTTTGCAAATATGCTACTAATGATTTCATTCTTTTAGAGTAGTCAAAATGTAGTAGAGTGTTTTGTTTATTGCTTGTTATTGATTGCTCAAAACTTGAAGTCTCTCCCATGCTCTACATCCCACGTGAATGGTGGATGGACACTTATAAGTACATTTCCTTCATGCACAGCCCGTGAAATATGAGAGAGAGAGGCTCGTACTACTATTTATTCCTTCATAGTGCAACAAAGCTAGAATGGAAAATTGATACAAGGGATGGAAGGCTCACCTTACAAGCTTAATGCTACGAGGAACCGACCCGGAATTCCTTTCTAGCAGGAGTTCGACGAGGACGAGTATGGTTGTTCATGCCTCCGGAAAAACTACAGAGACAAAAGACCATGGTAGCCGACTCGAGTATACCCGCAGTTCGACGCCTATCCCCGTACATGATGGTTATGGTGCTGGTGAGCAGCGGCCTCCAAATAAGCAGTCGATTCGAGCGCTGTTGCCCCAGGGTAGTCGAGGACGAGGGAGTTCTGTAGTTGGCAGCACTGCTCGCGACAGAGGGAATTCGACGAGTTACGGGCTGCGGTGGACGGTTGCACGAGGGCACTGCCACGGCGCTGGTTGGCACCGTAGGCGTGGTGGAACCACATCTCGTGGTAGAGGAGGCAGAAGACGTGGTCGTTGTCGACATGGGGTGACGGCCTCGACGGAGGGCCAGGTGGCTCGCGGAACATGCGCTCGGAGAGGAAAAAATTATGCGGCTAGGGTTTTCATGTGTGTATTATATATATATATATATATATATATATATATATATATATATATATATATGGGAGCGGATCGGGAGTCCCGCCCGCGGAGCCCCGCCGAAGCTCCGCCCTCCCTTAGCCGTTGGATCGCGCGGGCGGGGGCGGGCCCCACGCGGGCCCCGCGCGATCCGATGGTGCAGGGGGGGGCGGGGCTTCGACGGGGCTCCGCGGGCGGGGCCTTTGATCCGCTTCCTATATATATATATATATATATATATGCACATGAGGAAGGAATCCTAGTGGGCTTGCTTGGGTTTTTGGCCGAGTGAGCTTAGCGCTCGGGATGGGCTTGGGGTTTGCTCGGCTGATGTGGGGCTGGATTTGCTTATGGGTTCGGGAGGTGTGCGGACTGAGCTGGGCTCTTATTTATGGTGATACCCTTTCCATACTTGCATCCTACTTATAAGGAACCACTGTAATACCATGTGTTCCTTCATAATTGGAGATCTCCTATGTCCCACGAGAGAGGACGCAAGTCAAGATTTAGCTATAGCCTATCCCAATATATATTAGTAGAATGCTTAAAATTCCAAGGAAAGTACATTAATCACTCTTGAGCAAGGGAAGAAACATCAGAATGAGGATAATCTCATATTTAAATGAAAGAACAAGGTCCACAACCCTGCATGCTCATTTAATCCCATATGAAGCTGGTGACAAATCTCATAAGTTTTCTGTACTGTAAGGCTAAAAGGATATCCAAGATCAATTAATTGTTCAAGGGTAACAGTTAGAGGACATTTACCGTAATAATTAACTAAATAATTATTTACAAAATCTAAAAATCACCATTCAAATAAAATAATTAATAAAAAAATATTTCAAAATTTTCGGGAAGGGGAGTTACAAATCTACCCACCTTAAAATAATTTCGTCCTTGAAATTCTAATTCATAGTTATTCCTTAAAATTCAAAAAGAAAGTCCACCTTAACCTTGATCTCCTAAAATTTAATTTCTCCAAAAATATTTTATGACCTTCTCTAGTCATTTTATAACTCCGAATACTTGAGGACCACTACCCACATTTGGTCATACTACTCCTCAAAATACGGTCACTAAAATCTTGTAACATCCAAATAGTTGCTAACATCACTATCCATAGATATTTATAGCGTATGGTATCTCTAATACCCTCATATCTATCAAGTAACCAAAAATTTCAACAATCAAGCAATATTACACTATACCTTAAGAATTTCTGATAAATTCTAGTCAGCACGATCATTCGTCACCTCGAAATAGGAAGGGACGAGAATCAATGGTACGGGAAAGCAAGGAAGAATAATCGAGAGAAAATATGGAGTTTCAAGAACGGTAGAAAAATTTCTAAAAGAATTTTCAAGGCAGTGTGGATTGAGATTTCTAAGGTTTAGTCATATTCGCAAGCTCGTATCAGTACAGTTACGTAATCGATACAATATGCTCTGACCTGCATGGGCCACCAAAAAAACTTGTCACGACCCGCACCCGTTTTTCGGACGCGAGCTCGTGAGCAAGCCAGCTACGCATCGAGCGGACTCCAGCCCGACTCGAATACGTAAACGCTGTCACGGCTATGGTAAACTGCCAAATCATGGTAAAAGTAAATCTATATCTCAAATTCACAATAAATGTACGAAACATGAATGAACACTATGGGTCGTGGTCTGCAGCCCACTAGCATATATGTCCGATGAGACTCCAAAGAATATAACAAGAGTCTCTAAACTGAATTAATAAGCAAGATATATCATGATAAAGAATGTAAAGCATGAAAGGATATCAAACGTAATAACGATACCTGAATCCCGCAAGCGTATCAACTCATCCGCCATCCAGAACTACTAGCTATCTCCATGCAATCACTTAACCTGAAGAGATCACCAGGTCCTCAGGAGACATAAAAAGATACATAAAAATATGTCTATCTAGCTGTTTATCATGCAATAAAGAAAATACAGAAAATAAACGGAAAAAGACCAATCAACACGAAAATACGACTATACACGACTGGAAGAACCACTACGCATAAACGAACTGCTGGAGGAGAACAAAAGAACACGATGTCAATGGGTAACCAATCAAATACTCAAACCCTTGTCCCTAGTGTGGACTCGCAGGTTTGAACAACTACTAACCCTCGCCCCTAGTGTGGACTCGCAGGTTAGCTTCAAGAAATTACTCTCGCCCCTAGTGTGGACTCGCAGGTGCGGACAGATAACTACTAACCCTCGTCCCTAGTGTGGACTCGCATGTTAGCTTCACGAAATCAAGATACAGATAATTACTAACCCTCCCCCTAATATGGAATCGTAGGTTAGCTTGAAGAATTCAAGGTACAACGGCTTTGTTATGACTTATTCATCCTATGACACGATGCGACTCAGTCCAAGTACAGGTGATGACACGACACGACCCAATCAAGATACACGAGATAAACAATCCAATATGAACTACGAAATTAATTATGAACAAGAACTATATATATATACTAGCATGCACGATTTACAAATCACATGTCAATAATCAACTAGTAAAACTATGGAAATATGCATGTAAATAAACTGTAGAGGGAGACAAGGTATCTTGCCTGGTGGTAGCACGAAGATCCAATAATATACCGTCAACTAGTACGCCATAAAAGTCTAAATCTCGTAACTGTCTCCGAAAGCTGAAACAGACATTGCCAACATTCTCAGAATAGTCAAATTAGCTAGGATTGCCTGTCCTTAAGTCCAATTCTTGAAACAGGGACAAAACGGTAATTTTGGGTCAAAACGGTGTCCGCCGCTGGACCCGCTTTGTACCGAAAAACGTGCCAGAGTCAATGGTCTCTAAAGTCGTCAAACTACACACACACACACACACACACACACACACACACATATATATATATATATATATATATATATATATATATATATATTATGGTTGACTTTTCTAACTAGTTTATTTGATTTAGTTATATTTTGTAAATAAAAAGATATGAGGGGTTTATTGGTGAATTCTCACTTATATACTTGTTCACCTACGCGTGAATGCTGATGTGCTAAAGGGGTGGAGGGACCCGCAAGTAGCATAAAAAGGAAAGTGCAAATGTATACATTTGTGAATGATTAATAATGATGGGCTTGTTTGCAAATATGCTACTAATGATTTCATTCTTTTAGAGTAGCCAGAATGTAGTGGAGTGTTTTATTTATTGCTTGTCATTGATTGCTCAAAACTTGAACTCTCTTCCATGCTCTACATCCCACGTGAATGGTGGATGGACACTTATAGGTACATTTCCTTCATGCACAGCCCGTGAAATATGAGAGAGAGAGAGAGAGAGAGAGAGAGGCTCGTACTACTATTTATTCCTTCCTAGTGGGGTAAAGTGCATTTAAACCCCTCTTAGATATCACGAAATGGCAAATAAAGACCTCTTGATTTAGAAAATCCAGTTAGAGGCAAAAATGCTTAAAACATCCCCCTAATCCCACTTTTCTGTTAACCGCTGTTAACTCTTGGGTGAAATGACGCAACTACCCCTGAGATATAACCAAAAGGAGTGGACCGTCGTTTCATTTCTCAACTCTCTCTCTCTCTCACTCTCCCGCCTCGCTCTCTCTCGTTCTCAACTCTTTCTCCCCCGTTCCAAACCCTAAATTTCTTCCCAAACCCTAAATCTGTTCCCAAACCCGAAATCAGTTCGCAAACCCTAAATCGGTTTGCAAACCCTAAATTGATTTGCAAACCCTAAACTCCAAGTGGAGCTTATTAGGGTATTCTCGTACCGGTACTTTCTAAAACCCTAATTCTCAGAATTTTACTACTCTTTCTCTGAAAATTTTGAGAAAAAAATGCACGAATGATGTCTGCATGTAGTGTATGACTTGTTAAATTTCTTTATTTGTTGAAAAAAGTCATGCATGATGTCTGTCTATAGTATATTTGTTAAATTTTTGAAATTTTTGAGAAGAAATGCATGAATGATGTCTTTTTGTATTGTATGAGTTGTTAAATTTCTGAATTTGTTGAGGAAATTGCATGCATGAGGTCTGTTTGTACTATATGAGTTGTTAAATTTCGTAATTTTTTGAGAAAATGCATGAATTTAATTCCTTCTGATTCTGACATCACATATGAATCTTCAATCTAATTCATGTGGAATGCGCCTCTGATATGTCTTTATATCAAGAATGGAGGCATTAGGAACTTATTGCTAGAGCATGTCTTTATAATTTCTTCCTAGAGCATGTGTACCCAATCTGTACAATTGCTATACTTGCAAGTCTGCAACTGTTCTGAAACTAGAATGATAATGTTTCTGACAATTGCTAGGAACTTATTCTCAGTACCCCTATTGTCTATTTGTCTGTTTGTCTATATGTTTGTCTCTATGTTGTCTATATGTTGTCTATTTGTTTATATTGTCTGTTTGTCTATATGTTTGTCTATATGTTGTCTATATGTTTGTCTATTTGTCTGTTAGTTATGTTATAATTGTTGTTGCCTGTGTGTGTGTGCAGAGGGATTAATGGATACGAAGTATGTTGTTAATATGTTTGTGGGGGGAGATTTTAGTGTTGATAACCAATATGTGGGGGGTATGACATTAGAACTGAAAGAATGTGTGGATAGAGATGAGATGTGCTGGTTTGATCTTGATGGATTATGTGCATCTGCTGGGGTCCAGGCTCCATGTGAAATTTATTATTTTGATCCTGTAGATGGAAGTAAGACTCAGATATTGGGTGACAATGATATATTGAGCTTTTTTGAAAAGTTTCCAACCCCTTGTCTTATCAAATTTTATGTACTGGGGAAGCTTGTTGAGTCACTCATTGACTATGGTGAATATGTTATTATTACTGAGTTTACAACCACCAGATTTGTCTGTGGTCCTTCTGAAGCAGCTGATGAGATTGATGTGCAGTTGGGTGATGATTTTTGGGCCAATATAG
The DNA here is from genome assembly GCA_029216955.1 of Iris pallida. Classification (NCBI taxonomy): domain Eukaryota; kingdom Viridiplantae; phylum Streptophyta; class Magnoliopsida; order Asparagales; family Iridaceae; genus Iris; species Iris pallida. The sequence goes on from JANAVB010037819.1 coordinate 12,704,312, forward strand.
GCTTGACTGGGCCTGCTCAAGCTGATGAAGATGTAGAGTTAGGATCTGGGCCTCCTCAACATGTACAAGATGAAGGGACTGCTGAAAATGAAGGCAATGTTGAGAATGAAGACAATGTGCATGAAGAAAGACATGATGATGAATTCGAGTTATGTGAGTATATGGATATATGTGGCAATGATTAATTGGGACCCTTTATGCTCTGTTTGTGGGGTCTTTATCATTTTGGGGCTCTGTCTGTGGGGAGCATGATGTTGTCCCTGCCTCATTAAGTGGGGTGCTCTGACTGTGGGGAGCATGATGTTGTCCCTACCTCATTTTTTCATGCTAAATGTTGTTGTGGGGTCTTTATCATTTTGATGACCTGTTATCCTTTACTCACTAACTCATCTGAGCCACTGTCCCTACCAAGTTTATCATTTTGCCATGCTGAATGTTGCTGTACGAGGCACTGTTATTTTGGTCTTGCTGCTGTCCCTACCAAGGTTTGTCATGCTACACACAGGACCCTGCTACACATGTTCATAACACTTCTTCATTTCAGCACTGACCCTTTATTCTTCCTTTTTTCCTGCAGTATTGCTTAATGCTGCTGTAGGAGGCACTATTTGGATGTGCAGCTTTTGAACTCTTAAGAAATGAATGACATGAATGGATGTAATTAAGTAGTAGTCAACTCACATGTTCTTGTACAAATGGATGAAATGTTGTTGAAGGAAGTTTATATTGTGCTGTGGATGAAGTGAATGGATGAACATTGGTGAATGTTGCCAGTTTATAATGTGTTTAAGTAGTTGCCAGTTTATATTGTTGCATTTGTGAATATTGCCCGTTTATTTTGTTGCAGTTACATTGGTGAATTGCCAGTTTATATTGTTCAAAGTTTATATGTTGATGAACCAGTTTATAGTGAATATTGCCAGTTTATTGAAGAAAGTTTGATGAACCAGTTTATGTTGTTGCAGTTACATTGGTTAATATTTTGATTTTGATGTCTGTTTAAAGGGTGGATATGTTGATGAATTGATTTTGATTTTGATGGCAGTAGTGTGTCCACTGGCAAGTTGATTTTGATGGCACTTCATTTGCAGCTTTGGCAATTCATTTTTATGTGTTGAGAATGAAGATTTGATTTTGATTTCCAAATGTTGCAGTTCACTTGCAGAGCTTGCAGTTCAATTGATGCTCAGTTGGCTAGTTTACATTGGCAATTTCCAAATGTTGCTTGGATTGGAAACTTTTCTTGTAAATCTTGATACAAATTTTAATTTGCAGCTCACTGCAGTTTACATTGGCAGTTCATTTGCAGCTCACTGCAGTTTACATTGGGTACAATACTTGAATTGCAACTGCAACATTCATCACATCCGTATTTCTTAAACGAATAACTTAAATAGTACTAAACATGTCAAAAAACCTAAAATAAATTGCAACATATGTATGTTGAAGCATGGTCTGGATTCAGTTGCTGCCACCGCCTCTGTCGATCCTCTTGGAATAGGCTGTAAACCTTGGCCTCGATGCTCCTTTACTTCTTTCATTAAATTCCACATAAGAATTTGATAGTGTTCTGAAAGTTTCTCATCCTCCCATAGTAGAAAACCACAAGAATTTGTTGGATAATTTGCACACCCGTAAAATCTTCTTCCAGGATTGGTTGGTGTCCATGAAGTCTTCAGTGGACTAATTAATCCACAATAGCAACAAATTGTTCTTCCGTAATTCCTATTTGGACGTCTTGAGAACGAAGATTGAGAGCTACTAGCCATAATTTGCAGTTGGATTGGATATCTGTAGGTAAGAAAAAATTTCAACACATTAAATTATAGCAAATAAGTAAAATAAAAAGGAATAAAGAAAAAAAATTAAACGTTATTTTCCCTACAGCCTACCGGATTAATAGGTAGAAAATAGAAAGTGTGTGGTTTAAGTGTAATGTTTCAAACAACTTTTCACTATGCTATATATAGAGAAGGAATAGAATAGCTGCTGTGCCCAACGGTCAAATGGAGGGGTATTTTGGGGAGTTGAATTATTTCTCTCTCCTTAATTTGGTTGATAACGGCTACTTTTGACGTTAACTTGACGGAAAGGGGTATTGTGCTCAAAACAGGGTTTGCGGGAGGTGCAAACCGCATAAAATTTCTAAAAGGTCTTAATTTGCTAACGAGGCAACTCTAAGGAGGGTTTAAATGCACTTTACCCCTTCCTAGTGCAACAAAGCTAGAATGGAAAATGGGCAAATTACGTTAACTATTCCTATGTTTTACACTTATTACAGAAACTACCCCTACTTTGAAACTAATTACGCGGACCACCCCTATAGTTTCTATTTTCTATCAAAATATAACACTAACTACCCCTATGTTTTATAAAATTTCTAAAGGAGAGGGGTGGTGAGTGTACTTAGTTTCAAATAGGGGTAGTCTCTGTAATACTCATGAAACATAGGGGGGGTTGGTGTATTTATTTCATGGAAAATTGATACAAGGGATGGAAGGCTCACCTTACAAGCTTAATGCTACGAGGAACCAATCCGGACTTCCTTTCTAGCAGGAGTTCGACGAGGACGAGTATGGTTGTTCATGCCTCCGGAAAAACTACAGAGACAAAGACCATGGTGGCCGACTCGAGTATACCCGCAGTTCGATGCCTATCCCCGTACATGATGGTTATGGTGCTGGTGAGCAGCGGCCGCCGAATAAGCGGTCGATTCGAGCGTCGTTGCCCCAGGGTAGTCGAGGACGAGGGAGTTCTGTAGTTGGCAGCACTGCTCGCGACAGAGGGAATTCGACGAGTTACGGACTGCGGTAGACGGTTGCACGAGGGCACTGCCACTACGCTGGTTGGCACCGTAGGCGTGGCGGAACCACATCTCGTGGTAGAGGAGGCAGAAGACGTGGTCGTCGTCGACATGGGGCGACGGCCTCGGCGGAGGGCCAGGGGGCTCGCGGAACATGCGCTCAGAGAGGAAAAGAATTGTGCGGCTAGGGTTTTCATGTGTGTATTATATATATATATGCACATGAGGAAGGAATCCTAGTGGGCTTGCTTGGGTTTTTGGCCGAGTGAGCTTAGCGCTCGGGATGGGCTTGGGGTTTGCTCGGCTGATGTGGGGCTGGATTTGCTGATGGGTTCGTAAGGTGTGCTGGCTGAACTGGGCTCTTATTTATGGTGATACCCTGTCCATACTTGCATCCTACTTATAAGGAACCACTGTAATACCATGTATTCCTTCATAATTGGAGATCTCCCATGTCCGAAGAGAGAGGACTCAAGTTAAGATTTAGATATAGCCTATCCCAATATACATTAGTAGGATGCTTAAAATTCCAAGGGAAGTACTTTAATCACTCTTGAGCAAGGTCAGAAACATCATAATGAGGATAATCTCATATTTAAATAAAAGAACAAGGTCCACAACCCTACATGCTCATTTAATCCCATATGAGGCTGGTGACAAATCTCATAAGTTTTCTGTACTGTAAGGCTAAAAGGATATCCAAGATCAATTAATTGTTCAAGGGTAACAGTTAGAGGACATTTACCGTAATAATTAACTAAATAATTATTTACAAGATCTAAAAATCACCATTCAAATAAAATAATTAATAAAAAAATATTTCAAAATTTTCGGGAAGGGAGGTTAAACTCCCGAAGGAGACAGAAGGCTCTTTACAACAAAAGAAGGGACGTTCACCAACTGATGGTGAATTCGGCTCAGTTCAAGCCAAAGTCCAAAGCACCTGGGACTTGTTTCAACTGTGGCAAGAAAAGCCACCAGAGGAAAGACTGCATGGAAAAACCCAAACAGAAAGAGCAAGGTGAGGCTAACTTTGTTGCTATGATTGCGCAGGTTAACTCAGCCAGCGTTGACATAGATTGGTGGATAGACACTGGGGCATCATGCCATGTTTGCTCAAAGAAGGAGTGGTTCACCACATACAAGCCTACATCTGAGAAGGTTATAGTGGCGAACTAGACACAAGCTGAAGTGAAGGGGATCGGGACTGTGGTACTGCGACCGACTTTGGGGAAGTTGCTGACGCTTCAGGAGGTGAAACATGTACCAGCTATAGCCAAGAACCTGGTCTCAGGAAGTCTGCTCTGCAACGCAGGCTTGAGGATGGACATTAACGCTGGTCAGGTGGTTATGTCTCATAAAGGAACATACTTCGAAAAGGCTTTTTGTACCGAAGGAATGTTCAAACTTCAACTTGTAACTCCAGTTGAGATAATAAATGCAGTCTCTATTTCTGATTATTCTCTTGAGTTTTGGCATAATAGACTAGAACATGATCATTGTAAAAGAATAAACAAGATGTCTAGTATAGGGCTTATCTCAAAATGTGGGGGTAAAGAGTTGGAGAAGTGTGAGGTTTGTGCACAGACGAAGATCACGAGAAAATCGTTCAAACGGGTAAACCAAAGTACAGATCTTCTAGAGTTAGTACACTCAGATATCTGTGACTTCAAACAGTTCTCCACAAAGGCTGGGATAAAGTATTTTATTACTTTCATCGATGATTTCTCAAATTACGCGTTCGTGTATCTGCTTAAGTCTAAAGATGAAGCGTTTGAGAAATTTAAGGCTGAAGCCGAACGTCAAACCGGACAACAACTCAAGAGACTCATAAGTGATCGAGGTGGAGAGTATAGGTCTCATGAATTTGCACCGTTCTGCAAAGAACATAGAATTGTTAATGAGACGACTGCTCCGTACTCCCTTCAATCAAATGGTGTTGCAGAAAGGAAGAACAGAACATTAACAGAGATGATGAACTCAATGCTGTTGACTGCGGGTCTTCCAAATTGCTTCTGGGGCGAAGCAGTGCTTACGGCTACTTTCATTCTGAAAAGAGTACCATATGCAACTTCCGATGTCACTCCTCATGAACTCTGGTTCAAGGTCAGACCCAACTTGAATGTTATTCGAGTGTGGGGGTGTCTGGCGTATGTGAAGCTTCCAGATTTAAAGATTCAAAAGCTAGGTACAAGGACTACGAAGACAATCTTCCTGGGTTATGCCAACAAGAGTGATGCTCGGAGGTTCCTTGATATTGATTCTAATCATATCATTGAGTCTCGCGATACAGAATTCTTTGAAGATAAATTTGCAAAGCACAAAAACATTGTTCTCGCAGATATTCCGAAGAATAATATGAGTGCACAAAAGGCTGAAGCTCCTTACAGAGATGTAGTCCAAGAAGATGTTGTTGAAAGAAGAACTGTTGAACCAGAACTCACAGAAACAGTATCTAAGCGAGTAAGGAGACAAAAGAACTACGGAGAGGACTTCGTCACCTATCATGTGGAAGCAAATCTGCTTACCTATGATGAGGCTATGAAAACCAGAGATGTTGTCCTCTGAGAGGAGGCTATTAATGATAAGTATGACTCGATAACCTCCAACAACACGTGGGTATTGGTCGATCTGCCTGAAGGAGCAAAACCAATCGGAAGTAAATGGATCTTCAAAAAGAAGTTGAAAGCCGATGGAACTGTTAATAAGTTCAAGACTAGGTTGGTAGCCAAGGGGTTTTCTCAGAAGCAGGGGATTGATTACTTTGACACTTATGCGCCAGTAGCACGGATGAGGACCATCAGGATGTTGATTGCTCTAATTACAATTCATAAGCTAGTTATTCATCAGATGGATGTTAAAACTGCTTTCCTGAATGGTGAGTTGACTGAAAAGATTTACAAGCAACCGCCAGAAGGATTCATCATCAAGGGCTTCGAAGACAAAGTCTGCAAGTTGGTGAAATCTCTGTATGGTCTGAAGCAAGCTCCCAAGATGTGGCATGGGAAGTTTGATAAAGTCATAAGATCAAACGGCTACAGGGTAAGCGAGACGGACAAATATGTATACACAAAGTTCGCTGACGGGAAAGGAGTTGTCGTTTGTCTGTACGTAGACGACATGTTGATCTTGGGTACAGATCTAGAACGTGCCACTGAGACAAAGAAGTTCCTCTCGTCTAAGTTCAGCATGAAGGACTTAGGGGAAGCTGATGTTATCCTAGGGATAAAGATCATCCGGACGGGAACTGGAGTGGCATTGTCACAGTCTCATTACATTGAGAAGATGCTCACACGCTATGGGTATCCGATCTTCCAGGGATAGATACGATGTATAGGTGTGACAAGAAGCTGAAGCCAAATCCAAGAGAAAGCGTCAGACAGTTGGAGTATTCAAGCGTCATCGGAAGTTTGATGTATGTGACTACTGCCACAAGGCCTGACATAGCTTTTGCCGTAGGGATGCTGAGTCGGTTCACGAGCAATCCAGGTGAAGAGAGTTATAATATACCTCAAAAGAACTCAGAAGTATGCACTGCACTATTGCGGAGATCCAGCGGTAGTAGAAGGCTTCGGTGATGCAAGTTGGTGCTCAGAAGTAGAGAGTGAAAGGTCCACAGGAGGATATATATTCTCAATGAGTGGAGCTGCTATATCATGGAAGTTGAAGAAGCAGTCTATGCTCGCACACTCGTCTATGGAATCTGAGTTTTATGCACTAGCAGCTGCAGCAGATGAAGCAGAATGGCTTCGGGAGCTCATGTATGATCTTCCTGTGGTTGGTGCACAGATTCTGGCAGTGCCGATTTACTGCGACAGCCAGGCGACTGCAGCAGTGGCATCAAATGACCTCTTCAATGACAAAAAGAGGACTGTACGATTAAGGCACAGGTCGGTGAATGAGCTTATTAAAAGAGGAGTCATTACCGTGGTGGATGTACGAAGCCAGGAGAATCTGGCGGATCCGTTTACCAAAGGTCTCAAGCGCCAGCTGGTTGAATACACATCATATAAAATGGGCTTGAAGACACTCTGATATTGTGTCTTTGTAATTCTACTATAAAGTTTTCTGCTATTAGTTCAAAGAGAAATCTACTAGGCATTTAGCTTTTAGTTTAAAGAAGGATCATTGACTGGAAGAATATCAGGAACAGTGGGTAAACCTTTGGAATTACGGGATCACTGACCCAGAACTACTGCTGCCAGTGGATAATCCTTGGAAAATGTGGGGTTACAGACCCAGAACCACTGTTGTCTACTATTTGTTCTTTGTAAAGAACAAAGTCCTTTGAGAGGATGGCTTGAAAGCCTTAATGAGTTCTCGAGCATTTGGGATGTCCGACGTGCTCTACAGGAAGCACGGTAGAGCACTACAAAGGAGCTAGTACTCCATGCTACAGTGGGGTAATACCACATGATGTACCTAGTAAGGGTAAAGCCTCGGCTTCGGGCCAAGTCACTGCGGCGTAGCACCGCACATAGGCAAGAGGGCCGAATGTTGTAGAATGAAGAGTGATAGGCAGCACTATAAAGAGGCTGGTGCTCATGTTACAGTGGTGTGACACCATATGAGGTAGTGCCTCGGCTTTGCAAGCCATGTCACGGTGGCATAACACCGCAAGGAAGTGAAAGGCTTCATGCTGGGTAGTTTGGCACTACAAAGAGGCTGGGCCTCATGCTACAGTGGTATGACACCACAAGAGGCATTTCCTCGCCTTCGGGCCATGTCATAGTGGCGTAGCACCGCAAGGAAGCGAAAGGCTTCATGCCAAGACTCTTTAAAAGAACTCACCTAGAGTGTATGGATAGAGATGTAGGTCGTCTCTCGAGAAAAATTTTGTAGACACCCAATATACATACATCAAAATCAGGCTGGCACAAGGTCTTTAATGTGCATCCAGAAGCACAGTTGATGTCATTATATGAGTAGGAAGAATTGCAGTTATGGTACAAAATTCAAGGCTTAGTCCATTCTTGTATCATGATATTATTTAACCAATGTGGGGAGATTCAAGTCATAGCAATATCTCTCCTAATGCATGATGGGCAGTCACTGTGGGGAACGCTCAACCCATATATTGAGATATGTGGAAGATTGTTGGTGTTTTTGCCTTTAGACTAGGAAAGATAGTCCTATATCGACTACACCAAATGATGAGTATCTCAATATAATGTAATGATGCTTGTGTTGAGGTATGCACATGAGGTGTGATGGGGCACAAAAGATTACCTAAGGTAACAAAACTTAGTGCCTCAGATGATTAATAATACTCGTCATAGCCTACCTTTGGTGACCAATAATAGTCTTCACATACTGCATATTACTACCATTCATAGTCGCCAGAGCGTGTCTTAGACGACCAATAATAGTCATCACAGACTACCTTTGGCAGTTAATACTAGTCTCTATACACTACCTATTCCGACCAATCATAGTTGACATAGAGTGTCTTAGGCAACCAACAATAATCGTCACATGCTACCTTTGGCGGTCAATAATAGTCTTTACATACTAACTATTACGACCAATCATAGTCGCCATAGAGTGTCTTAGGCAACCAATGATAGTCGTCACATACTACCTTTGGCGGTCAATTGTTACCTCCGCATACTACCTATTGCGACTAATTATAGTAACTACAAGGTATCTTAGGCAACCAATGATACTCGTCACAGACTACCTTTGACGGTCAATATTAGTCTCTACATACTACCTATTGCAACCAAGCAGTCACCACAAAGTGTCTTAGGCGATAAATGGTAGTCGCCACACAATACTTATTACGACCAAGCATAGTCACCACATACAACCTTGGGGGACCAATGATAGTCTCCACATACTACCTATTGCAACCAAAGTAGTCACCATAGACTACCTATGCTAACTGTTTTAGTCGCCAAAAGTATTGGTGCGTCCTCCCCTCTAAAAAATCCAAGCACCTATGGTGACAAAATATTCTTGGCCAAAATTTTGGAACGACAAAGACATTTTCTCACAACAGTGTAGTAGCCAAAGACCTTTTGCAACTAAAATGCTTAATTAGTCGTCCCTGACTTTGGGCCAGGAGCCTGAGGCGACAGTGCTTGTGACCAAGAAATTTTGTGGCGAAAAACCTAAGGCAACTAATTTTACATTTACGCGACAAAAAATCGTTGGTCGCCTAAAGCCTTTATCCTAGTAGTGGTGATCTGGCGCACCTAACTTGGACTCGAACATGATGTCCAGAATTGAGTTAAACTCGACTAAACTAATAAGTACAACCATGTTCTATTTATTTCCATAAAAGAAAATTAAGCCACTATATTCGTTATCTCGTAATCCGTAAAATATTCTAAGTGATTACAATTTTTGAGGTAAATATTTGTAAATGAAATCAAACAAGCAATCAATTTAAATTCTCATACGTAAAATTTTTAGGCAGTTAAGAAACATTTGTTTTCTTAGTGATTTGCAAAAGCTTTTACTTCCAATAACTTTATTATGAACAAACGATTTGGGAGGAATTTGAGCTTTTGCTAATTTTGTTTGTGTGTGAATATACACACAGCCAACAGCCACGGCCACGGCGCCCAAAGTTGATCGTCACAGCCTTCTCGCTATTGACATCTAGAGTGAATGGCTTCAAGAAGCCATGAAATAGTTGTACAACTTCATAATCCCCCATAATAACCCCTAGAAGTGATAATAGAAATTAATGACAGTAAAAACAACAACGTAAGATTTGGAAAGAAAAAAAAAAGACCTCCATCCATGGCGACCGAAGAGAATGAGAAGGAAGAGGAAGAAGGACGGACGGACGGACGGACTTACTCTCTTTATAAGCATAGCATCACGTTGTACCTTCATTTACAAAAAAAAGTCCTAATGGCCTCTTTTCTGTTTTAATCCTACATATTTTGCACACATTTCTTATTCATTCAGTTCTTCTATCTATTTTTACAAAAAAGAGTCCAAAGCAAACTTCAACCACATTGATACAAATCCAGTACAAAGTTTTGTAGAAATCCTTATCACTACATAGTTAAACTTGAATGGCCAACATTCTAAAGTCTAGATAAGCTAGGGTACATACTAGTTAGCATTTTTTTTATTCCTAGTAAAAATTCCTTAATATATCTTATTCCTAGTAAAACTTAACATGAAAATGCTATTTCATTCCTTAATTTATATCAAAACTTTATTTTTAGTTCCTTAATGAATTAGTGAATACAAATAATTTGTCGTTACTTTTACAATTTTGTATTATGCTACCTAAAACTATTTTATTATAACATTTTTCTTCTTGTTTTTAACTACCTACGATGAGGGTTGGCTGGACTGCAATTATATTCATCAATAATTCTGTTTAGTGTCAAATGCATTTTGGAAAACCAAACGACTGATGATGGGATTAACGTTCCTCGAACATACATAACATTCATATAGGGATGCAAATTGGCATTTCCGAAGTGCTAGTCCGACGAGTGTTCGAAAAATGAGCATCTGAGCAAACGCGGATGAAACATAATCCATACTAGCATAATAGCAGTGGATAGTTATGTATTTACAACTAAATTTGAAGAATTGTCATAATTTTTATGCCTCGACTTTCATGTGGAAACATGCAACTGAATTTGAAAAATTGTCATGAAATATAAGATATAGTTGTATTATCTTTTTCGTCAAAATCTTAAACATTACTTTAATTTGTTATGAAGAGTTTAAAAAACTAACCCTTATGTTAAAAAACTATACGAAGCATCCTAAATCTCAAATTTTCAAAATGGTTTACTTTAGTTCCAAGTGTAGATAATTGTCGCACAAGCTGCCCAGACCTAGCTTGGTAGTGCGATGACAATCCATTATTTGTAATATCCAATATAAATTTTATCGATCTGCTTGTTTATACCTCCACCTAAAACAAAAAATGTTTCATATGCTTATAATTAAACTATGGTAGACTTGATCCTAACTGGACCCAACATACAATCGACTTGACCCAACTCAACTTGGACTCACCTTGAACCTGATCCGACCCAATTAACTTGGACTCGAACATGATGGCCATAACTGAACTAGACTCGACTTAACCGAGTACAGCCATGTTCTATTTATTCCCATAAAACAATAAATTTACCCAACTTTTGTGTGAGTAGCTATATTGTAATCCGTAAAATTCTCTCAATTAGTAAAAAAATTATGATCGTTTAAAATTTTTGGAGCTAAATTTTTTGTAGCCAAAACCAAACTTGCAATTAGTTTCTCATATACAAATTTTTCGGGTAGTTAAGAAAAATCAGTATTGTACCAAATTTGCACCCTAAAATTGTTCAGAATATCATATTTGATATATGATTTTTGCAATATGCTTTCTAATTCTAAAATACAATAACAAAAATTAGAACATAAATTCAAAATGTGAGAGAAAGCTCAGGTTTTTGCCCTTAGTTGGACTTGGGCCTGGGTGGCACAGTATTGCAGGAATAAGAGGCGCATAGAAGTTTTATTTGTTAGAAATTTATTGTACCATGTCAATTCATGAGATGAAGAACATAAATTAAATTGCGGAAGCGTACCTGAATCCATTGCTAGGCTTGATGGATCTTGAAGCGATAGTCTCTTTATTGGGTTCGATCTTCCAACTTGCTACGACCCTTAATGACAAAGGTGAATCCGAATCCTTTGTCCCTCTCTTTTTGTTGATGGTGATGCAGAAGAGAAAAAGAGAAAACTTCTCTTTGCTGGCCGTATAAGTTGGGGACCATAACCCTAATGAATACACATATATAGATATGTGTGTTGTGATATTTCTAATTTGGCCCCTCATCAAATTAGAATTATCTCCGGTATCTACACATTAATTCCATGACAATTATACCCTTAAGCCAATTTTCCAAATAGACCACTTTAATTTGGCTTAATTATTTAGATAGTCCAACATAATTAATTTTACATGTGTGACCCATATTATTGAATAATTCCAACAATCTTCCATTGGGCCACATATGTAACCTTATAATTGTGTTAACCTTAGTGAGCTCATAAATTGCTATCTTAATCCTTAGGGTATATCCGGACAATCTCGTCCATTAACCATATCAACATAGGATCAAAGCGGCATTCGCCACATATAGCGTAACTAAACCATCAATGGTCACATATACCAATATAGCTAAATGATATTGATCAATCATGGATGTGTAGCATGGAAATTACACGCAATGTGATCAATACATGTCTATTTCCATCTGGTCCTCCTTAACTTTAATGATATCAATACTTTAGCATAATGAAAATAGAATGAACTGAATTTCCATATATCTGATCAGATAAATATCCAAAATACTTTAATACATAAATGTGTCCAAAACCAAATAGCACCCAAATACATAAAATATAAACTCCCACTAAACTGACATATCATCAAATGAGATAACACCCATATGAGCAATGTGCTCATGAAAGACCTTGGGTGGTAACCCTTTTGTGAGCGGATCCGCTAACATGGAGTTTGTCCCAATGTGCTCTATGGACACTTCACCATTCTGAATTCTCTCCTTCACAACTCAGAACTTTATGTCAATATGCTTTGACTTATACGAGCTCCTGTTATTATTAGAATATAGTACTGCTGATTTATTGTCACAATATAACTTGAGTGGTCTTTCAACATCCTCCAGAATGCGCAGCCCAGTGACAAAATTTCGCAACCATATTCCATGATTAGATGCCTCAAAACATGCTATAAACTCTGCTGCCATAGTGGACGAAGCTATGAGTATTTGTTTGACACTCTTCCAAGATATAGCTCCTCCAGCTAACATGTAAACATAACCTGACGTGGATCTCCTGCTGTCTTAATATCCAGCAAAATCAGAGTCGGAATACCCTATGATCTCCAGCTGATCCGATCTCCTATAAGTGAGCATCTAATCCTTTGTTCTCTGTAAGTATCTCATGACCCGTTTGGCTGCTTTCCAATGATCCATCCCAGGGTAACTTAAATATCTGTCTAGAATTCCAACTATGTACGCAATATCCGGACGCGTACACACCTGAGCATACATTAGAATCCCCACAGCTGATGAATAGGGGATCAATTGCATTTTCTTAATTTCAAGGCTATTCTTAAGGCACTGATTGAGACTGAACTTGTCTCCTTTAGCGACTGGGGTGTCACCTGGTTTGCATTCTTGCATGCCAAATTTTTTAAGCACTTTATCGATATAGCTTTTTGTGATAATCCAAGAATACTTCGAAAACGATCTCGATGTATTTGAATTCCTAATACAAAAGAGGCGTCACCAAGATCTTTCATCTCAAAGTTATTTGATAGAAATTTCTTAGTGTCATGCAATATGCCTATATCATTTGTGGCAAGCAGTATGTCATCAACATACAAAACCAGAAAAATAATTTTACTCCCACTGAATTTGTGATACACACAATCTTCAACAACGTTAACCTCAAAACCAAACGAGGTAACAACTTGGTGAAATTTATAGTACCACTGACGAGAAGCTTGCTTGAGTCCATAAATAAATTTTGTCAATTTGCAAACCATATTCTTTGGATCTCCCGACACAAAGTTTTCTGGCTGTACCATATAAATAGTTTCGTCAATGTTACCATTGAGAAACGCCGTTTTGATATCCATTTGATGTAACTCAAGATCAAAATGTGCAACAAGTGCCATGATTGTTCTAAAAGAGTCTTTCGAAGAAACCGGAGAGAAAGTCTCTTTAAAATCAATCCCTTCCTTTTGAGTAAAGCCTTTAGCTACAAGACGTGCTTTATACTTCTCCACATTACCCTTCGAATCCTTCTTGGTTTTAAATATCCATTTACAACCAATGGACTTCATATCTTTTGGTAATGGGACAAGTTCCCAAACTTTATTGTCTTGCATGGACTTATACTCATTCATTGCATCAATCCACTTTTGAGAATTGGAACTTTCTATGGCCTGACGGAAGTTGATTGGATCATCTTCCAATATTCTATGGTCTTCCTCATGTTCCTGGAGAAATATGATAAAATCATCCGAAATTGCATTTCTTCTTTCTCTGGTGGGCCGTCTTAATGGTACCAATTCTTGAGGTTGTTGAGTTTGTTCCTCAGGAACAACTGCCTCATCTTGAATGGGGGGTGCCTCTATGTTGTCTTGTTGAGGTAGCTCAACATCGACTTGTAGAGGTAATTCAACATTGTCTTGTTGAGGTTCCGGATTCACTTCTTGATCAATGACAGGTACAGAAACCTACACATCGTCAAAAGTGATAGCAGGGATCGTAACCGATTCCTCCTCAAATAAAATGTCCCTAACTTTATTTCTTCCCCCAAACTCAACATCCTCAAAAAATATAGCAGTACCCGTCTCAAAAATTGTACTTTTTTGTGGGATCGTAAAATTTATAACCCCTTGATCGCTCCGCATAGCCAATAAAGTAGCTGCTTACAGTTTTGGGGTCCAATTTCTTTTCATATGGCCTATAAGGCCTTGCCTCAGCTGGACAACCCTAAATATGTAAATGCTTCAAACTAGGTTTTCTGCCTGTCCAAAGCTCATAAGGTGTTTGTGCAGCCGCTTTAGTTGGCACTCTATTTAGAATGTAAGCTGCTGTTTTAAGTGCTTCACCCCAGAGTGACTCTGGTAAGGTAGAATGACTAATCATACTCCTCACCATATCCTTAAGAGTCCTATTTCGTCTTTCAGCTACACCATTCATGCTAGGTGATCCTGGCATGGTGTACTGTGGGACGATTCCACAATCCTCTAGGAATTTAGCAAACGGTCCTGGATGTTGTTCACCTGATCCATCAGATCTACCGTAGTATTCTCTACCACGGTCAGACCTGACGACTTTTATTCTTCTGTTGAGTTGGTTCTCAACTTCAGCTTTAAATGATTTGAATACGTCCAAAGACTGTGATTTCTCATGAATGAGATATAGGTAGCCGTATCTAGAATAGTCGTCTATGAATGATATAAAATATTCTTGACCATTCCAAGAAGCTGAAGGGAATGGTCCCAGATATCAGTATGAATCAATTCTAAGACTTCTGTAGACCTATTGGCACCTAATCTCTTTGTTTTGGTCTGTTTTTCCTTTACACATTCAACACAGACATTAAAGTCTGTGAAATCAAAGGAATCCAAATCCCATCAGACACAAGTCTTTCAACTCTATTTCTAGAGATGTGACATAATTGCTTGTGCCATAATGAGGCTAAATTTTCATTATTAATTTTGCGTTTAGTACTATGTAACTCCACATGCAAGGTTTCATTGTAAGATGCAATAGTTTCAAGTGAATATAGGTTACCATAAATATTAAGGGAACCACTACCAACAATATTTGAATTTAAAGATAGACTAAACTTATTGTTTCCGAATGAACAATGATAACCAGATTTTTCCAGTAAGGAAACTGAAACTAAATTCCATCTAAAAGACGGTACAATAAAAGTGTCTATCAAATCCAAAAAATAACCGGTTCCCAATAATAACCTAAAATGTCATATTGCTTCCACTTCTACCGACTTGCCGTCACCCACATAGATGTATCTTTCACCATCAATTGGCTTTCGGTAGCTCAGACAACCTTGTCTAGAAACACTAATGTGGGTAGTAGCACTAGAATCTAACTACCATGTGTTTCTAGGTACTGAAGCTAAATTAACCTTAGAACAGACCAAATAAAGAAATGTACTTTTCCTTATGTGTCCTGACTTGTCACATAAGAAACAACCCTTAGTTTTATATTGTTGTTTCTTTTGTGCCAGGCCCTCAGCAGCTTCTGTATTTTTTTTTCTTTTTGCCCTTAAAATTTGTCCCACTAAGCATGGAAATTGAATTCGTATTGGCAGATATTATAGCAACATTAACTGAAAAGAGAACAAAAATAAATAAACAAATATGCTCTAATTAATAACCAAAGAATAAAAGATAGTCAAACAAATTCAAAAAATGGTGAACTCCAACTCAAGATACCTAGTGCATCATTAATATCAAGTCTTTGGACAGTGATATTAACTGCAAGTGGTACTCTTGGTGTAATGATCAAACGTTGACAATAAGTCATGTCAAATAATAAGCCTATCTTTGGATCGGGTTATTATTCACATGTAAATCGTATAATTGTCACACATTTATCACCACAAGTATATGTACAATTCGGTCAAGTATTAACCTTCCTTTGGGCTGGCTAATACCCGCATGAATATAAACACACAAACATCCGACATCCCTCGTAGACTATCTACGCAAGAGAGGTCACTTTGGCGACATCTTGTTTCAATGAGTCTACTTAGAATATTGGACAACTATTTCTAGTCATAAAAGGCACCAAAAAAAAAATTAAATGTTGACTAAATTTTACAAAACTGAATCATGTCCAAAAACTTTATATGCATGCATATTTATAAGATTATTACTGAAATAAAGTAATCAAAAGCATAAGCATGAATTTTAATTTGACAAAATTGAGCATTATCAACACAATAGAATTCATGTTCTGAAAATATGCATCCAGAGAACATCAACAACAACAACATATAGGACATGATACAAATAGTCCAACACCATATTCATAAGATTCTCGAGTACGAAGAGACTGAACCACATTAAACAAGTCACATACAAGAATGATATTTGAACAAAAAAGTGGAACATGTTCCCTGCTCCATAAATCTTTTCCGCACGGTCACAAAATATATATACTACCACAAAAATAGTTTGCTTCTTAATAGTATGCAGTATCCACCAATACGAAACTGAAATCGAAACTACCAAAAAACAACTAACTCAAAGCCATTGAAACTCTCTTAAACCCCTCAAAAATTGCCAAATAATGAGGTACGGATAGTGACTACTGCAAAACCATTCTTCCTATATATCTTATGGTGAAATATGCCACAGCCTGTAATATATCAAGCTATACAGAGAAGTTTCAACCTGATATCATACCAAATCTAGAAGTTACCAAAGCAAAATGAAAGATTTTGAATGCAGCATGGTAACATAATCGGCAACTTTGATCATGTGTCGATTTGAAGAGTTAGAGTAACATAATTATTATCTAACAATCAAAACAAAACTAATGTTTTGATTTATATTAAAAAATTCAACATCATGTATAAAGAGAGATCTAACCATTTAGATCATAAAAAAATTGATCAAACAGTCGGAAAATTAACCTAAATTAAATTAGATCGAACGATCTAGGGTTCCTTTAAGCACCAAAAAAAATAACATAAATTAAATCTGAAACTTCAAACTCATGAACCAAACAAGGGAGGCTCTGATACCACTTGTTAGAAATTTATTGTGCCCTGTCGATTCATGAGATGAAGAACATAAATTAAATTGCGGAAGTGTACCTGAATCCATTCGTAGGCTTGATGGATCTTGAAGCAATCGTCTCTTTATTGGGTTTGATCTTCCAACTTGCTACGACCCTTAATGACAAATGTGAATCCGAATACTTTGTCCCTCTCTTTCTGTTGATGGGGATGCAGAAGAGAAAACTTCTCTTTGGTGGCCGTATAAGTTAGGGACCATAACCCTAATGAATACACATAAATATAGATATGTGTGTTGTGATATTTCTAATTTGGTCCCTCATCAAATTAGAATTATCTCCGGTATCTGCACATTAATTCCATGACAATTATACCCTTAAACCAATTTTCCAAATAGACCACTTTAATTTGACTTAATTATTTATATAGCCCAACATAATTAATTTTACATGTGTGGCCCATATTATTGAATAATTCCAACATTATTGCCTTTTATAGGATGATCATTTTGTTTGGTATATTGCACTAAATTATCCTGAGAGTAATAAAAATGCAGTGTACACGTGAATCTTATATTTGGTATTTTCTACTAATTAATATTATGAATTTTACATTAAGGTAGTCTCTAATTATTCATGACAATAGTGAAAAATTGAAGGACATAACTTCAAAAAAGATATTTCAAATGTTGTCCACCTGTGACAAACAAAAGGTATGCTGCAAAAATAGGTGCCATAGCGGATAATTGTCAGAATTGCGTAGAGCGCAGTGATAATGAGAACTAATGTATGGTTGCATCCAATTTATGACCCAGAAATTCAGGTGATAAGTGGGACCCATACGCCAAGCAATAGGTTGGGATCACTTGTGTACTGTGGTGTGGCTGCTTCTTAAAAATCAGAAGCAACTCTACAACCTCTCATTCGTTTGTTTCTCCTATTTGGGTAAAAAGTTTTCTTTGTTGCCAACTCCTATAGAATCTTTAGTTTTCTTTGTTGTCAACTCCAATAGAATCTTTCTTTTTATTAACTTTATTTGTCTTATGTACAATTATTAATCATTATTATATACAACAAACTTATTTTATGAGAATTAGTAAAATATTATCTTAAAAAGTAAGTAGATTTACTATCCAAAAACCATCTTGAACCACCTTGATACAAATACAGTACTAAGTTGTGTAGAATCCACATCAAAGGCACAGTTAAGATTGGATGGATAATCGAACGGGTTTGGGTCGAGTTATGTTAGGACTTGATCATTTTGTTTCGACGGAAGAGGGACTCATGTTCCATTCCTTAATATATCTTGTTACTAGGAAAACTTGACTTTAGAATGTTAATTCATTCATTTATTTATATTAAAACTTTATATTTAATTCTCCAGCGAATTACTAAATCTAAATAATTTGTTGTTACTTTTACAGTTTTACATGATGCTATCTAAACCTATTTTATTAGCACATATTAAACCTTTTTTCTTCTTCTTGTTTTTAACTACCTACATTGAGAGGTTGGTTGGACTGCAATTACGTTCATTAATAATTTTGTTTGGTGCTGAATACAATTTGGGGTGCAGACGGCTGGAGTTGGGATTAAGGTTTCCTCAAAAAAAAAATCATTTAGGGACTCAAATTGGCATTTTCGAAGTGCTAGTCCCACGAGATAAATGTATATCTGAGCATATACGGATGAAACGTAACCGTAACTAAACTAGTCTAATAGTACTTGACGGTATATGCAAGAGATAGAACTAAATTTGAAGAATTGTCCATAAATAAGAAACTTGACTAGCTAGCATGTGAAAATATGCAACTAAATTTGAAGAATTGTCACGAAATATGAGATATATTGATATCGTCTTCCTCTTCCATATCTTAAACATTAGGCGAAGTTAAAATAAAGACCTTTACAATAGGGTGGAAACACAAAAAAACAGGTACTAAAGAAAAATCAATGTACCAAACTTGTACTAAAGAAAGATGTTCATAATATTATTTTTGCTACATTCCACTAATATTATAAATTTTGCAATTACTAAAATTATAACATATTTCCAAAAGGTGAGAGAGATCTCATCTTTTTGTCCATGAATGATTCAGTAGAACTTGGGTCTTGGGTGGCGACTGTTGGTGCAGTACTGCATGAATAAGTGACAGAATAGTGACACGTGCCATATGTGTGTAGGGATCCTACATTAAGAGGCGTATAGAAGTTGTATTGCCTTCTATAGGCCGATCCATTTATTTGTTTGGGATTTTTTATTTACATCAATCATGTTTTCCTACTGATTTGAAAAAACTTTACTTCCTATAAGTCAATATTAAAATAACATCATGAAAAATTGTTTTAAACCATGAATAGTTTTTTTTTACATTAGTCGTCTCTAATTCTAGATGACAATAATGGAAGTTAGAAGGAAATAACTTCAAAACAAATATTTCAAATGTTGTCTAAACGTATGAGGTGCCATATGCAGGAAATCGTCAGAATCGTACAGAGCATTAATGTTTTGGTGCACCCAATTTACCCTCCAAAAAATTCAGTTGATAAGTGGGACCCATACACCAGGAAATAGGTGGGATCACTTGTGTGTTGTGGATGCTTCTTAAAATCAGAAGCAAACTCTAGTAAGCACCTCTAATCCGTTTGTTTCTCCTATTTGCAAAAAAAATTCCTTTTTTTTACTTTGTCCTACGACGTCTTTATTTCCATTCAACTTTATTTATCATTAGTACCTTTACTAATCATTATTAAATGTAACAATCTTATTTTATGGAAAAATAGTAAGCTAATATTTTAAAAAAGAATTAACATTACTATCCAAAGCCAACTTGAACCACCTTGATAAAAATCCATCAGGTCACAGTTAAAATTGAATGGCCGCATCGAGCTGGTTTGGGTCGAGTTGGATTCATGACCTGGTAATTTGGGTTCGATAGGATATGGGTCTATCATGTTCAAGTCCAAATAAGATAGGTACGTATACGTTAACAATTTTTTTTATTCCTAGTAAATCTTATATCTTTAATATATCTTATTTCTAGTAAAACTTAACTTGAAAATGTTAATTCATTCCCTAATTTATCTTAAAGTTTTATATTTAGTTCCTTAGCGAATTAGTGATCCAAATAATTTGTTATTACTTTTTACAGTTTTTGCATGATGCTCCCTAAACCTATTTTATTATCACATTTTAAACTTTTTTTCTTTCTTGTTTTTAACTACCTACATTAAGGGTTGGTTGGGTTGCAATAACGTTCATCAATAACTTTGATTGGTGCCAAATGCAATTTGGAGAGCCAGATGACTTGTGATGGGATTAATGTTTCCTATACATATCATTCATTTAGGCACTCAAATTGGCATTTTCAAAAGTGCTAGTATGTCGAGCGTTCGAGTAATGTGCATATGACCACATGCGGATGAAATATAATTGTAATCCAAAGTAGCCTAATAGTACTTGACGGTCATGTATATACAACTAAATTTGAAAAATTGTCATAAAATACAAGACTTGACTGTCATGTGGAAACATGCAACTAAATTTGAAAAATGGTCATAAAATATAAGATACTGTTGAATCATCTTCCTCGTCCAAATCTTAAACACTACTTGAATTTAATATAAAGACTTTTACAAAATGCACCCTTATGATAAAAACTGTAGGGAGCATATTAAATCTCAAATTTTCAAAATGGTTTAGTTTAGTTCCAACTATAGATAAAAATCGCACAAGCTGATCTAGACCTAGTGCATCGTTCAAGTGTATAATTATTTCCAATGCAAATTTTACCAATCCATTTTTTTATCTCAGTCTAAAACTATATATGTTTGGCATGGTTATAACTAAACTAAGGTTACTTGATTCTAACCAGACCCTACATTCAATCGACTTGACCCAACTCAACTTGGACTCGATTTGAACCTGATCTGGCCCACCTAACTTGGACCCGAACATGATGGCCAGAACTCAGTTAGACTCGACTAAACTAATAAGTACAACCATGTTCTATTTATTTCCATAAAAGAAAATTTACCCACTATATTCGCTATCTCATAATCCGTAAGAAAATTCTAATTAATTACAATTTTTGAGGTAAATATTTGTAAACAAAATCAAACATGTAATCAATTTCAATTCTCGCACATAAATGTTTTAGGTAGTTAAGAAACATTTGTTTTTCTAGTGATTTGCAAGAGCTTTTACTTCCATTAACTTTATTATGCACAACCGATGTGGGAGGAATTTGAGCTTTTGTTCATTTTTTGTGTGTGTGAACATACACAGCCATCAGCCACGGCCACGACACCCAAAGTTGATCGTCACAGCCTTCTCGCAATTGACATCTAGAATGAATGGCTTCAAGAAGCCATGAAATAGTTGTGCAACTTCGTAATCCTCCATAATAACCCTTAGAACTGATAATAGAAATTAATGACAGTAAAAACAACAACGTAAGATTTGGAAAAAAAAAGAAAGAAAGAGAGAGAGATCTTCATCCATGGTGACTGAAAATAATGAGAAGGAAGAGGAAGAAGAAGGACGGACGAACATACTCTCTTTATAGGCATAGCAGCACGTTGCCCCTTTATTTAGAAAAAAAATTCCTAATGACCTCTTTTCCGTTTTTGTCCTATATATTTTGCACACATTTCTAATTAATTCAGTTCTTTTATCTATTTTTACAAAAAAAAAGTCCAAAGCAAATTTCAACCACATTGATACAAATCCAGTACAAAGTTATGTAGAAATCCTTATCACTTCATAATTAAAATTGAATGGATGACATTCTAAAGTCCAGATAAGCTAGGGTACATATGTAAGCAACATGATTTTTTTGGAAAGTATTTTTATTTATTTTAGATGATTTTTACTATTAAAATGGATTTTTATATTTAATTATGACTATTGATGTACTTTTTCGTAGCTTAGATTTTAGGAGCACAAGAAATGCCAATCTTTCGAAACGTCCTTCATGAGTTTTGAAGTAGACAAGTCCACCTTCAATTTGATATATCATATCCCATCTAAACATGGTCCCTAACATTCTTTTGACTTCGTGCAACTTTGGGTCAATTTAGGCTAATTGATCGTTTATCGTAATCCCAGACGTAGCTTCCAACGTGAGTTCGGAACTCGACATCGATCAAAACAATTCGACCAAATATATGATTTTGACCCATTTTGAGCCTACGACACACATGTCAAGGGTGTGCCACTGAATCGAGTTTTCATCTGCTAGTTATTTATGAATGGCACAAGAGACTCATTGGTTAACTCTTCGAGTTCGATTTGACTAAAAAGTATATTTGGACCCCAACCTAGCCAACCCCACATGGTAGAGCCATGTTAGGTTGCTATGACTTAGTAGAATTATTTTGAATTTATTTGGCCCAAATAGATTTAAATACAGTTTTGTATATATATACATATATAAAAATTATATATATATATTGCTATGACTTAGTAGAATTATTTTGAATTTATTTGGGCCAAATAGATTTAAATACAGTTTTGTAAATATATACATATATAAAAATTATATATATATATATATATATATATATATATATATATATATATATATATATATATATATAAGTGACCCAACTAGGAAAACCAGTCTAAGTTATGACTTGACCCCTATAAATGATTCAATTAGTTATCTATTAAGACTTATGACTTATAAAGTCTGGTTCTACCAATTTAGCCCGGACTTGACCCGAACCAAACGTAAATCTATGTAGTCATATAGTGCATCCTAAGACGTCCGTGTGGATATGTATTGTATATATTTATAGTGGTATTATATTTTAATGACCCAGTAGACAATTTTATAATATATATATATATATATATATATATATATATATATATATATATATATATATATATATATATATATATATATATATATAAAATTTTATTTTTTAAAACAACCCCCCATTTTATTTAGTAAGGCGTAAAAAGCCTAATCCTTTACAAGTATACCTTAGGCGCAAAATGCGAAAGCCTATACACGTATACGAGGCAAAACAAGGAAAACCGAAAACCAAAGCGAAGGACCAAACGGCTAAGCCAGGGATAGTAGGGAGTTCTATAAGGAAGGTTGACCATGCGAACATAGGGGTCTTCGTTTGCGACACTGCCTAATGGTCTCCCAAATCAGTCGGTCGACGGAGTACTGGTGGCCTTCATATCTCACCTTGTTACGGTTCTTCCAAATAACCCATGTTGCGGCAACTGCAACAATTTGGTGGCCATGGGAAGCTGACGCCCAGGCCTCTATAAGGTCGTTGAAGTTGTCGGCCCCAGGATTAATAAGGCACCGCTGGGAGAGAGCGTTCCAAACTTGTTCAGGTAGGGCTCCTTGACAGAAGATGTGGTCCACTGTTTCCGATTGCCGTTCTGAGCAGCATGAGCATGCTGAAGCAAGGCTGAAGCCGATAGTGTTGAGAGTGTCATCCGTGGAAAGGATATTGCGAAAGGCTCTCCAAATGAGGAAGGACAACTTCTTTGGGATGCAAGTATGCCAGAAGGATGCTACGGTAGTAGGGGTAGCGGCGTTGCCAAGGATCGCTCTTCTGGCTGATTTAACCGAGAATAATCCTGTAGCTGAGTGCTTCCATTGGAGTTTGTCTGCGTTCGGCCCTAATGTCAGACCGGTACGACGGATACACTCGACCACTTCAGGTCCGGCCCAGATCCGGATCTTGTTCCAATTCCAGTTTTTGTCGGATAGGCCCCACAGGTCCTTGATGGTGCTATTACTGGGGGCTGCTGACAGGTTGGGGAGCAAGGAGTCGCCTGTCCAATGCTATAGAAATAGCGACGACTCGCCGATGCCTATGTGAAGGTGGATCTCAGGTTCGGCAAGAGATCTATCGATGCGAATGCAGCGCCAAACCGCTGAGGATCTGCTGTTGGATATGGCTGTCGCTGGATGGATGTGCTTGAAGTATCTGACCTTCAAGAAACTAGTCCATAAGTTCTGGCACGTGTGCAGCTTCCACCACAGTTTCATAGAAAAGGCGTTAACAATGTGGGAAAGTTTGGTAAAACCCAAGCCCCCCTCTCTGGTCGGACGAGCCATGGTATTCCAACTAGCCCAAAGATGCTTATCGTTGCCTCCGCTGTGCCCCTAGAGAAAGTTGCTGAAGATGCTTTCGATAGAGGATAGTACTTTCTTGGGAGGGGAGCACGCGACCAGGGTATAGATGGGAATAGAAGTGAGGACGTGATTGATGAGGATAATCTTGCCTTCCAGTGACAGAGTGGCGTTATGCCAGCCCTCCAATTTTTTCCTGATGCGATTGATCAGGTTCTCAAAAATGCCGACGTTGGATTTACCGTACACAAGAGGGCAGCCGAGGTAGTGGAGAGGGGGATGCTTGATGGGGAAAGAGGTGATGTTGGAGAGGCTGGCCGCTTGATCTCTCTTGATGTTGTGGTGGGTATAGATGATACTTTTGTCCGGGTTGACCTTCTGGCCCGAGCATCTAGCGTATCTCTGAAGCGTGTTACGGACCACTTCCATCAATCCGCTGTCCCTGGAAGAGAAAATAAGGATATCGTCGGTGAAAGCCAGGTGGGTGATGATCGGGCATCCGCTGGCGGTATGATAGTGCTGGAAGTTCGGGGTGCTCGCCATTTTGTTGAGATTTCTGCTCAAGGCGTCCGCCGTGATGATGAAGATGGTGGATGATAAAGGGTCTCCTTGCCTAACTCCACAAGTCGATTTGAAGAGGCCGTCAGCCTGACCGTTGATAATCGTAGAAAACCACGAGTTGCTGATCGATCTCCACACAGTGTTGGTCCAGGTTTCTGAAAAGCCGAAAGCCCTGAAGACCCAGATCATGAATTGCAGTCTAGTCTGTCGTAGGCTTTCTTCATGTCCAATTTGATGGCTATGTTGCCTCCTCTTGCTGGGAACTTCATGCAAGTAATGAGCTCTTGGGCCAACATGATGTTATCTTGGATGTTTCTCCCCTGGACAAAACCACTCTGCTCATCCGAAATGGTCTTGGGGAGAAGGTCGAACATGCGCGAGGCGATAATCTTGGATATGATCTTGTTTTTAAAGGTGCAGAGACTGATGGGGCGAAAGTCACGGAATGTTTTCGGGTTATCTTTCTTCGGGATGAGGATCAGATTGGTGCTCAAGATGGCTCTTGGATAAGTGGCTCCTTGGAGGAAAGCAGAGACCACTTTGATAATGCCAACCTTGATGACATTCCAGCATGTGCGAAAAAAGACCTCCGTAAATCCATCAGGTCCGGGCGCGCTTCGATCGTCAAGGGCCCAGACGGCATCTTTCACTTCCTGCTCGGAGGGAGGTTGTTATAACCAGTTATTGTCGGAGTCGTTAATAAGTTTAGGGACAACATCCAGGAATGTGTTGTCTCTGTAGACCATTTCCTTGGAGAATAGCCGGGAGTAGAACTTCGCGGCTTCCGTTTGAATACCCTTTTGGTCGGTGATACTACTCCCGTTATCATCGACAATCTGGTAGAGGGTGAGTTTATGTCTGCGACCGTTAACGCAGACGTGGAAGTGGAAGTAGTAGTAATAGTAATAGTAATAGTAATAATAATAATAATAATAATAATAATAATAATAATAATAATAATAATAATAATAATAACAAAACAACAATAACAAAAACATATCTATAAATCTTTTAATAAACCCAATAATATATTTTTGTTACAAATAAGTTTTCGTGGTAAATTATTATTATTACTACTATTATTATTATTATATATATATATATATATATATATATATATATATATATATATATATATATATATATATATATATATATATATATTTGATAATAAAATAAATAAAAATATTAATGACAACAATGCTACCCTATAAAAATTACATATAAAAAAAATAATGATTATTAAAATTTAATAATTAATAATACCGTAATATATATACCCTATTTTCTCCAGTGTATATAAACCATGGTAGTAATAATAACAATAATAACAATAACAACAACAACAACAGATACCCTAATCTACTTCTCCCCCCCCCCCCTCCTATACAAAAAAATAATTAATAAAATAATAAGTAAAGAGGAACTCAAAAAAAGGGAAAAGAGAAGGGGAGAGAGAGAGAGAGAGAGAGAGAGAGAGAGAGGGGGGGAGAGATCGAGAAGACGGCTCACCGAGCTCCATGTGCGCGGAGGAAAACGCAGCGACGAAGCAACTTAAGGGGCTGGCTAGATCTGGTGGCGGTTCGAGGCGGCTCTCGTCATCACCGGTGCTGGGAGCTGTTGGTCTGGGAACCGCGGGTGCGGTGGTGCCAGGCAGATCTATAGCTACGGCGAGTGCTGCGGTGGTCATCAGTCACTGGACTCAGCGAGGTCGGTGGTTATGGCTCCAGTGGTCGAATACTAGGACTCCGGCGTGAAGGCGGTGGAGGCATGTGAGTTTGGTGGTAGTTATGTTTGGGGTTTTTGGTGCAGTGGTGATGATTAGGTGCTGGCGGTAGTTGTGGGTTGTAGCCACGACCAAATGTTGGGGAGGAAAAGGAGGAAGTCGGAGGTAGTGCTGGTAGACGAGGGTGGCGATGTTGGCGGTGTTGGTTCGGCCAAAGGGTGGATTTGAAGTCGGGGAAGAGGGGTTCTAGGTTTGGTGGTGTTGTCGGTTGTTGTGGCAGTTGTGGTGGTCGGTGGTCGCCAGGATTCTGACGAGATAGCCGAAGAACTGGTGGGGACAGGCTGGGACGGGGGGTGGCCAAGGCAGCGCGGCGGCGGATTAGGGTTAGAATTAGGGATTTGGGTTTAGGGATTGTTTCCAAGTGTCAGACACAGAAATTTTGTGTATTGGTATCGTGTGTAGCTCCCCTTCCTGAATTTTTTTGAAATACTTTCTATTATTCATTTTATTTAAAGGGTGATTTTTAGAATTGTATAAATAATTATTTTAATTAATTATTACGGTAGATACCTTTAGCCATGGTGGAGTTTTGGAGTACAAGGTGACTAGGAATCATGGCACGGATAGTGCAGCAGCGTGCTTTGACTAGTGAATTAGCCCTGGTAGGGAAAATCGAGCCATAATAATGCCCTAACTAGGAAAACCAGGCCAAGTTACGACTTGACTCCTACAAATAATTTAATTATTTATTAATTAAGAATATAGATTTTTAGGTGACCCGGTTGTGCCATTTCAGTCCGGACTGAATCCGAACCAAGCCCAAGTGCATGTGGAGGGGTAGAGCGCCTAAGGATGTCCATGTGGATGTACAGATTAGTCTTTTTAAATTGATTAGTGACCTATTAGGACTTTTACAAAAGACAGTTATATTATATATGCTTGCCATATAGAATTAATGTTTATTGAATGTATAGTGAATATTTCCTTAACATATATTTTGGATGTGAAATTTATGCAGGCTATATATATATATATATATATATATATATATATATATATATATATATATATATATATATATATATATATGGCTAAGCAATTTTGATTAGTTATATAAAGATTAGTATATAAATTATGGATTCTATATTATAAATATTGATTAGGCTTAATATTTATGGCTTGTATTTGTATTTATGGTGCATATTTTGTAGCTTATATTAATATATGGTATATATGTATAGGACATATATATATATATATATATATATATATATATATATATATATATATATATATATATATATATATATATATATATGGAGTAAAAATATATATATATATATATATATATATATATATATATATATATATATATATATATATATATATATATATATATATATATATAGGATCCGGATCAAGAGCCCCGCCCGCAGAGCCCCGCCGAAGCCCCGCCCCCCCCTGCACCATCGGATCGAGCGGGGCCCGCGAGGGGCCCATACGATGCCGCGCGATCCAACGGCCAAGGATCGCGGGGCTTCGGCGGGGCTCCGAAAACGGGGCTCCCGATCCGGACCCATATATATATATATATATATATATATATATATATATATATATATATATATATATATATAGGGAGCGGATCGGGAGCCCCGCCCGCGGAGCCCCGCCGAAGCCCCGCCCCCCCTTAGCCGTTGGATCGCGCGGGCGGGCGCGGGCCCCACGCGGGCCCCACGCGATCCGACGGTGCAGGGGGGGCGGGGCTTCGGCGGGGCTCCGCGGGCGGGGCTCCCGATCCGCTCCCTATATATATTTATTTACTCCATATATATATATATATATGGAAGCGGATCAAAGGCCCCGCCCGCGGAGCCCCACCGAAGCCCCGCCCCCCCTACACCGTCGGATCGCGTGGGGCCCGCGTGGGGCCCGCGCCCGCCCGCGCGATCCAACGGCTAAGGGGGGGCGGGGCTTCGGCGGGGCTCCGCGGGCGGGGCTCCCGATCCGCTCCCATATATATATATATATATGGAGTAAATAAATAAAAAGGAAAACAAACAAAGAAAAATAAAACAAACAAAAATCCAAATAGAAGCCAGCCCAGACCCCCACAGCGGCCAAGCTCGGCCCAACTCCCTACCCCTAAAACCCAACTCGAGCGTGATGTACACGCAGCGCACAGTATGTATATATATAGAGAGATGAGACGAGAGGGAGAAGGAAGTCGACAGACCAAAACCCTAACTCCCAGCGACCCCCCAGCCTACGCGCGCCGCCCCGACGCAGCCGCCGCCGGCCGAAAAAATCGCGCATGCGCGCTGGTGGAAACAGCAACTATAGCAGCAGCAGCAAACGACGGTGAATAGGCCGACTTTGCGGCGCTGGTTCTCAACGATCGTTCGATCGTTTCCAGAACCGATTTCACAGGTACAAACCTAACTTATACACCTTCTAATATACTGGATATTGTCGAAGCAAAGTGAATCGAAATCGATATAAATCGATGCCAAAAATGACAAAAAACTGTCAAAACAGGACAGAATTGCGAACCCATGAACCTGTTTTGGATGGCCGATTTCGGTCGTAACAGTGAGCGACTTAAGAATCTAATTGAATAGCCTTATAGAAAATATATACGAGGGCAGAAACATTTTTATGGATCCTGATTTTATTAAGTAGGTTCAAAGTTATTCGATTCTAAAGTTTAGCAAAAACCTATTTTCAAAATAGTAGAAATATTAAAAAAACCCTTCGATACGACGTACGTCCCGCCAAACCAGGCGACGTGGTCACGAACCGAAAGCATCGAAAGGTGCGTAACGGCTTCGTGGACGTGTAGGCTTTGACGGAATTCAAATTGGTCGTGTGTGCGCGACGAATTTGATGCGTATCCGTCGAAATTCACCGTATCGGCCTCTGTGCAAATTTCTCAATTAGTTCGTGTACGTTCGTCAGATCGAGACGAAACTTGCGCCAACAGGACCGTATCATTTTTCTGGTCCTGTATAAAAGTTTGGTCCGATTCTGAGACAGTTGATCGGATCACAGTTTCGCAGGCCCCACGATCCGATTCAACGGACAATTTTGTGCATGGCCCACCGAAATCCACAATTGGACATATCTTTGGTTCGTATCATCGAAACAAATCCGTAGACATGTAGTTTGACGACCTTAGAGACCATTGACTTTGGCACGATTTTCGGTGCAAAGCGGGTCCAACGACGGATACCGTTTTGGCCCAAATTATCGTTTTGCTCCTGTGTCCAGAATTGGACTTAAGGATAGACAATTTTAGCTAATTTGACTATTCTGGGAATGTTAGTAATGTTTATTCCAGCTTTCGGAGACAGTTGTGATGAATTGGACTTTATGGCTTAGCAGTTGACTATATTTTGTTGGATCTGCGTGCAACCTCCAGACAAGTATACCTTACCGAACATATACAGTATTTACATTGTTTTCTCTTTCTTTATTGTATTTTTTATATTGTCACATGATCCCATATTGTGTTTGATCTGCCTTGATTATTTTACTTGTTCTAGAATACGTGCACGTATAGGATATTCGACATTGCTTGATTATTGGTCTTTTCGTGTTACCTTGTCTCGTGATTGAGTTATCAGTTTCTATATCCTGTTCCTGACTTGACTATTCTTGACTGGGAGTATCTTGCATTGTACTACAGTTGAGATATACTATAGATTGGAAGTATCTTACATTGTACTACGACCTATAGCCGATTCTTTATCTTAATATTGCTTGATTGACTTGACTTGAGATATACTATAGATTGGGAGTATCTTACATTGTACTACGACCTATAGCATATATTGATTGATTGATTGACTTGATTTGCGACATTATGAATTGGGAGTATCTTGTATTGTACTACAATTTATAGGAGTTTGCTTGACCTTGTATCCTTTAGGAGAGGAGATCGATACTAGAATTGGCTAATCTCGACTAAGAGTATCCTGCTTTGTACGTCAATTGAAACACTATAGATTGGGAGTATCTTATATTGTACTACAAGCTATAGGAGTTATGATTGATAGTTAGCCAAGTTTAGTATTACATTTCCACACGACTCGTCATCCTTAGATGTTCTTCTTGCAGTATTCTTATCCTCCATACATGTTATTTACTGTCATATTAGTAGGCATATTTTATGTATCTTGCTAGTCCTCTGAGGACCTGATGATCTCTTCAGGTAGCTGATTGCACGGGGTTAGTTAGCCGAGCATGTGGTAGTTGACTTCAGTCGCATGATTCAGGTATTTAGTTAGTGTTATTGATTTACTATCTTTCTCGTGCTTTTATGATATATCCTGCTTATCAGCTTAGCTTTATAGACTCATATTATTCTTGGAGTCTAATCGGACATATATGCTAGTGGGCTGCAGACCATGACCCATAATTGTTCATTCATATTTCATATTCTTATTGTGGATTGAGATATAGATTGCATTGCCATGATTTGGCAGTATACCATAGCCTTGAAAGCGTTTACGTATTCGAGTCGGGCTGGGGTCCGCTCGATACGTAGCTGGCTTGCTCACGAGCTCGCGTCCGAAAAGCGGGTGCGGGTCGTGACAAATTTTTTTGGTGGCCCATACAGGTCAGAGCATATTGTACCGGTTACGTAACTGTACTGGTATGAGCCTGCGATTATGACTAAATCCTTAGAAATCTCAATCCACTCTGCCTTGAAAATTCTCCTAGAAAATTTATCTCTGTCCTTGAAATTTTATATTTGTTCTCGATTATTCTTTCTTACCTTCTCGTACCCTTGATTCTCGTCCCTTCCTATTTCGGGGTGACGAATGATCGTGCTGTCTAGAATTCATCAAAAATTCTTAAATTATAGTGTAATATTGCTTGACTATTGAATATTTGGTTGTTTATAGATAGAAGGAATTATAGATGCCATATGCCCTAGAGATTTGTTGGTAGAATTGTTAGCAACTAGTTAGAAGATTATAAGATTTTTAGTGACCGTATTTTGAGGAGTAGTGTGACCAAAGGTGGGTAGAAGTCCTCAAGTATTCGGAGTTATAAAATGACTAAAGAAAGTTATAAAACATTTTTGAGAGATTAAATTTGAGGAGATTAAGGTAATAGTAGACTTTGAATTTTACGGGTTAGTCATGAATTAGAATTTCGAGGACGAAATTATTTTTAAGGTGGGTAGTTTTGTAGCTCCCCTTCCCAAAATTTTTTGAAATACTTTCTATTATTTATTTAATTTAAAGGGTGATTTTTAGAATTGTATAAATAATTATTTTAATTAATTATTACGGTAGTTGCCTTTAACCATAGTGGAGTTTTGGAGTACAAGGTGACTAGGAATCATGGCACGGATAGTGCAGCGGCGTGCTTTGACTAGTGAATTAGCCCTGGTAGGGAAAGCCAAGCCATAGTAATGCCCCAACTAGAAAAACCAGGCCAAGTTATGACTTGACTCCTATAAATAATTTAATTATTTATTAATTAAGAATATAGATTTTTTAGGTGACCCGGTTGTGCCATTTCAGCCCGGACTGAATCCGAACCAAGCCTAAGCGCATGTGGAGGGGTAGAGCGTCTAAGGATGTCCATGTGGATGTACATATTAGTCTTTTTAAATTGATTAGTGACCTAGTAGGCCTTGTACAAAAGACAGTTATATTATATATGCTTGCCATATATATATATATATATATATATATATATATATATATATATATATATATATATATATATATATTGTTGGCCCATTCCATAGTCACACCCGATTTTAATAATCGACATGAACTTAAGTCAATACACAAAATATACGAACTGCTGATAATCATTTCAGGACGTGTGAAATCAATATCAACAAGCGTACTACTGCATCATCAAGCACGTAAATCATCAATCTGAAGATTATCTTCATTGGGATCCAGTCCGAGTCATTTTATAATTTATTATGTATTTTATCTTTATTGAGTCTAGGATTTAAATTGTAAGATCGACTAGGTAATACTGGCTTAGGTTAATCTCAGTCCACTTTTCTATAAAGCCTACATATTCATATTCCATATTCCAAAAAGTTCAAAATCATTTTTGCAACAGAATTTGACAAATGATCAATATTTTCCTAGACAGAACTCAAACCGAGTTCGGTCTGTTTGAATTCAAATATTAGTTGCCTCCAAATCTGCATGCAACGTTCATATCCGAAATCTTTGCATCAGAACTCTGCCAGAACTCTGCCCGAGTTCGATCCTAGAAAACACCTATAAATAGGAGAGAGTTTTTCATTTCAAATCACTCATTCATTCTTCATCTTCTCTTCTCTATTCAATAAGTGTTTTCACCCGATCAAAAGTTTTCATATCACAACTATACTCCTCTTAGCCAAAAGCCAGTAATATCTATTTCGATATAGAGTCTTTTGGTTCTCAAGAGTTGTAAAGAGGTTGTTCAAAGTACAGCAATTATCTTTGTTTTGGAGCCGGTCGTGCGCTCGTCACCAAGCACGGTGTTATGAAGTTGGTCGTACACTTGTCACCAAGCACGGTGTTGTAAGAGACTGCAAGCTCTCAATTAGCTTGTGCCTTAGTGGATTAACATCGAGCAAGAGTACTCGAGACTGGATTAGTCCTTTCAGAGGGATACCAGTATACATCGCTATGTCACTGAGTTTGATCTCTCTATCTCTTGCTTTATTTATTTTACTGTCTCTTATTTACTGCCATAGTTATCTGTTTAAATTTTAAAACTGGTGATTATTTTTCGTTGCACTCGCACTCACTCTATTCACCCCCCTCTAGAGGTGCTCAACGGTCCTACAATTGGTATCAGAGCAGGTTATATTCTAATATAACAAACCTCAGAGAGTATATATGGCAGCCGTGAAATCAATATTCAACGGTGAATTAGGGCAATCCACAAATGACCCCCACTATTTGATGGTACAAATTATACCTACTGGAAAACACGAATGACTTTCTTCTTAAAGTCTCTTGACTTTGATCTTTGGTCTATAGTTGTTGACGGTTATAAGAAACCGGCATCTACAGTGGTTGACGGCCAGCTTGTAGACAAACCTCATGACAAATATACAGAGGCTAAAAAAGCTAAGGCTAGTCTACATGCTCGTGCCATTAACGCACTGTTCTGTGCAATTGATAAAACGGAGTTCAACAGAGTTTCAACCTGTAAAACGTCTCACGAGATTTGGAAACTTCTTGAGGTTACTCATGAAGGTACTTCCCAAATGAAGGAATCCAAAATCAGTAGACTAACACAGGAATATGAATCTTTTAAGATGAAACCCGGTGAGCCAATTACACAGATGTTCACACGTTTCCTTGATATTACTAATCCTTTGCAATCTCTTGGTAAGGATTACAGTAATCATGAGAAGATCAGAAAAGTGCTACGTGCTCTAACCAAGAACTGGAACCCGAAGGCAACAGCAATCATTGAAGGAAACTATCTCACCACCATGTCTATGGAAACACTGATGGGCAAGCTCATGACCCATGAGCTTGATCTCCAAGAGTTTGAAGAAGCAACCCAAAAGAAAAGTCTATTGCCTTCAAAGCTCAAGTCAGAAAATCTACATACAATGATTCTGATGAAGAATCATCAAGTGGTGATGAACAAGCCCTACTAGTGAAGAACTTCAGAAAATTCCTAAAGTTTGAGAAAGCAAACAGAAAGAAGAAAGATATCCAAGAAAGCAATGAAGATTGAAACCATATGCTTTGGATGCAAGAAGTCAGGACACATGAAAAAGGACTGTCCAACATCAAAGAAAAGCAGTCCATACGACAGATCAAGATCAAGCAGAAAAGCAACAACCAGTCGAAAGTATGCTAACACAAGTATCTGGTATGAAAGTGATGCCAGTGATACATAGGTTTGGGTACTTCCGCTGGGGATTTTATGTGGACTTATCATTCTTGGCGTACCTTGGTTTTATGTACGAATAATAAGTTGAGAGAGGGAACCATCATATTTACTCAGAGGTGATGAGGACGTGGTAAATATAGGTCTAAAGTAGAGCCTTCCTACTCAGAGGTAATGGGGACGCGGTAGGAGTGAACTCGAATGAGGATACGTAGAACAACTCAGAGGTGCTATCAACGTGGAAGTTCTACGTATTGGGTGAAAAAATGCTATGGAACAGCTGGGCTCCAAAAGCATGTGATGATGAGGAAAGATGTGGATGTACTAGGACCTAGTACGGCATTTGTGGTCAGCTGCGGACATTTGTGGTCAACAGAGGACATTTGTGGGCCTATTATCCTTGGCGTACTCCGGTCTTGGGTACGGATAATAAGTCGAGAGAAAACCAACATACTTACTCAGAGGTAATGAGGACGTGGTAAATATGAGAGTTTCTTCAATGTAGCCTTCCTACTCAGAGGTAATGAGGACGTGGCAGGAGTGGGCTCCATGAAGGGTACATAGAACAACTCAGAGGTGCTATCAACGTGGAAGTTCTACGCAAGGGGTGATTTGTTTTTGATGGAAATGAAACAACTCAGAGGTAACATCGACGTGGCTGTTTCGGGAAATTTGTGGATCTGTTACCCTGTTTATGTACTGAAGGTGCGGGCATTAGATCATGAGGAGAGTGTAAGTTCAACGGTACATGCGGGTACATAACTCAACAATTTGGGAGATTTGGAGTCAGAATGTAAGTTCAGCGGTACCAGAGGGTACATAACTCAATATTCTGAGAGATTTGGAGTCAGAATGCGAGTTCAGCGGTACCGGAGGGTACATAACTCAACAATCTGGGAGATTTGAAGTCGAAATGTAAGTTCAGCGATACTTGCGGGTATATGACTCACAATCCGAGAGATAGTTAGAAGGTGTCGTTTAGACATAGTAATTCTTGAGGAACTTGCCGTTGTTGTTTTGGGCGTTTGGTCTTGTCCTCCACATCCGAGATATGCAACCCCAGTTGGCGAGCCTTCTTCAGCTTCGTTTCAGCGCTCGTGGTGCTGATGATAAAGGCCTTCCAGTCTTTGAATTGGCTTTCGTCCATCCAAAGACTGATTGTGGGAAGCAGCCTCTTTTGGCAAATTTTGATCAGAGAAGAGTCTGGGTTCCCGGAGGGCAACTTCATCGCGGTTTGGCAAAACCGCTCAATGTAGTTCCTTGTCAGCTCCTTCTCACTTTGAACAACGTCCATGAGGGTGGACATTGTCACATCTTGTCCTACCTCGTAGAACCTTTCAAGGAACATGTTTTTGAAGCCGGTGAAGGAATGGATGCAGTTGTCTGGCAGATTGCGGTACCAATCAAATGCTACCCCCTCCAATGCCCCGATGAACAATCGCGTGAGGATGGCGTTTTCATGAGGCAGATGGTCGGTCGTGACTTCAAAGTAGGTAATGTCTGGCTCGCAGATGTCTTTCCATCATATGGATTGATGTTAAATGGCTTATATCTTGGTGGGAAGGGGACATCTCTCCATGCAGAGGGATACGGTTGTCGTATCCTGAGGTCTTGGGAAGTTTCTCGGGAGTGAAACATGGACCGGAGATCCTGGACCTCTCGTCTCGCCTTCCTGGCCTCATCTGCAGCGGTGGGAGCCGTCATCGTTGGAGGATTGTTGCCCGGGTTTGGCGCAGTTGAGTTTGAGTCCGAATTGACCGCGGGACCCAAGCTTGTTTGGCCAGGCGTCCTTCCTTGCAGAGTCGGAAGGGCCGCTTTGATCTCGTCTACGAACTTGACCAAGGTATGCAGTATGGCCTCCAGAGTGTTGATGCGTTGGCGATCACTGGGACTGTCTTGGTTGCTGTCCGTCATGAACACCGTCTTTACATGAAGAGAGATGGAGGGAACGGTGGAGGACGTGCCCACTAAGTCATACCCTTGTACAGAGAAGTCGTCAGGGTATGTGGGAATGTTCTCCTCTAGTTCGGACTCAGAAGGAGTGGTACCCCCAGCTTCAGAGCTTGCCTCGTCTTGAGAGTTGTGGACGTCCTCGGGGATGTCGGAATTTGCTGCATCTGTTGGTGGAACTGTTTCTCCCGAATTATCTTCTTGGAACACCGGATTATCGTGGATGTTTGGAGGAGTGCTACCCCCGGCTCCAGCGCCTCCTAGAGATGTGGACGACGAATCTCCAAGTGTGGCAGATTTCGTTTTCGAGCGAGTACCTTGGAAAACTCCTCCCGTAACGGTCGTGGACAACCGCTTAGAAGAGAGTTTCTTGGTTGAGATTTTCGGGCTGGAGACGTTTGTTTTCTTCCCTCTCCCGCTACCAGGGATCTTCTGAGCAGAATTGCAGAAGGCGACGAGAAGCGCCTCGTCTTCTGAGCTTGGGTGTTGCAGTCGTCGGAAGACGGATTGCCGCTCCTCTTGTGTGGCCGCCTTGCTGCAGCAGCAGTTGACAATGACTTGAGTGCAGTGATGTCCAAGGAAGGACTCTCTGCACACCAAGTCCTCGTCCCTTTCTTGGCGTTTGTGAAGAATCACGTTGCGCAAGTCACTCGTTTTGTGGGCCCGGGAGTCCTGAGCATATGAGTGTGTTGGCATCCTGCCTGCTCCCTGATGTGGGGGTAGTAAGAGTACTCGCCCCTGATCGTTGTTGGGAGATTCTTGACAACTATTCTGTCCATTGGCTGCCGGGGGCTGGATACAGATAGTTTTATACAACTTTTCATCAGGGGCCCACGTAATAGTCAGCGGAACGCCCTGATAGTCAGAAGTTGGGACAGCTGACTGAGCTCGACGAGCCCACGCTGCCCGAGACTTCTTCCTTCTAGCACCTAAGAGTGCATAGTAAAAAGAGTCCACAGAGACTGGCACATGAGAGCATCTGGGGTCAGGATCGCCTGAGAGACGGTCGAAGACTGAGCCCGAGCCTCATGAAGCAGATGGCCTGCGGCTGGGATTGTTAGCCGCATAGCCTGCCTGCATGCGGCCGGCATTTATGGCCGCATAAGCAGCCCGCATGCGGCTGGCAGTTTGCATGTGGCTGGGAGCTGTAGTGGTCGCGTGAGCCTCTTCTATGCGGCTGGAAGTCATAGTGGCCGCATGAGCATCCTCCATGCGGCTGGAAGTCATAGTGGCCGCATGAGCATCCTCCATGCGGCTGGCAGCTCTGGCCGCAAGAGCCTTCTGTCTGCGGCTGGCTTTTGTGGCCGCCGGAGTCTTCATGCGGCTAGCGTCCCTCTGCGGCTTCTTCCTGGACCGTGTAGAGTTACCCTTTGCCCTTGCAAGTCCAGCATCGTAGTGTTTTCCTCTGCCGGACTTGGGGACAACAGAGTCCTCTATGGTCTGAAGTGGGGCCGCAAGAGAGTCTTCTCCGCCATCTTGGGCAACAGAGAGTACTCCTTCGAGAGCTTGGGGAGGAGCGAATGATTTGGGCCTCCACTCCCTGCGGGCCTTCTTCGTGCGGGCTCGCCGCTAGACCTGGCCAGCGCTCCCGTCGAAGAGCATTTCCTCAAACGCCTGCTGGTCGAACCGGGCGACCAGCATTTGTTGAGTGGAGCCAAGTTTGGCTGCGTCTGATTGCGTCACCAACTCCTCAGTCGTGGAGAAGTTAGTCCCCAGCAGAGTCGCCATCGTGTTTGCCATTGATTGTAAAAGTATAGAACAGCTTTATGGGAGAACTGAACTTAGACTCACAATACAAACTCGCTTGTACAAAGAAAGCCTAGGGACGAAAACCTAGGTACAGCAATCTAAGTACAATTATTTATTTTTTTCTGGGGGTGACGGTAGAGGCTCGGAAAAGCGACGGCAGCTCTGCCTTACTCCTTGGACGATCGGACACAGCTTCGGCTCCGGGAAAGAAATGCTCTTGCTCGAATGTGGATCGCTCTGTGTCTGGCCCCGTGCGTATATCTCTGTGCTCTCTCTCTTTTCTCTCTGCTCTGCGCTCCGTCCTCCTTTTATGCAAGGGAATGGCACATTGCTATTTATAGGGCTTTGTGATAAGTAGGGTGTGCAGAAATTAATCCTTTAAAAGCGGGCTGTTAGGGATTTGGTGAAGATTTGCCTTGATCTTCTTCGTTTGAAATTAATCTGGGCTGTTAACGTTGATTGTAACAAATCTGGACAGTTAATGCTGATTGCACCAAATCTACGCGGTTTGTTGGAAATCGATCTGGGCAATTAATGTTGATTGCAACAAATCTGTTTTGTAATGATTTGTTGATATCAGCAAATCCAAGTGAATAAATCTTGGTCAATCTCTTGCCACGTGTCCCAACTGCCTGTTATGTCAATTGCCATAAATCTGAATTGTTGAGATTCGATCAACTCCTGCCACGTGTCCCAACTGCTGCGAGCCGCATGGAGGACTGTCATAGTTGAGCCGCATGAGTGCGGCCTCGTGTCAGAGCCGCATAAGGGTGACAGCCGCATAAGGATGGCAGCCGCATAGGAGTGAACCCCAACTGAACCGCATAAGGGTGGCCCCCCACAATCCGAGCCGCATGAGAGTGGCAGCCGCATGGGGGTGGCCTCCAACTGAACCGCATAGGGTGGATCCCACAATCCGAGCCGCATGAGAGTGGCAGCCGCATGAGGGTGGCAACCGCATGAGGGTGACAGCCGCATAAGGGTGGGCGGTCCGCATAGAAAGCTTCTTTGGATTTTGTGGACTGTGCTGACTGTCTCAGAGATTTTCTCATCTTTTGAGGAGCCTGACGCGTCTCCTCATTATGTTAGAGCCGTCAGAGCTGTCACTTTATGTCAGAGCATTAAATGGCCAGCTGCATGAAGTAATTATGGCCAGCTGTCATCGATCTGTTTTGAGCCGCATAAGGCCACGTGGCTCCTTCTGAACCGCATAAAGCTTTCTGAGCCGCATGAAGCTCTGAGGGATTTTTGAGCCGCATGAGACCCCCCAAGTTCTGAGCCGCATGAAACTCCCCAGTTTTTTGAGCCGCATGGAGTTTCATGTTTGATTTTGGGCCGCATAAGGCCCCCCTGCTGCTTTTGGGCCGTATGAAGCTTTCTGAGCCGCATGAAGCATTCTGAATTTTGAGCCGCATAAAATCCTCATGGGCCGCATGGAGATTTCTGGATTTTCAGCCGCATGAGACTCCATGTTGATTTCGAGACGCATAGAGAATCCCCTTCTTTCCTTGCGCTTGTGAAGGATCACATCTCGCAAGTCAAGGACATCTCGATCAACCTTTGCACTCGCTTTGTGGGCTTGGGTATCCCGAGCACACGAGTGCGTAGCTATCCTGTTTGCTCCCTGATGCGGGACTAGTAAAAGTACTTGCCCTTGATCATTGTTGGGGGACTCTTGAGAACCACCCTGTCCGTTTGCTGCCGGGGACTGGACACGGGCGGTTCTGTACAACTTTCCATTAGAGGCCCACTTAGCGGGACGCTCTGATGGTCAGAGGTTGGGACAGCTGACTGAGCTCGACGAGCCCGCGTTGCCCTAGACTTCTTCGACTTAGCACCCGAAGGTGCGTAGTAGGAAGAGTCCAAGTTGGAAGGAGGGAAGAGAAGTTGGTGCCCTTTTCAAAGGAGGAAAGAGGGCTCTATTTATAGAATGGAGTGAGCCTTTTCTTTTTCTCCTTTCCGATGTGGGACTAAAAAGCAATATTTTCCATGCTTCTACAGTGGCAGTCGCGGTTGCAGAAGTGTGTTGCCTTGTCGACGGCAGAGGCAGAGTACATTGCGGCGACGGAGGCTTGCAAGGAGTTGATGTGGATGAAAAAGCTTTTGCAGGAAATGAGGCTGAAGCAAGAGCAGTATACTTTGCTTTGCGACAGTCAGAGTGCCATTTACCTTGTGAAGAATCAGACCTTTCATAGCCGGTCCAAGCACATCGAGACTCCGTATCATTGGATACGGGATGTGGTTGAGAAGAAGGACGTGATGCTTGAGAAGGTCCATACTGATGACAATGGAGCTGACATGCTTACGAAGGTTCTACCAAGGGAAAAGTTTGAGTATTGCAGGCAGATCGTCGGGATGACGAGTTCCTCCACCTAGTTGTGAAGGAGAAGATTTGTTGGAGTGGGTGGGGTTCCCAACCTATGTGGAGAATACCCCGGAGAGCGACGAGCGTCATCCGTGTGTCGGAGAAGCTCGAGGAGTGCATGGATCCTATTTTGGAACATATATGGTAAAAAAATATATGATTGGATTTTCATATTTACTTTGATTATATATTTATGATTGGACCCTTCATATAGTAGCTTTCCATATAATTGGACTTCCAATTATGGCAAGCCAATTATGATTGGATTTCCATTAAATATATGATTGATGCATATTGAAAGTTTTTATATATATTGGCCTTCCATGTATAGATTACCAAGGGCTTATAAAAGGGTGATACATGCTAGTTGTAAAATCATCTCAAAAATAAGAGTGCTTTACAATCTTTGAGAGAGAGAGAGGATTAAGGACTATTGTGAAGGAGAGATTGCTTCGAATAATTTTTCGGCATCTCTTATTCTTCGGAGTCCGCAATCAAAATTTTTCTTCTTTCAAGTGAGTTGTGGTGATCCGTGTTGGATCGGGAGGAGCTTGTAGAGGGTGTATTCTCTTTATTCCATTAGTGGAGGTTCTTCAGGGTTGGACTCCGATCGTCCCGTGGTTTTTCCCGCAAGGATTTTGCACGTTAA
Organism: Iris pallida; assembly: GCA_029216955.1. NCBI lineage: Eukaryota > Viridiplantae > Streptophyta > Magnoliopsida > Asparagales > Iridaceae > Iris > Iris pallida. Next base: position 12,745,393 of record JANAVB010037819.1, read on the forward strand.
AAATCTTTGTGTCTGCGATTGTGTTTGGCATTTTTTTGGTTTGTGTGCTTTTGCTCGATTCTCTCGCAGGACTTTCTGGTTTGGGGGAACGGTTTCCGCACTTCGTTCCCAACATCAAGTAGCCCATAATGACCGACCTTCAATGAAATTCCAAGTAAATCTCATATCTGCTATATCAGGGAGTGTGAACAAGGAGCGTAAGCCCACTCCCACTTCATTTTTGGGCGGCATAAATCTCTCCGAGCAATAGTGTACCAGCCATATAAAATTAGGGTTGGACATAACGGTTCTAGGACCCACAGTTTCGATCCAGTCCGAATCGTAAATTGTTCAAACAAGTCGGTTACTAAATTTTAAAATTTAACGGGACGAATCGTGTGACAATAACGGTGAGGACAGATCATATTTTTAAAGCAAACGAGGTCCCCGTCCGACACTTTTCTTGGGTAGGATAGGAAATTCCTAAACTATCCAATCTGCTACTACTCGGATTTCTTATCATGATGTCCGTTTCTAACTATCGTGAGACAAGTATTATTTGCTTTATAGCATGCATGTCATTTCTTTTGTTTTATGAATTCCTCAATTAGTGAAATGATAAACATATTGCTTAATTTCTAAACACCACCTACAACAACTTGACTATCTTTCATGTCTATAATCCATATGAATGTCATAATTATTTATCCCGAAGTAAGGAATAACTTCCACGGTACACAAGTTTGTCTTGTTTGTTGCAACTATGCTCTTATGTTTTCAAACACTTCTGCTTAAAAAGAAATCGTGCACTTTCTGATTTTCTAGTCTTTGTGCACCTCCGTTAGTATTATATCGTATCATACTAAATTTAAGGCTTAATTACAATTTGATACCCTCAACTATTTCAGTTTTTCAACTTGATAACGTAAACTTTTTTATTCGACAACTTGATACCATCAACTATTTAATATTTTCAATTCGATACCGAAAATTTTAAAAATGACGGTGGTGCAGCCGGCGGTGGGGGGAGCGGGAGCGGGGCGGGCCGGGGCAGCGGGAGGGGGGAGGCCTGGGAGGCGCGGGGCCGAGGGGGGTGTTGTAGGTGGCTGGAGGGTGGCGCGGGAGAGGAGGGGGAGAGGAATGAGGGGCTGTGGTGGAGACAAGGGTATTTTTGTCCAAAAATTTTCAGGATATCAAGTTGTTACAAAAAAAAAAGTTTAGGTTGTCAAGTTAAAAAAATGAAATAGTTGAGGGTATTAAGTTACAATTAAGCCTAAAATTAAAAAGAGTTGGGACTCAGAAATTTTCCTTTTTCTTAAGTTATTGCGACGGATTCAATGACAAAACAAAGCTACATGATTAAAAACAGTAAAGCAATATAAATTGACTAGGAAATCTAGAGAATCAATTAGCACTGTTGTAACAAGAGTTTCAAACTATATGAGTGAAAGAAATTATCACATCTGATTTCTTCAATCTGTCACAATGTCTGCATCCAGGATCACATCGCCTTTCTTCATGAAGGGTCGTAGATCACAACGGGTATTATTTTGGACCTGAAATTCTTTAAAAAAAAATCAGAAATGTAGGACCCATTTGGACTCATGGGTCACTCCTGTTTGGACCCATTTCAAAGGGCCAGGGCCGAACCGGTTTGAAAAAAAATTTCGACCCGTCCCGTTCTACCCCGTCAAAGAACGAATTTGGTCCAGTTCTATAAAATTTGGGCCCAAATTTGGTCTTAACACGTAGTTTGTCCACTTTGCGAATTGACGCCAATGGGAGCATAATAGTTTGGAGCCATAATAAGGAGACGAGAAACACGACCGACCGGATATGTTTAATTCTTCCACCGAATGATAAGCTTTGTGCTTGCATCCTTCTATTCGCCTTTGTACATACTCCACTATGCTTTGGCATTCCACAACACGCGCATAATTAATAGATAAAGGCAACCCCAAATATTTCACTAGGAGATTGCATTTCTCTATTTTTATGGTTTCTTTGAGCTCATCTTGGTTTTGGCAGTGTGAGTTGAAATTCACCTTGCTTTTTCCTTGTTGAGTTGTAATCCAGACAATTGGTCGAACTCGTTCATTATTCGAACAATGGTGTTAAGACTTCTATTGATAGTGACCAAGAACACTAATAAATCATCAACGAAAATCAAAAGCCGTAGGAGAGTCATCTTTATAAAACGGAATAATGCATCTCTTGTGGGTCGCAATGTCCATCAAGCAAATTAAGTACTCCATAACTATTATAAACAAGTACGGAGAGAGGGGCTCTCCCTGACACAAGCTTTGATCGCTGGTGGAAAAACCATGAGGCTGAACTTTTATAAGAATAGAGAACGATGGTGTAGTGATACATTCATGTATCCTATCTACCCAAATTGGGTCAAAACACATAGCCGGCATAATATGGTAAACAAATGCCCGGTTCACCGTATCGTATGCTTTCCGAAGGTCCAGCTTCATGCATGTCTTGTTCCCTAAGGAAAGTAAAACTTTATTAATGGAACTCTCCTTCCAACCCAGAGCATAAAAACTATCATCTGGGATCAAGGGTATCTAATCAGCTTCTATGTTTCTTTGTACAACATATTTATTAAAGTAAAGGCCCCCAAAGATACGTCGATTTTGTTCCCTCAAAACATGCCAGACTACTGACCCAACACAAGACGTATCTGCCTATAACTTCCTGCCCTGTTCATTTTTGTGCTTTGACTTCGTTCATAACTGATTCAAGATCTCTATAAGACGTAGAAGGAATTCCAAACTTGATCCGGTGGATATTCCAAGTTTTTCAAACAAAATCACAACCAAAGAACAGATGATCCCTAAACTCAACAACAACAACACACATGCTGCAGCTCTGATCCGTGCGTCAACCCCAAACATACCCAGTCTGTCCAGAGTAAGCAGCATATTCTAAACCATCTTGTAAAAGCACAAGCTAGATCGTCCCTTCCTTCACCCACATCACTTCCGCCAGCCAACCTCCGGGTACATAGGTCGGATTTAGTTTAAGGCAGTCCTAAAAAAGAATTTACCTTTGTCCATATTCTCCCAGACCCAATAGTCCTCCCCTTGCTCTCTATCAATCTTCACAACACAGGTATCGTCAGCAGGAGCATCTTCTACCGGGCGATCTAGCATCTTCCACTTCCCATCCTGGATAAGGCAACTAATAGTCTCCGAAGACCCAATAATCTCGTGAACATGCTAGCTCTCCCTCTCAATCAAGCTAGAGGGCTGGTCCAAGGGACAAGCCAAAGGCTCATCTGGTTCCCCGAACAAATAACCCTAGAAAGTTTATCTTTAGCCCCACTCCGCATAGTCAACAAGTATTTAACCGTAACCGAGAAATTGTTGTTGTTTCTAATCGACCAGAAGTCCCCCTTTAGGAAGTCTCTCCCTCAATCCCATTCGGCTAAAGAGACTGATCTCATTAATGAATCTCCAGAATAGTTTGTAGAAAGTCGAATTCCTATGTAATGTCAATGATCTCAGACCATCTTCTCCCTTTTTTTGGGATAACACAACTCTTCCCATTTTATAGCGTGTATCCCACTCGCCAAGGAAAGTTCGCGCACATACATTTAACCTTCTTAATCATTCCTTTGGAAAGGATGATGGCCTACATGCAGTACATAGTTATAGCCGAAATAATTGCTCTAATAAGCTCAATCTGACACCACAAAGACAAGATCTGTAACTACCAACCGTCTAACCTTGACTGGGTGTGGTTGAGTAGACCCTCGTCATCAGCATGTGTAGTGTAGTTAATGTAGGCCCAAGAATTTGACAGACAGGGTACCCTCGGCAATTCCCATCTTGGCAAGCTAAACCACCTTATGACAAGTGTGGTTCATGAAAATATTGGACTTGTTCTTGTTAAGTAAGCCCGACCACCATTCTATGCTATCAAAAATACCCTTAACAACATCAAGAGATCTATTCGATGGCTCCACAAATACTAACAGGTCATCCGTATACATAATATAAGAAACCACTAGAACAGTTTTTCTAAAAAGAGGGGTATTAAGCTCATCCAAAACCATATCATCCAAAATGCACGTAAAGAACTCCATCACAATAGCAAATATGTACCTGAGGAGGGGATCACCTTGTCTCAAACCTCGGCCACTTTTGAAGAACCCCACTAGCTGGCCCCGAACAAGAATGGAGAAGGAAGGCGAACAAACGCACTCTCGTACCCAGTCCTCACACCACTTGTCGAAGCTTATAATGTGACATAAGTAGTGTCGGTTCACCATATCGTAAGCTTTCCTAAGGTACATCTTCAGACAAGCTTTATTACCTCCTTACTTGTTGAAGTCGCTAACAAGCTCATGAGCCAGCAAACAGTTCAGAGATAGACTGGCCCTTGATGAAAGTCATTTGATTATGAGAGATAAGCTCCTGCATAACACCCCTCATCCGACACACGTAAGATGGGTAATGATCTTGTATAAATAGTTGTAACATGCGATCGGCCTAAAATCGCTCAAGGAAGTAGCTTCCTCGATATTTAGCAATCAAAGTCACAAAGCAGGATTGTGTTCTTTAAGCAACTTTCCAGAATCAAAGAATTATCTAACCACTTCCAAAACATTAGCCTTTAACATGTCCGAATGATTCTTGAAGAAGGAAGCTCCAAAGCTGTCCCGGACCAGAAGAGTTATTAGGGTATACTTTCTTAACAATAAGTTCAATCTCCACCAAAGAGATCGGGACCTGCAGGACCTGATTCATGAATTGGTTTTTCCATGATTTTTTGTTTCGAACTCCTCAGCTCTGAGTTAGTGGCATGCAATGATAGCCAAGATATAAATGACTAAGAAGGTAAGCTAACTATATATTCTTTACATCTTAAAAGCTTGGTGCTTATGAGAAAGATGAAAAAAAAACCGTCAAACATATAGAAAAAGATGTTATCAAGTTCAATATCAAAAATAAATATGATTGTGTCAAGAACTTATAATTGTTAGGTTTGCGGGTCAGGTTTGTTGGTTAGACCAACAACTATTCATTCTCGGCCAAAAATAAATTGGACCCCAATTTTAAGCCCAACCCTACCATTTTCACACTTGGGTCAGGATCAAGTCGGACTTTATTCAGGAGTACTTTAGTTGCAAATAAGCCTAAGAAAACCATTAGTCATTTTAGTAAACTACTTGAGTTTGGCCCATAAACCTCGTCCTGCCTTTAAACTTTCTTGAAGTGTATCAGGTATTTGGTTGAGCACTTTGAAATAGGAGTACATAGTTTTCCTTCCTGAGACTATCCCATTCTTGGGTGAACTGCTTCAAGATGTGGACATTCCTGTTAAAATTATATCCCAAGAGATTCTCAAGGATATGTAACGGCCAAAGCCTCTGCAAATACCTTTAAGATATTGACTCAATACATCTAAACTAATATTTCTTATAATATAGGTAAGCAAGATTCTGTAGAAACTGGATATTTGGTGAAGTATTCTTAATTAATCATTTAGTATAACTGTACATAAACTTTGTTCATTGAAAGATACTTCAAACATGACCAATATGTTTCTTTGGTATATTGTTTCTAGTTTGTTGTTTTATGGACAAATACATATGGAATAATAGAAATTTAGTAGAATATCTGACTTGTTTATTATTGTGGTGGAGCTACACATATATAGGAGAGGCCAACGCCTCTCTCTATTATTCTACCCGACGTGGGACTAAAAGCTCATTAATGCTCTCAACACTCCCCCTCAAGATGAACGATAGATATCAATCATCTCCATCTTGTTACATAGTTTAAAAATGCTTAATGAATTAAGTCCCTTAGTAAGACAATCTGCAACTTGTTCTTCTAAGCGAACATGATCGAGCTTTAATATCCCTTTCTCTAGCTTCTTCTTGATGAAGAACCGATCGATTTCGATGTGCTTCGTTTTGTCATGTTGAACTGGATTATTAGCTATACTCAGTGCTGCTTGACAGTCACTTAGAAGATGCAATGGCGTTCCAAGCTCCAGCTTCAACTCTGTCAGCAATGCTTTTACACACAACGATTCTGACACTCCCATGGCCATAGCTCTATATTCTGCTTCAGCAGTCGATTGGGCTACCACAAACTGTTTCTTGCTTCTCCATAAGACTATGTTACCCCCCACAAATACACAATACCATGAGGTAGACCTTCTGTCATCCATGCAACTTGCTCAATCTGCATCGCAGTATCCCTCAACACCAAGATGTCAATTGTTCTTGAACCATATCCCTCTTCCAGGACTCCCTTCAGATATCTCAGAATATGAAAAACTGCATCCATGTGGTCCTTTCTTGGATCATGCATGTAGCGACTCTCTACACTCACAGCAAATGAGATATCAGGACGAGCGTAACCCAGATAAATCAATCTGTCTACAAGTCTCTGATATCTCTCATGATCAACCAGCTCTCCTGCCTCTGCCCCCAACTTATCTTTCTGATCAATTAGAGTGACTTTCGGACAACATTCCAGCATGCCAGTTTCTGTGAGCAGGTCTAGTATACTTCCTCTGAGAGAGGACGATACCATCTCTTCCTTGAGCTACCTCGATCCCGAGAAAATACCTTATCATTCTCAAGTCTTTTACTTCAAATTTCTTGACAAGTTTCGACTTCAGCTGGGTAATCTCCTCCTCATCACATGTGATCACTATATCATGTACGTATACAGCAAATATAGTGACGTGGCCTCTCGCATGTCGGAAGAAGACTGTTTGATCTGCATTGGACTAGCTGTAATCCATGCCCGTGATAGCTTTCCTGAATCTTTCAAACCATGTCCGAGGAGATTCCTTGAGTCCATACAGTGATTTCTGCAGCTTGCACACCTTTTCTGTTGAATGCTTCGTGCAAAATCCAGGGGACGTCTCCATGTATACTTCCTCATGTATATCTCCATGAAGAAAGACATTCTTCACATCTAATTGATGAAGTTGCCAGCCACAATTTATTGCAAGAGAGATCAGGATCCTCACAATGCTCATCTTTGCTACAGGAGCAAACGTCTCAACATAGTTGATGTCATAGGACTGAGTGAATTCCTTTGCAACCAATCTTGCCTTGTATCGCTCCAACTTTCCTTCTGGGATCTCCTTTACCGTGAAGACCCATTTGCATCCAACTGCTCTCTTTCCTTCAAGTAATGGAACAAGATCCTATGTCTAATTTCTTTCTAGTGCCCCAAGTTTCTCCAACATTGCAGCTTTCCACCTCGGATATTCCTTCGCTTCCTGCCAGCACTTAGGCAAAGATGTGGTATCTAACGATGTAATGAATGCTCCATAAGTAGGGGATATATTAGAGTAGGATAAAAAATAGACAATATCATGTTCATAACCATAATGAATAGAAGATCTTCTCGCATTACTACGAGAAGATCTTCTTAAGGGAATATGAGATAGCGGAGGAGAGATCATATTATCCGAATCAGAAGGATTCGCATCTGAATCAGAGGGATCCGGTGCGGAAAGTGCATCTTCAGGAGTTAGGGCAAACTTAAGTGAGGGACATGGCACAATAGGGGCAATAGACACAGTAGTGGACTACTGCTTTCTTCTTCTGTAGACTTGGAGCTTTGTAGATGTACATTGTTCTGTAGTCTGTTCCTCTTCCTATACTGGAGCATCACTTCCTTCCTTCTGATTGTATGCATTTCCGTCACTTTCTCCACCCTCGCTATCTCCCCCTTATTTTCTTTGACCAACTTCCATCATTGAACATAGAAGTGACCCGACAACCATGCTAGGGACCATCTTCCCCTCACTCCTAACACCTCCTGTATTAGATGTGTCACCAAATGCGGAGCCTTCACCTAAACAATTGTGGTAGTATAGTTCCATCTCTCTGAATCTAACATCCATGCTCACAAAGAGCCTTCATTCCACAGAAATCAAGCAAGAATATCCCTTCAAAGTTCCTGGGTAGCCAACGAAGACACACTTCACTGCCTGAGGGTCCAACTTCCCCACTGCAGCCCAATTATCCTTCACGAAACATACACAGTCAAATACCTTGGGGGAACAATGTACTTGTTCTTATCTGTAAGCATCTCAAATGGTATCTTCCATCCTAACACCTGAGAGGGCATCATGTTGATGAGATATGCAGCGGTCAACATGGCATGCCCCCGCGAGTGTTTCGGAACATTCATAGCAAACATCATTGACCTTGCCACTTCCAATATGTACCTATTCTTCCATTCCGTCATGCCACTTTGTGTTGGTGTATAGGCACATGAAGTCTGATGATGTATTCCATTGACTGATAGTACTCTTCAATAGCATTGTTGGTATATTATGTCCCATTGTTAGACCTCAAAATTTTTACTTTATCACCGTACTGTGTTGTAACCTTGCGATGAAATTTTTTAAAGCATGCAAAGACATCACTCTTACTCTTCATTAGGTATACCCAGGTAACACGAGTATGGCAGTCAATAAAGGTGACAAACCATTTAAAACCATTAACAGCAGTTGTAGGACAAGATCCCTACACATCAGAGTGTATCATATCAAAAGCAGCTAAACTTTTATTTCCAGAACTTATATAAGAGCTTCTGGTAAGTTTTCCAAATTCACAAGCATCACAAACCACTTTTGCTTATTAGCCTTTTGATACTTTGCGGCTCTTCCGGTTGTGCTTCATCTACCAGTACTGTCAGTGTTGTATCCAGCCCATCCCTGTCCAAGTACCATAGCCTTTTATGCCAAGTGTCAGTCCCCAACTGTCTCCCCATTCCCTTCTCCTGAAAAATAACCTTCGAAATGTCAAAGAAAATAACACAATTAAGTTAAAAAACAATGACACTAATAGACAATAGATTAACAGAAAAAGATGGAGCATGCAAGACATCAGTAAGACACATAAAATGGGTGCATTCAACTGTGCCAGTACCATCGGCAGTCTGAATGCTTTCAAGCGTCATCAGGTGAGTGTAATCTTGGAACTCATCACGGACGCCCGTGACATGACACGATATCCCAGAGTCAATTATCCAATTTAGACTTCCTGGTTTGTAGGTAAATGCAAGGGCATAAGCAGGTATATATGTGCTTGTATTAGCATAGTATATGATGTTACCCCAGAGGTGGTTGGAGTCGATGTTCCAGCGTTGTTGGCTCTACTGTCGTTGGTTCCAAGCTTCATGTTCCTCCACATTTCCAGTATTTTTCTCTCACTAGGGGTCATAACGGATGACTGATTCTCATTTCTCCCTTCTGCCATGTTTGCCTTGTGCCCTCCAGAATAATTACCTCTGCCACTGGCATTGCCTCCTCTGCCACCCCTACGCCCTCCACGACCGCGTCCATCGCCACTGGACTGGCCTCTCATAGGCTTCGTAAAAAATCTGATGAAGTGTTCTGGGTCTCCACAGTTGTAGCACCGTCCCATTCCTGAAGTGTTTGGGTTAAAAACTACTAGAGTTGATTTCTCCCCCGGAGAGCTAGTAGTGCTAGGCATAAGCTTTAACCGCGCTTCTTCTTGTGCCATAGCAGCAATTGCCTCTTCTAGTAATGGGAGTCCGGGTTGTGCGATTAGCATATTCCTCCTTTACTCGAATGCTGGGTTGAGCCCCTTCAGGAACTGCATCATCCTTTGTCGCGAGATATACTCCATGAACTTCTGGTAATATTTCGCAAATGCCGGTTTCACTTGCTCATCTTCCGCACCAATGAGACCATAGTGGTCGAGATCTAACCAATACTTCTTCAGCAGAGCCGCATACTCGGAGATGGTGTGATCTTCTTGGACTACCTTATCAAGTTCATCCTACAGTTGGAAGACCCTCATAGGGTTGTCCGTCCCCGAGTACATGTCTTTCAGCGTTATCCAAATATCACCAGCTCCCTTCATTACTTCCACGTTCCCCGACACTTGGTCGGTCAAGGAGGTTGTAAACCATCCAGCTACAACATTGTTGACGATTTTCCATACAACAAACTCTCATGAGGAGTCATCTTCAGGTGCCTTGGTTTGGCCATTCATATAGCCCATCAAGCCTCTTGCCTTCAGAGTTCACATCACCTGTACTTCAAATAGTTGGAAGTACCCTCCAACATTACTTTCAATTTCTCCAACTTTGTCATTTTGTATGGTGAAGGATCCACGTCTGCGTGTGCAGGATGGGAACTAGTCTCGATCAGCCTCCTGGAGAAGAGATCGTCCACCAAAGCCTTCATCTCTTGGGTCGTCATCTTGCTGTAGATCATCTCTATCATCTTCGTCTTCTTCTCTTCCATTGGCAAGGCGATGGTAGATCGAGACCGTCTTCACCTTTGGTCACCTTCCTCTCCACGTCTATTGTTCCTCCTTCAACGGCAGCGGCATCCTCGAGCGCTGCTACTCATGTCCCGTGCATATTTGCGACCGGAGAAATTGAATGGGGGCCGGCGCTGCCAACGACGGAAGGGGGGGCGGAGTTCGGCGCGCAAGGGGGGCTGGCCGGAGAGGAGGTGGGATCGGTGGCGGAGGCGGTGTGCTGCCGGCGGCGAAGAAGGGGTGGGCTGCTGCCGGCGGCGGGAGGAAAAGGGGTCGACGGCGGGAGAAGGGGAGGAGGGGGGGGGGGGGTCGACGACGGGAGAAAGAGGGCTAGGGTTAGGGTTTGATGGAGAAGGATGACGGCTAGGGTTAGGATTTTGTGGAGGCTCTGATACCAAATAAAAATTTAGTAGAATACTTGGCTTGTTTATTATTGTGGTGGAGCTACACATATATAGGAGAGGCTAACCTCTCTCCCTATTATTCTACCCGATGTGAGACTAAAATCTCATTAATGCTCTCAACAGGGATCAATCCCAGTATACTCACTAATACTATCCAGAAGGAAAAGTTATGCATGTTGTCATGACCTAAATGAGGTAAAGGCCTTCAGCTTGGGGCTTGGCAAAATAGCTAGGGGTTTTAGTAACTGCCACGACCTAGATGATCAATTGGCACTGGTTTCGGCTAGGCAGGCTAAGCTTATGCAAACACGTAGCACCCTCAACTTCCCCAATTCGATAAAATCACAGTAGAAATCAGAAATATTTAAGTGCATATGATATATGACTGTCAACCCAATACTAGGAAAAATTCATGATAAAGCTTATTAAACTTCAAATATGGCATGGGAGGGTGGATAATTGATGAAGAAACTTTAGGGAGACGGAGAAATATTAAGAACTAGTTGTTTGATTGGTAAATATCATAGTCAGGAGTTCCAGGAAGCTGCAATCTACTAGTTTGTTGCAGTAGATTTTGTTCTCACTGTTACCGCTCAATTGCACACAACATCAGAGTAAAAGGCTATGGTTCTGCGCTCGCAGTCCTTCACGTTTAGTAATTCGACGTCGAAAACTTCAAATTGCTTGGAACTGAAGAAAGTGGACGGGCCTACCTGCAATTAAGGTAAGATATGCAACAACATGAGTTGATGTTGAACTTAAAAAAGAAGTTTAGATGTGCTTGAGGCCCTTATTTGAATGTTTCTGTGAGTTCTCATGTATGATGACATGAACATCTATTTATTCTCAAATGCTGCACTTAAAGAAGCAGCTGACAAGGCCTTCAGCTTGGGGCTTTATTAATTGTCATATGACCTGGACGACCAATTGGCCCGTGTTTAAGCTTATGCAACCAAGGGACACCCTTAACTTTCGCTATTCTACAAAGAGCCTAACCAAGATATAAGATGATATAATCAGCCAGGGCATAGAAATCTAAAAATATTTTAGTGGGAGAAGATATACAACTATCAACCAAGTACTAGGAATATTCATGATAAAGCTTACCTGGTGTCTAATCTTCAACTAGCGTTTGGGAGGGTATATGACGATATAACCTATATTAGAACTTGTCGTTTTCCTGATCAAAGTGTACAATCTCCCAGTTTGCCATCGTATATTTTTCCGCTTTTGTTGTTCTTACCGTTGCTTTTGTTGAAGAAGCTTTCGGGAAACAGAGATAAATCTATATTAAGAACTAGTTGTTTTCATGATTACAGTATATAATCTACTAGTTTGCGCTCGTAGATTTTGTTGCTTCTCTTGTTCTTACCATTACCGCTTAAATCGAGACGAAACCCTAAACGGTAATTTGATCACAATTCCAACAAAATGGTATGTCAATTTTGGGCTTTATTATAGTCTGCACAGATGAGTCAGCAGTGTGTCAGTAGCTTGACCTCATTTATCGTCCTGCATATGTCAGGGTTTAAACCGGTACTAATACATGCTTTGCATCCATGATAATCAACATAAAGAAAGTATCCATTTAGGAAGAGAAAACACAAAAGAAATTAAAGATTGATAACTGATGTACTCACAGGAGGTCCAAGTTCCGGAGGAATGATAATTCTTCGCTTTCCCCCAGGTCTCATGTCCTTAATTCCTTCTTCAAACCCTGCATCGTTTTGTAATCATTCAGTCGTTAGCAACTTAGCATTAAACATTATTAGAATGATAATATAGTTCTTTAATTTTGTTCTAATAGCCATTCCTGGAACTAGCGCTTTATTGCCTAGCCGCACTTTGGCTGGCGAGCCCTGCAGATATGTGCTATCTATGCGACGACCCGATTCATTGTAACCGATGTAGTGAAACGTCACCTGTCGAAACAAAACCAAGAAATAATCCTTCTTTTATGCCTTAAGTTTATCATCAGAGTTCTTGACAAAGGCAATAAAATGGTTTAGTTCTTGGAGATAAGAAGTTTATAATTATATAGCAAATTCAATTCATGCTACAGGCCGCAGGTGTTATTATTAGTTGTTCATGATTTAATTTGTTTCTAGATGTTACTGTTGAAAGAAAACTAACTAATAGGAAAAATTACTCTTCAATCTATGCATTAACTTCTAGAAGCTAGCAGATCAAATTTTGTCTATCATGCATTACTCTGTACAAGTGACACATTTCAGGGATAAAGGTCCTAAAGTAATTGGGTGAGTTCCCTTTTATGCATAAACATTCTCCAATTACATGATCCTCGTTCTACTTCTTGTCACGCCCCAGAACCAGAATACTGGAGAGCGGGGGAATGACTCAGCCAGCTACGTATTACGGGTAGATGAATACCGTATAATACGATCAATGCTGTCTAACCAGACGAGGGGGTGCATACTACGTATAAGTCTCACTAGGGTCACTTCACATCTATTGTCTCAATCATCCAAGCAAGAAACAGTAATAGAGAACATGTAAGATAAAGCAGTAAGGCGTCCCAAACGCTCCGTCAAAATGTTCTTGATATCTGGCTTTACAAAACATAGCCAGATTGATATAGCAAAAGTATACACAATTGTTATCAGCTGCAGTCTGACTTAATTACAATTATGCAAAAGTAAGTATAAGACGATCCGACTAACATGTCGGTGCCAAACGGCAAGTATAAGGAAAATAACAAAACGAGCGGGGAAGTAAGAAACCCACTCGAGTCCTCCTGCGATCATCCCTCTAGTGTTGACCATCTTGGAGGTAGAAGTAAGCTGGACCCTCGGGAACCGGCTCTAAATCTGGCCATGCAAAACCAGAGAGGTTAGACCTCTAATAGCAAGTACCACAAGGAAGCACGACATGAGAACTAAAACCAGTAAGTAAGAGAATATAATAATAGATCTCTGCTTGCTACTAGGATTCACATCACGACACTTCGAACCAACCTCCCAACCAAACAAGGACAGAGGTTGGCCCGTCATGTCCTGACATTCTGATCATCCCAGTTAGGTAACAGAGTAGTACAGTACACAACCAAATCATCTTAAACGGCCAATTAACTCCTACGGCTTGCTATTGTGAGTCCCAAGTTATCCTGGAATTATGCAATTAGAGATTCCTCAGTTCTTACTATGTGCGAGCAAGGCTAGTCTATCCAGTCAACCATTGGCCCATGCATGAATTTGACGAGTCCTAGCAGGACGCCCGTCATCAATATACAATATACAATAATAATATAAGCAGATACTGTTCCCTGCCCGTGTGGCAGATTTACAGTATCTGTGGGAACTAGCCGGCCCGTCGGGCACTACTCGTCCCAAGGGGGCTGCCATGTAAGAACTCGGGAATCTATTCTCTCCATGCAATCATTATTTTATTTAACTTAATAGTCTCTACGTTGAGTGAAATCCCACGCCGTGGATCATGGTCATTCAAATGAGTACTTTCGTACGGGGTACGATATGCACAACTCTATAACGATACCAGTGCGGCTAGGTTGTAGGTCTTACATAGCGTAATGCATCAATCAAATCTAACCACGGTAATCATGCCTCGACCATAAAGTACACATGCTTCTTTTGTAGAAAATAAATAAACAAATAAATAAATAAATAGATAGATTGAAGCCTGCATGTGCATGTATGTCAATATTTAGGATCAGCCAGTCGATTTCAATAGTTCATAACATGAACGTGTCTCATTCATTTAATTCAATAAGACGACTAGCCAGCCTCTTAGTTCCAACTAGGAACGCATGATCAATTTAGTCAAGCTAACCATCGTCATCAATGGTGACAAGGCATGAAAGTCAATTAACATTAAATAGGGTCGAGTCTATAACTCTCAAGGTCAAGTTCCAGTCTTACTGGGTACCCGTGAATCAATCAAGACACAGGGCACATTCCACATAACAGTCGATATTAACAATAATAACATATCATGATTTTATCGAGTTCATGCCAAAAGGCGTAAGGATATAAAATGGGCGTAAAATATCTAATAAAATATCAATATACAGGGCTATAGAAGAGCCAAGCTTAAGGAAAATAAAACCAAAGTGACACGCTGACATAAGACCAAGTCAGCCAAAGGCCACACGCTCTGGTCAGGCTATGCTCAAGTCAAGCTACGCTCAAGTCGGGCGTATGAGGTCCACACGACCCCCTGCTAACCAAGTCAGCGTATGGAAGACATACGCTCCCAAAAGGCAGCGTATGAACTCCATACAACTCCCTGCTATCCAAGTGAGCGTATGCAAGTCGTACGCTCCAAAAAGGCAGCGTATGAACTCCGTACGACCCCTCACTATCCAAGTGAGCGTATGCAAGTCATACGCTCCCAAAAGGCAGCGTATGAACTCCATACGACTCCTCACTATCCAAGTGAGCGTATGCAAGTCATACGCTCCCAAAAAGGCAGCGTATGAACTCCATACAACTCCCTGCTATCCAAGTGAGCGTATGCAAGTCATACGCTCCCAAAAAGGCAGCGTATGAACTCCATACGACACACGCTTCCAAAAGGTAGCGTATGCAAGACATACGCTTCCTAAAAAGGTAGCGTATGGACTCCATACTGCGCTGCGCTAAAGAGCGCGCACAGCTCAGTGACGCAGCTAAAAAGCTAGCGTACACTGCTCACTGTCTTCTCCAAACAGCAAGAACTCCATGGATTGAACCCAAAGCTTCAAAAGTCCATAACTTGGTCAAAATAAGTCCAAATCCAACTTTCCAAAGGTCAAGATTGGGTAGAACAAAACTCTCTTCAACATGGAACCATCAAAACTTGCAAATAAAGAAGTTTGATAGATCAAAACCACCAAAATCCGAGAATAACTAATTTCTAGATCTACAAAGATTAAAGCCTCAAAATGGAAAATGACAAGTTCTAATGTGTCTTAGAGATATGAGGAGAAGCTAATAGAACAATAAAAATGGGCTCTCATGTGGAAGCAAGTTGTACTTGCCTATGGTTGGTAGGTGGAGAGAGTAATGAAGAAGGAGAAGAGGAGTAATGGTGTGTGAGTTTATGAAGAGAGAGAAAGAGAGGGTGGCCTTAAATATCAAAGGGGTGGTAGGTGGGAGTTGGGCCGGGTCCAATGGGTCGGGTTGGGGGTTCATCCAAGTGCAACCCGCAAGCAAAGCAAAGGGAAAAAAGCAGAAAATAAAATGCAGGAATAAACTACAGGAAATAAAATTGCAGGAAATTAAATTAACTTGGAAATTAAAGAATAGATAATTAATTAATCATGAATTAAAGGAATTTAAATACAGGATAATACATGATAAATATTAATTAAACACATTCAAGTAGTACATGTACCAAAAATACGTATTCTGGGAACGGGGAGTGACACTTCTGGTAAGCTAACTGCTGGACAGTGTAACTGTTGAATATTTGTCATGATTTTATTGATAATCTCTTGGCTATATATAACCTTACAATCCTCCTCATTACATTAAACCCTCTGTGGAATATCCTGTAGCATATTCTGACATACCAAATATACCAACAGGATATTCCAATACACTTATTCTAATACCAAATATACCAACACTCTCCCTCAAGATGGGCAAAAGATATTCACTAAGTCCATCTTGTCACATCCTCTAATCATGTTTAGTCAGTCCGTCTGCTACCTGATTATTAGTTGGAACGTGGCCTAGCTCCAGTAGTCCACGATCCAACTTCTCCTTGATGAAGAACCTATCTATCTCGATGTGTTTGGTCATGTGTTGTACTGGATTGTTGGCGATACTAATAGCTGACTGGTTGTTACACCACAGCTTCATCTTGGCTCCTTGATTCAGCTTCAGCTCCACCAGCATATTCTTCAATCATAGCAGTTCTGCAACTCCCAAGGCCATAGCTCTGTACTCCGCTTCAGCTGTCGATCTGGCTACTACTGACTGCTTCTTACTCCTCCAAGAGACCAATTTGCCTCCTACAAATATGCAGTATTCCGAGGTAGACCTCATGTCATCAGCACAGCTAGTCCAGTCAGAATCACAGTAGCCTTCGATGCCCACGTGATTATTATTTTTGAATATCAGTCATTCCCAGGGACACCCTTCAAGTATCTCAGAATCTGGTATACTGCGTCCATATGACCCTTCCGTGGGTCATGCATGTAGCGGCTCACCACACTTACTCCAAAGCAGATATCAGGACGGGTGTGGCTTAAATAGATCAATTTGCTCACCAGTCTCTGGTATCTATCCCGATCAACTGGTTTCCCAGCCTCAGCATCCAACTTGAACATCTGATCTATCGGCGTCGCTGCGGGTTTGCATCCCAACATCCCTGTCTCTGTAAGAAGGTCCAGTGTATACTTCCTCTGAGAAAGAACACCCCTCTGCTTCTCGAGCAATCTCAGTTCCAAGGAAGTACCGAAGAAGGCCAAGGTCCTTCACCTTGAATTCCTTGCCAAGCTTCTCCTCGAGTCGGGCGATCTCCTGCTCATCATCTCCTGTGATAATCATATCGTCCACATATATCGCAAGCATTGTGATATGACCTCCACTCCGACGGAAGAACACGGTATGATCAGCATTGATCTGTCGATATCCCATTACTATCATCGCCCTCCTGAATCTTTCAAACCACGCTCGAGGAGACTGCTTCAGTCCATAGAGAGACTTCTTCAACCTGCAAACCTTGTCCACTGTCTGATTGGTGCCGAATCCTGGTGGTATCTCCAAGTACACCTCGTCCACTAGATCTCCATGAAGAAACGCATTCTTCACATCCAGTTGGTGTAGCTTCCATCCACCATTCGCTGCCAGAGAAATCAAGGTCCTGACAGTACTCATCTTCAGCACTGGTGCAAAGGTCTCGTCATAGTCAATGTCGTACGTCTGACTGTATCTTTTTGCCACCAGTCGAGCTTTGTAGCGCTCAACCTGTCCATCTGGGTACTGCTTCATAGTAAAGACCCACTTGCATCCGATTGTTTTCTTCCCTTCTGACAGTTTTACCAGCTTCCAAGTGTGGTTTTTCTCAAGAGCCCCCAACTCCTCGTGCATCGCTGCTTTCCACTTTGGATCGTTCTTGGCAACCTCCCAATTGTTAGGTACAGTAATACTATCCAAAGACGCAATGAATGCTCAATAAGAAGATGAGATATGATCATATGAAACAAACTGAGTAAGGTCCTAACCATATCTATCAGGAGGATTTTTCGCATTGCTACAAGTGGTCCTCCGTACTGATAATGGTGTAGGAGGAGTAGGAAGAATGATATCACCTGAAGGAGAATCTGGTAGTGGTGTAGGTATCTCAGGAGTCGAGACGGACGCAGACAACGGACTTGGCACTGTAGGTACTGGTCCTGCAGTTTGCTTCCCTCTCCTGCTGTAGGTAAATATCTTCCCCTGAGCCGTGGACCTAACACCTCTCATCTCCTACCCCTGTTCCTCTTCACCTTCATGTTCCTCCTCAACCGCGCATTTATGCCATACTCCTAAATCGGTCACCAGGCTTTCACCAATCTCCCCCCCTCGCCTCATACTCGCAGTATCAGGTGAGTTGTTTGAGATTCCCTCCTGACGGTAGTATGGCTCATGCTCCCTTAAGTGAATATCCATGCTCACAAACTTCTTCTCTACTGGGCTCCAGTACACATACCCCTTCTGAGTTGCCGAGTAGCCCACGAAGATGCACTTGACTGCTCTAGGATCAAGTTTTCCAACTGACGGTCTGTTGTCCTTCACAAAACACACGCAGCCAAACACCTTTAGTGGGAGTATCCCACTATTATTTGCTTGTAATATTTCACATGGAGACTTTATCCTAGTACCTTCGAAGGCATCATATTGATTAGTTGAGTTACTGCATATCCCTACAGATTCTGCGGGACATTCATATCGATCATCATGCTTCTTGTCACCTCCAGAAGGTGTCCGTTCTTCCTTTCTGCTACTCCATTTTGTGCTGGTATGTATGCACAGGTGGCCTGATGCTGTATCTCTTGAGCCGACAAGTATTTCGCAAGTACTCTGTTGGTATACTATGTCCCATTGTCAGACCTCAGTACCTTTACCACTGTTCTGTACTGAATCTGGACATGTTTATGAAAGTCTCAAAAATATGTAGATACATCACTCTTATTCTTCATCAAATACAGCCAAGTGACACGAGAAAAACAATCAATGAAGGAAACAAAATACTTGTAACCATTCATAGTAGTAATGGCGCATGGCCCCCAAACATCAGAATGTATTACATCAAAAGCAGACGAGCTCCTATGACCCGTACTAACATATGATCTCCTAGTAAGTTTACCTAAATCATATGCATCACATGCTAGTTTTTCCTTATTTGTTTTCTCATAAATAGCTGGATACAATTTATTTAGAGTAGCGAAAGAGGAGTATCCCAACCTCTTGTGGTGGAGTATTAATATATCCTCGGCACCATCTTCAGTCCTCCCAATCCTGCCTTCTCTGCCATAAACACTAATGCTGAATCCAATCCTTCTCGATCCAGGTACCACAGTCTCTCATGCCAAGTGTCGGTCCCAAGTCTTCGCCTCGTCTCTTTCTCCTGGAAGATCATCTTAGGAATATTAAAAGAGACAATGCATTTTAGTTGGAGGATTATAGAACTGATGGACAAAAGACTGACTGGAAAAGATGGAGCATGCAAAACATTAGATAATTTTACTGAACCTGTACAATTTACAGTACCTTTACCGACCACTGGCTGGAAAGTACCATCAACTGTTTGAATGCTGTCTGTCGATGCTAGGTGAGTGTAGGAGGAGAACTCACTAGCATTGTCCGTCACATGCCGAGAGGCCCCCGAGTCGATAATCCAGTCTAACGATTTAAGGAAAAATATAGATGCAAGGGCGAGTGAGTCGTCAGTACCTTCTGATGGATGGACATACATGGCGACGTTGCCTCCAGCGAAGAATGAGATGGATGCCTCTTCGGTTCCACTCCTCCAGTCTCCATCATTTGACGCTCTCTGCTTTCTCCTAAGTGCCTCCAGCATGTCCATCAGTGTCTGATCCTCCTCAGTAAATGTACCACCAGCTCCCTCATCCCCTTCTGCTACCAGCAGGTTCGTCAGATAACCTCCTCGACCATCCTGTCGACCCCCACAACCAAGGCCACATCCTCCAAAATGTCCGCGTCTACCGAACTGTCCACGTCCACCACCTGGATCTCCCTCCTTAGGTGATTTGGTGCAAGCATACCGATGATGTCCCATCTTCCCGCAGTTGTAGCACTGCCGGTTGTGCTGCCAGGGCTCTCCCTTAGGCCCTGTGGCGTTCGAACTGGTAGCCGCCAGTGCTGACTTTACTTCAGAAGGACCACATGTCCCTGCCTGCAGCTTTATGTGAGTCTCCTCCTAGATCATGGCCGAGATAGCCTCCTCAAGGGTGGGGATCTTCGGTTGGGCTACAAGTAGTGATGTCCTCTGAGCAAACACTGCAGCCAGCCCTTTAAGAAACTTTATCGTCCTCTCCTGCAGACATACATGTCTCTCCTTACAATTCGGATCCCCGCAGCTCGTCCGATCTGAGGAGTGATCTTAATCTAACGACAGACGCTCCAACTCCGTGGCATACTCCTGCACCGTGTTCTCTCCCTGTACAGTGTCGTCGATCTCCCCCTTGATCTGGAATACCCGCAAGTTGTTCCCTACACCATCGTAGGTCCTCCTCAATTTCTTCCACACGTCGTTCACCATCTCGATGCCATCCACTGTAGCGGCGATCGACTGGACTAAAGAATTGAGAAGCCAAATGTAGATAACCATATGAGTGGACTTCCACTCGTCGCGTCCTACCGAGCCCTCGTCCGGCTCTGTCTTCTCTCATGACAGGAAACCCTCCAGGTTCTTTCCTGCAAGGGTTCTCCTCATCCGCCGTGACCAACTCAGGTAGGTAGCCGGTCCATCAAGCTTCAGATCCGGCTCTGTCTTCTCTCCTGACAGGAAACCCTCCAGGTTCTTTCCTGCAAGGGTTCTCCTCACCCGTCGTGACCAACTCAGGTAGGTAGCTGGTCCATCAAGCTTCAGATCGATGGAGTGAAGCTCCAACTTCGTCGATGTTCGTGTCGCGCTCTCACCAGCCGACAGTTTTATCAGCTTCATCAATGTTGCTACCTCCGCATGGTCCAGCTTCTTGATAATCTCCTCCATCGATCCTCCTCTTCTCCGATCACTTCATACCCGTTCTACGATTCACGCTCTTCGTCCTCTCCTAGATCCGATCATGTCTCTCTCCTATCGGATCTAGACCTTCAACGTCCGAAACGATCCCGTAAAAGAATTTGGAAACCGCGGCTTCGTGGTAGTGGGGCCGGTGGGCCGACTGACAGGCGAGTGGGCGTCGTCGGGCAGGTGTCTCCGAGCAGTGGCCATCGCGAACAGCAGCAGCGACAAGCGGCGGAGGTGCCCGCGGAGCAGCGGCCGGCTCGTGCACGAGGTGGTCGGCGTGCGGTCGTGCAGCTGCCGGTGGCGACGGTGGTTGTGGTGGTGTGGATGGTGATGGCGGTAACGACTAGGGTTAGGGTTTGGAAAATGTGGCAGCGGCTAGAATTTTTTTGGCTCTGATACCATGTTGAATATTTGTCATGATTTTATTGATAGTCTCTTGGCTATATATAGCCTTACAATCTTCCTCATTACATTAAATCCTCTGTGGAATATCCTGTGACATATTCTGACATACCAAATATACCAACATAATATTCCAATACACTTATTCTAATACCAAATATATCAACAGTAACATATAATAGAAGACTAGAAATGAAAATATAGAGGCATGCAAAATTATGTGATTTTGGCAAGTGCCGACCGCCAAAGCCCTATGTCTATGTTATGGTTGCTAGTTATGATGACTCAGATGCTTATTATAAGGGTCAAAACGTCGCGGAACGACACCAACACCCACTTGGATGATAACAAACCCCTAAGAAAGAACCAAGATAGAAGAACACCAACACCCACTAGGAAGATAACAAGCCTCTAAACGAGAACCAAGACAGAAGAACACCAACAAACACCCACTTGGAAGATAACATACCCCTACAAAAGAAGCAAGACAAAAGAACATAGTATTTTGTGGTGACTTCGTCACCAGGACAAATCTCAATCCCTCTATTATCACAAAAATAAAAGATTGATTACAATATATGTTGGATCTTTTGTTCCATGATCCAACACCAAACAAATCTCAAGAAGAAGAGCAGATTACAACAAGATCGCTCACAGCCCTGTGACGACTCCTTAAATGAAGCAATCAATTCTTCGTACATATCTACCTTCTCCTGCTGTCTTGAAGTGCGAGCTCTATGGACGAGTATGGTTCTTTTTTTAGAATTGGTAGGTTGTCTCCTTGAATCTCCTCCAAGAGCATACATGAAGAAGAGCTCCGTTAGCCTATGTTAGCCCATATATAGGCTAAGAAACCCTAATTTAGGCATAGGAATTACCTAATTAGTCCCAACACAAATATTGACCTTCCATAAATCTAATGATCCAAATCCTATTGAAAATAAACCAAATTTGTGCGAAATCCCGATCACGGGCATATCATTCGGAATGCCGGTGGTATGCTTATGCGAGGACAATTTTACTCAAATTGTTGGACGATTTTCGTAGTCCTAAGCATACCGAAGGTATACCTTTGCTCCTGTTTTGTCTCTGATACGAACCCTGATCAGCCACGATTCTTTTGTCGTCGTTGTCATAACTCTCGTCGACGCTCTAGCCTCTCCTCCACCTCAATTGACTTCTAAATTTAATCTGCACTATATCCAAAGATGCAATCCTATTTTAAGCCAAAAAATAGCATACTTATATGCAATTCTAAATTTCTTCATGTAACCATTGTACTAGGTCGTGCCTCTTGAGCTTCCATATTATGCTGAATCATCATCTCCTTGAAAATTAAGTTAAATTACCTCCAAGACTAAGAATGAGTATTTCCACGACACCCCGTACTAACACAAATGGTACTTCGCTCCAATAAATTTCTGGGATCGTCACTAGTATTGAACTCCATCCAGCTACTATCACTTACTCAAATGTCAAACAAGTATCCGCATCTGCTAAAATTACTACAATATGGCATCATCAAGATCTGCTTTATTTGTATGCCTTCCAATTAATGTCACGATACTTTGGAATAAATTTGCACTTGATATTCCCACCATCACTAGCGTTAAGTAGAACAATACGTCTAATAACGCCAAAACCAATACACCTTCCCTAGGATGTTACATGTGTAGTACACAAACAAAAGAGCAACATTCCTTGCGAAACCTTTGGCAAAAAGGTCATTATTTGACACTTCATAAACATAGGTTTACATGAAAGTTCATGTTGAGAGACAATGGCGTTCTTCTTCCTCTCTTTGCTTGGAATTGACATCAGTTATGTAGCACGGACAATCTCATTTTAGTAGTGTGTGTCCCTGTTGGACATTATATCGGACATCGACACTCTCGGGCACTCTTCCCTCTTCATACATGTGTCGGACACTCATTTTTATGTGCCTCGTATTTTTATTTGAAATTAAGCAAGGACACTCTTTGAATAAGAACATCTGTCATTATGTGTTCTCATATTTTTGTTCGAAATTAGTCACAAACACTCCGAATAAGGACGTATTTATAGCATTTTTTTTACAATAAGGATAAAAACCAAACTATAGAACAAAAAAGCAGTTTTGTTATGGCATTCAAATTTCATATAAATCAACTATCTAATTCCCAAAGATGTAGGTATTCAATTATCTAACATCTATTGATGAGTGGTTATACAACGACGGTCCTTATGACTTATGAGCTAATTGTTCTACACTTCTTACTTGGTGTGACTTGTTACATGGGCCGTGAATGTGAACTTAGTTTTCATTTGGGTATTGCGAATTAGGTATTCAATATAATATTTATGGTTTATATATATATATATATATATATATATATATATATATATATATATAAAATAAAATCCTAGATAATGCCTCCTTCGGCGAGGTTACTAGATTTAGTAGAGGAAGGGCTGATCACCCATCTCCTCTTAAGGAGGAGGAGGGCTGGACCATTGTGAGTAGGACCAAGTCGTCCTTGGCAAAATCATGACGAGCGGTGGGATCGAAGGATGCCAAGGTCTTAGGCCAACTTGGCCATGTGCAAAAGCTGCGATCTTTAGTGGTTGATGCAGTGTCAGAAGCACGATCCTATAGAGAGGCATAATGGGCATGATTTGTCGCCAAGGAAGAGAGCAAGTCTCGGGCATTGATAGATCCTAGATAGCTCTCCATCATAGGAACGGTGTTCGGCCAACAGTGCTAGCCTAAACCATTATAAAGAGATAGACACTAGTAGGAGCTACGACGGGGGGAAGGGGATCAGGTGTTTACATCTTCATAACCCACAATTTGGGAGTCGATATGTGCTGCTCCTCCAGCAGTTCTTGTTCGGTCGACGACGACGCAGGTTGAGATGCTACAACGGACGGCAAACCAGAGATAGTTGCTGGCAAACACATTGTTATCATCTTAACGAAAGACGTGGCCAATTCGGTTGCTGAAAGGGAGCATACGTTGCTCCTCTATGTGCTAGGAGATCGTCCGTTTAATCATTCTAAAGAGATAGACACCTTTGATATCGATGGAAAGAGATCTTCTGATACCAGTGTGGATCCATCTACCTTGTCTACCCCTTCACTTGTGGAATGAAAAGGTTCTGAGTAAGATAGCCATTGTTGTTGGATCGCCCATCCATATGGACAAGGCTAGGGCAAGTTGTAGGAGGCTAGCGTTTGCAGGAGTCGTGGTGTAAATTTTGTCAAATAAAGATCTACCTCGGGATCCCTATCCAGCTAATGGTGGTATTTTCATCAACTTGTTTCTTTTGAGTTGATCATACCCATGTGCACTACTTGTAGATGTTTAGGACATATGATATCTGAATGTCTAGATAAATCCGGTGATATGCTACACGAAGAGGTTCTGGAAGTACTGAGCAAAATGACTGATACTATGTTGACCTATCTGTCTAGAGTGAAAACTGCAAACGCTACAACATCCTTCCAGACGATTCTTTCTCCTACGGAGTTACTAGTAGGAGCTATCGACCATCCCCATCCTGGTGGTAATGAAAGTCCGGTACAAGTTGACTCCACTATATCCACCACGAGCGGTATTCGATCGGTCCTTTTGCCTAACCGGACTGAGGCCGATGTGAGTGGTTGGTCGATTATGAGTACCCAAGCAGATCTCCCATATGCGAGGGTAGGGGAGCAGACTGCATGGACAAACTACAGTTGAAGAGACTTCATCTGGGCATGAAGTGCAGCAGATGTCGGGAGTTGTGGGCGAGGAGCTCCCTTCAAGGGTTGAAATTCAATCCGTTTCCAACTGGAACCAAGCCGAGAGTGAGACCGAGGATTCATGGAGGGAAGTCTCGGATGAGGAGCTTATTACATAGGGTACTCCAGGTGACCTTGACGTTGTCAATAAGAAATGGCTAAAGCTGATGCAGAATGTTCAAGATGACACATCTCGAGTTCGGGCCCGTCAGAAGAAGTTACCCAAAATAGTTTGTGTTAGAACAAGAAACAATAAAGGGCAACATAGAAGGTTAATTTGATGAAATTGAGTTCATCATTTGATTTGTAACCTCAGTAAAATTGTGATTTGTGATGTAGGGTATTCGGTATCCAAGTCCGGATACCCATGTGTTGTAACCTGCCCAAAATTTTACGTCCTCGATAGTGATGTCAGCAGTTCAAATACCATCCACAACCTAGGGCTCTTCAAAATAGAGTCACAAGTCTGTCGCAGCCATGAAGGGAGAGCAGATATGAGCCCAAGAGATGTGTTTTGTCTCTAGAAAAAAATTGAGGAGCCGGATTAATAGGGGGTGGTGAGGAGCCACATTGACTTCTTCATCGGTCCCGACATCTTTTGAACCCTACCTATCCCACACCAGAATGGGTCTACCAGCAAACCCTTTCCCTTGAGTTCTCTATTGGATGCAGAGCAGGATCATGGGCAGCCATCGAACCCACCCTTCTCTTGGAACTTGCGTGGCTTGGACACGGGATCCTACTGCCTCCTTATATAGGCTTCGCACGATTTGGACATGAGCCTAAAGACGTGGACCCATCCACTATATTATCTACGAAACAGAGACCATCGGGAATAGCCACTACAAGCTCAAGGGAGCCAACAGTGGGAGAAGAGGGTTGGCCGTGTGCCCTAGAACGGGACCTCCTCTGGAGAGAAATCGGGTCTTGAAGGACTTCTATTTTTTTCTTATATATATACACATACATAAGAGCAAAAGATATATCAGAGTAGTAGATATGGGCCTATCCGTGCAACGAGGATACGGTAAGGGGTGGTCGATTACCTCCTTTTGGCAAGCCCCTCACCGAGGAGGCTGGTTGGACAGTTGTAAAAAGATTAAAACAGACAAAGGCTAACATAGGGAGCGGTATTCAATCGAATGGGGTTGTCCGTTCGTTGTAATTGAGAGGCAAGGATATAGCTTCTTGAGAGCGTATTAGCCGTGGTTCTCTTCCTAGCCGCGATATTGTGTCCCTGAAGCTAGGGACAGGTGTCAGAGGGCCTATGCAGTAGACGTCGACGGGTCAGCACGATGTGTGCGGTGGATCAAGATTTGGAGGATCGGCACACGAGATTATAAATAGAGGGGTCTTCGCATTTGCCTCTAAGAAGCCCTTATCATGGGTTGGGGGGGTTGTTTGTTGTTATTCTCAGTCCCCTTCCTCTTCTTCATCGGATAGTGAGGAGACGTTGTGGTCGTATGCAACGTCGACGATGATAGATGGAGTACGATCCGTCGTCATCGTTGACATAGATGTTGCTATAGAAGTTATCGTTGTCTTGGTGCAAGAACTTACCACGATGCCGTGTGGATCCAACTTCCTCTTCTTCCTTTGCAGTTAAGGAATGCCTCAACACTTAACAAGACCACAAGTGATGTGGGAGCATACCCCAACGAATATAGACAAAGCGACAACTTGGCGTAAGAGGTTAACGTTTGCAAAGTATTGGTGGAGATTATGGTCCGTACGGATCTACCTAAAGCTATTAGAGTTCATCTTCCGAATTGGACGAAAATTTACCAACAAATTGTATATGAGTGGATTCCTCCAATATGCTTATCTTGTCAGTATATTGGCATTTGGAATCCAACTTCCCGGATCTATAAGGTGATGTACTTCGTAAGGAACTGATATAGGTCCTATCTTAAGCATCAGAGCCATGTGGTGTTGGAGAGTCTATTCAGTTGGTTCATTTTCCTACGGTCTCGATTCCTAGATTACGCCAAGTTACCCCGATAGAAATAACAGTCCGGGTTGAGATGGCATCAGAACTGTGTTGCCTAGTACCGCCATCTAGTCGGTCAATTTGCCTAATTTAGGTAGTGTTCCGCTGACCGTCGATCCCGTTACAATATCTTCTGATATGATCATGTCTCCGGGTGGGTCTAATTTGGAGACCTCTTTTGGCCATGGAGGAGGACAAGGGTCTGTGATGGAGGGGGATAAGCTCCCTTCAAGGGTTGGTGTCCAAGCCGTTACCAATGATTAGAGCACGCTGCAAGTTAGATAGAAGAAGATGAGGGGCAGCTGAACAAAGTGAATGACAAGTGGCTCCAGCTTATGTAACAGATGGAAGACAGCACGCCAAGGGTCCGTACACGTCGTAAATTAGAGGAGAAGTCAATTGGTATCTGGGTTAGTGCTCGAAGTACTAAAGGACAACATGGTTGTATGGTTTAAATTCAATGTTTGTGAGAATAAAGAAGTGTTGTATTTGAGTTGTATGGTGCTCAGCATGTGAGTCCGGCCATCCATTTTTGAAAATCAACAAAATTATCCTATTTTCAATATATATATATTTTTTTGAAATCAGGTAAATTGTTTCTGGAATCGCTCCCACTGGGATTCGAACTCCTGACCACTCGGGCCGCATGCATCTCTCATAACCACTAGGCTAGAGATCATTTGCTTCAATATATATATATATATATATATATATATATATATATATATATATATATATATCAAAAAAAAAAAAATATATATATATATATATATATCAAAAGAGTCATAGCCCATATGGTGTTGTGCCCTAGTCTTTTAGAAAATTGTGTGTTGTCGTGTATGTTGCATTGTGTCCAGTATCCTTTGGCGTGTCCGTGCAACATAGGACATCAAAATAAATCAATACAAATTCAACAGAATATTATACACTTTATCTTCACAAGATATACACACACACACTTTATCTTTTTTATAATTTGGTTTATTAAATTGCTTCTCAAGTATATCATCTAATAATCTTTAATAATATTTTTATTACTTTTAATTTTTTTTATTGACATATACTCATGTCATATTTGTAGCGATTTGATTTACCTCCTATCTTTTAATCGTGACACTACTTTATCTTTTTAT
The DNA here is from genome assembly GCA_029216955.1 of Iris pallida. Lineage (NCBI taxonomy): Eukaryota > Viridiplantae > Streptophyta > Magnoliopsida > Asparagales > Iridaceae > Iris > Iris pallida. The sequence goes on from JANAVB010037819.1 coordinate 12,773,551, forward strand.
ATTTTGGCGAAAAACACTACTTCGCTCTATTATATGAAGTAAAAGACATTTTCTATCCATCATAGTGAAAATGGTCTAAGAGAACGAAAGGAAACACCTGCTGACCATCCTTGGGGCAGTCACCTTTACCGAGTTGTATATCCAGATAAATGAGCCCATTATCCCTTTTGACATATCTATCAGATGTCATTACTTTTACTTCAAAACCTGGATCAGGTTTCATTAGTTCAATTAGCCCACAAGGTTCTTTTAGAATCACTAAAAAAAATAGCTGAAAAGAAGTAAATAAACGCAGCTTATATATTCCTAAATTTGAAGATAGGAAAAATTATCGAATAAGAAATTATGAACATCACTATGCCACCGAGTATATGCATCCATTAGCCATTTATCTTTGTCGCGTCAAGAAATAAACATGTTTCTAAGACATCTTAGACCAGTCCTACATGGTAAAATAAGGATGGGTGCTCAAATATGTCAAATTTAGATGAAAATATGAAGTGACTGATTTCTATCTAGTCTAAATTCAAAAACACTATTAAATTGGCAGCAAAGTCATAGATTGGCTATTGCATCTTGGAGTCAAGGGCCAATTGGAGCAGAATTATTCCTTCCAACATTTGGAAGCAATTGCTCATGTATTCATGTGATTCGGTTATAAGAAGCTCGTTGTCTTACATATTGGGCACTTGGCGAGGCAGGAGTGGATTGACAAAGGATGGGATTCGCACATACCAATGAATGTAGTCGTTTCGAGAATCCATCTTTTTTTTTTGTAAACAAGTAAGCAAAGAGAGGGTACTCATGGACCGATTGAGACATCAAAGAGAAAGAGTCTTTCCAACAAATTCATGGACATGTGACCAAAAAAGATACAGATCAGAAGAAAAAAAGAGTCATAGACCTTTGTCCCAATTGAATTGCAAGGAATAACCTATACATATAGATAGACGAGAACTCAAGGGCGTAGCAGTAATTTAATAACTACTTCAAAATAGATTACTGGAAAAAAGAAGGAAGCTCAAGCAAGTGACAAGGAGTCAAATGAGGTGGGAATGAAAGGGTTAGGTGGGTAGCTCGAGTAGGAGTTTTCAAAAAGCTGGAAACGGAAACTGGGATGCCGCATGGCGGGAACAAGAAACAGAATACCTAAGTCGCAAGGCAAGGGAGGACAGAACCCCACTTCGACTCACCAAGGATAAGTACTGTGGCATCCTTTATTCTGAAGTGATATAGATCAGTGCCTGGATCTCTTTGGTTCAATGGATGGAATTCGTAGTTAGAATGAAAGTTTCATCTTGGTGGTCGTTAAAGGAAGTCACAATATAGAAGTAGACTTGTTCATGAACAATCTTACTGTAGTTTTGTTGGTGCTTTCTTTACATGGAGAGAGCTTGCTCTCAACATGCCTTGTAAATTTTAGTCCCACATCGGAAATGCACCATGAGTTATCTCAACATATATACTTGGGTGTGTTGTTGAGAGATGCACATGGGGTGGTGACCCTAAGGAGGGAACCATGTGGGTGATTTTACTAGGAGGTAAGAATAAGGCTCCAAGGATTAAGCATTAATGCTTTTGTCATTCTCTTGAATTAATTTCCATTTGGAGCTAAGCCCCAAAGGGGCTTAGCGACTCGGACTCGGACTCGGACTCGGGCTCGGGCTCATGAGGCGTAATGTGGCGTTTTGTTGGCGCACTTTGCACTTAGCACGTCAGCAGTCATGCGGTCTTTATGCGGCTCATATGCGGCCATGCGGTCTTATGCGGCATGCGGCTCATATGCGGCCTCATGCGGTCCATGCGGCTCATGCGGCTTATGCGGCCATGCGGTCCATGCGGCACATGCGGCACATGCGGTCCATGCGGCTCATGCGGTCCATGCGGCCATGCGGTCCATGCGGCACATGCGGTTCATGCGGCTCATGAGGCTCATGCGGTCCATGCGGCTCATGTGGTCCATGCGGCCCATGCGATCCATGCGGCCATGCGGCTCATGTGGTCCATGCGGCCCATGCGGCCAGGCTGCTGCTGCTGCTGCCGCATGGAGGGCTCCGCTGACTGTGCAGATTACAAGTCAGTTATGATAAGGCTGAATCAATGCGATTAATTCAGATCCTATCTTTGTGGGATTTGAATTAATTTCGTTCCTATCTTTGTGGGATTTGAATTAATCTCGTTGCTATCTTTTTGGGATTTGATTCAATCTTTCCATAACTGAATTGGCGGCTAGGATTTCCACCCTCTCTCTATAAATACTCTCTTCTGGCCTCCTTTGTGGTTACTACTAAAATATAAGTCAGAAAAGGAGAAAGAGAGAGAGAGCTGCTGCCGCCATTGCAAGTCCATCCGAGGAGTCAGAACAGAGGTGACTTCGAGCGTTCCACAAGTTCTTCAAACTTGCTGGTTCCTGAAAGCAGATCGTGTGGGGCGAATCTTGCTTTGAGCAACGGTGTTTTGACACCCCAGCATTGTTCTTCTTCTCATCTCTCTCTAGATTATTGTAACTCGTTCTGTCCCAATTGCAACACGTTTGCAAGGAAGAACGAGAGATCTTCTCTTCTTTATTTTCCTCCTCCATATTGTAATCGGGTTATTTGGTATTTGTATCATCGTAGATCTTTGTTGCATCTGTTTTACCATCTTTGATCAAGCTCCGGGACTAACAATCTCAAAGCAAGATCCGTGTAGATGGAAAACATTAATGCTTCGCTCCTCCAATCGGACTTCTGCAAGTTGGAAAAATTCGATGGAGAGCACTATCAAGTCTGGAAGAGAAAGATTTACCTAACTCTTCAACTAAAAGACGTTGATCATGTTCTGTTGGAGGAAGAACCCTCTGTTCCAGACACTGGATCTACTGCCGCAATCAACGCGGCTATCAAACTCCAGGCCAAGTGGAGAAGGGAAAACAGCATCTGCAGGCTTCTCATCCTGAATGCTATGGAGGACTCCCTGGCAGAATCCTACTCGAAGAAGGAACTTGCCAGAGACATATGGGAGTCTGTGGAAACACTGTATGAAGAAGACAAGAACAGGAGCAAAATGTTTGTGGTTGAAAAATATCACAAATTGCTCTTTGAGGATGAAAAGTCCATGCTGCCACAGGTAAAGGAATTTCTGAAGCTGCGTCAGAAACTGGAAGACGAAGAGATGCCCCTTCCCGACAAGTTTGTCGTCGGAGGGATCGTCTCAAAACTTCTTGCTGGATGGAGTACCTTCTATGCAAGAATGCACAGAAAGAAGCTAGATATTAGCTTGGGAGATCTACTTCAAGAGATCCATGTTGAGGACGAGATGCGTTCTCAACAGAAGGTGGACACTCTGTCAAAACAGTTGGCTAAAGCCAATCTTGTGCAGACGAGAGATCCCAAGGGGAAGCAGGCGGCTTCTCATCCCAAGAAGAAGGACTTCACTAATCTAAAAGTGAAGGGTCCTTCTTTCAAGCAACAGAAGACTAAGTCCCGCGTGACTTGTTACAATTGTGGCAAGAAAGGCCACTACAAGAGTGAATGCAGATCTAAGCCTAAACAATCAGAGAAAGGTGAGCCTAATAAGGTTTCATTGGTTTCTAACATTGTTGCTATGATCGGACAGGTCACAACTGTGGGGGTTGACTCTGACTGGTGGATAGACACTGGAGCGACTTGCCATGTCTGTTCTGGCAAGGAATGGTTCGTCACGTACCAGCCGATATCTGAGAAGGTTGTCATGGCGAACCAGGCCCAAGCTGAAGTTCTGGGGATCGGGACCGTGGAACTGAAACTCACTTCTGGGAACACTCTGACGCTTCAAGGTGTGAAGCATGTTCCGACGATTGCCAAGAACCTGATCTCTAGGAACCTGTTCTGCAATGCAGGCTTGAGGATGGACATCAATGCTGGTCAGATGGTGATGTCCAAGAAGGAAACATACTTCGGGAAGGCTTATCAAACCGAAGGAATGTTTAAAATTCAGCTTGTCAACCAGTTTGATGACATTAATGCAGTTGCATTTTCTGATTATTCTCTTGAGTTGTGGCATAATAGACTAGGACATGTTTATTGTAAAAGAATTAACAAAATGTCTAGTCTAGGACTTATCTCCAAATGTAGGGGTAAGGTGGAGAAGTGTGAAGTGTGTGCTCAGACGAAGATCACAAGGAAATCCTTTCATCGGGTCAATCGAAGCACAGATCTTCTGGAGTTTGTGCACTCCGATATCTGTGACTTAAAACATTTATCCACGAAGGCCGGGATGAAGTATTTTATAACCTTCATCGACGACTTCTCAAAATATGCGTTCGTCTACTTGCTCAAGTCTAAAGATGAAGCTTTCGAGAAGTTCAGAGAGTTCAGGGCCGAAGCTGAACGGCAGACTGGACAACAACTCAAGAGGTTGAAAAGTGATCGAGGTGGGGAGTACAGGTCTCATGAATTCGCATCATTCTGCAAAGAACATGGAATCATATGCGAGACTACTGCTCCATATTCTCCTCAATCCAACGGAGTAGCAGAGAGGAAGAACCGAACATTAACAGAAATGATGAATTCTATGCTGCTTGCTGCAGGTCTTCCAAAATGCTACTGGGGAGAAGCTGCATTAACGGCCACTTTCATTCTGAATAGAGTGCCATATGCAACTTCGGACGTAACTCCTCATGAACTCTGGTTCAAAGTCAGACCAAACTTGAATGTCATTCGAGTGTGGGGGTGTCTGGCGTATGTGAAGCTTCCAGATCTGAAGATTCAGAAGCTAGGGACTAGGACTACGAAGGCAATCTTCTTGGGGTATGCCGAGAAGAGTGATGCTAGGAGATTTCTTGATATTGAGTCAAATCATATCATCGAATCTCGCGATGCTGAATACTTTGAAGACAAGTTTGCAAAAGACAAAAACATTGTTCTTTCGGACATTCCGGAAAATGATGTAGGTGCAAATGAGACTGAAATCTCATATGGGCCAGTAGTCCAAGAAGAAGCTGTTGTTGATGAAACAACTCTTGTACCAGAACTCGCAGAGCCGTCAGCTAAGCGAGCGAGGAGACCGAAAGACTTCGGAGATGACTTTATCACCTATCATGTGGAAGCAGATCCGCTTACCTATGATGAGGCGATGAAGACCAGAGATGCTATCTTCTGGAAGGAGGCAGTGAATGACGAGTTTGACTCTATCACCTCCAATAACACATGGGTGTTGGTAGATCTACCTGAAGGAGAAAAGCCCATCGGATGTAAATGGATCTTCAAGAAAAAGATGAAGGCAGATGGAACTATTGACAAGTTCAAGGCCAGGCTGGTAGCCAAGGGATTTTCTCAGAAACAGGGGATAGACTACTTTGACACGTACGCTCCAGTAGCTCGGATGACCACCATCAGGATGTTAATCGCTCTAGCAGCTATACATAAGTTGGTGATACATCAGATGGATGTAAAGACAGCATTCCTGAATGGGGAGCTGACCGAAGAGATTTACATGCAACAGCCAGATGGATTTGTCGTCAAAGGTCTTGAAGACAAAGTCTGCAAGTTGGTGAAATCATTGTATGGTTTGAAGCAAGCTCCCAAGATGTGGCATGAGAAGTTTGACAAAGTTATTAGGTCAAACGGCTACAGAGTCAGCGAGACGGACAAATGTGTTTACACAAAGTTCGCTGATGGAAGAGGAGTCATCGTTTGTCTGTACGTGGACGACATGCTAATCCTAGGAACGGATATAGGCTGTGTCACAAAGACAAAGAAGTTCCTCTCAACCAAGTTCAGTATGAAGGACTTGGAGGATGCAGATGTCATCTTGGGCATAAAGATCATCCGGACAGACACTGGAGTAGCGATGTCACAATCTCACTACATTGAGAAGATGCTCACACGCTATGGGTATAAGGATCTTCCAGGGATCGATACGCCATACAGGTGTGATCAGAAGCTGAAGCCAAATTCAAGGGAAAGCGTCAGGCAGCTGGAGTATTCTAGCGTTATCGGAAGTTTGATGTACGCAACCACTGCCACAAGGCCTGACATAGCTTTCGCCGTGGGAATGCTGAGTCGGTTCACAAGTAACCCAGGGGTTGAGCACTGGAAAGCTGTGAAGCGGGTGATGAGATATCTCAAGAAGACTCAGACATATGCACTGCACTACAACGGATATCCGACAGTAGTGGAAGGCTTCAGTGATGGTAGCTGGTGTTAAGAGGTGGAAAGCGAGAGATCCACAGGTGGATATGTCTTTTCCTTGGGTGGAGCTGCTATATCGTGGAAGTCAAAGAAGAAGACTATACTCTCTCGTTCCTCCATGGAATCTGAATTCTATGCACTTGAAACTGCAGCAGATGAAGCAGAATGGCTTCGGGAGCTCATGTATGATCTTCTAGTGGTTGGGGCTCAGATACCGGCAATACCGATATACTCTGACAACCAGACGACTGCGGCGGTGGCATCAAATGACCTCTTCAACGGGAAGAAGAGGACTGTGCGGTTGAAGCACAGGGCAGTACACGATCTTATCAAAAGAGGTGTAATTGTAGTGGTTGATGTTCGGAGTCAGGAGAACCTGGCAGATCCGTTCACAAAGGGCCTCAAGCGCCAGTTGGTCGATGACACAGCTTGTAAAATGGGCTTGAAAGCATTCTGATAGTGTGTCTTTGTAATCCTACCATAAAATTTTATGTTATTAGTTCAAAGAGAAATCTACTAGGCATCTAACTTTTGGTTCAAAGGAGGATCACTGACTGGGAAACTATCAGGTAACAGTGGGTACTTGTTCTCTGGAACATGGAAGGGATACGGACCCATAACCACTGTTGTCTACTATGTATTTTCTGCATAAAAAACAGATCCTGTGGAAGGGTGGCTTAAACGCCTTAATGAGTTCTCAGGCAGAGTGAATGCCTGGTGTGCTTTACAGGAAGCACGGTAGAGCAGCACTACAAGGAGTGAAACTCCATGCTACAGTGGGGTGACTCCACCATGAGGTTCCTAGGTATGGATAATGCCTCGGCCTTGCAAGCCAAGTCATAGCGGCGTAGCACCGCAAATAGGCAGGTAGCCTAATACTGTATGACGTAATTAAAGAGTTGTAGACAGCACTACAAAGGGGAGGATGGCCCCATGTTACAGTGGCACGACACCACGATGAGGTACCCAGATAGGGGTAAAGCCTCGGCATTGCAAGCCATGTCGTTGCGGCGTAACACCTCAAGAAAGCCTTAGGCTTCATGCTGAGTAGATTGGCACTACAAAGAGGCTGAGACCTCATGCTACAGTAGTATGACACTACGATGAGGTTCCCAGGTAGGGGTAATGCCTCGGCTTCAGGCCATGTCATAGCGGCGTAGCACCGCAAGGAAGCGCAAGGCTTCATGCCATATCTCTTTAATAAAGAACTCACCTATAGTGTATGGAAAGAGATATCAGGCCGTCTCTTGAGGGTAAACTTGTAGATGCCCAAAATTATACACTGAAACCAGGCTGGCACAGGGCCTTTAATGTGCAGCCAGAAGCACACGTAACTACACTTTGTGAGTGGGAATAATTACAATTGTGGTGCAGAATTCAAGGCATAGTCCATTCTTGTATCACATTGTTATTTAACCCATGCGGGAAGATTCAAGTCGTCAGCGACATCTATCCTAATGCAAAATGGACAGTTACTGTGGGGAACGCTCAACCCTGGACACATATATATGTTGTGATATGTGGGGGATTGTTGGTGCTTTCTTTACATGGAGAGAGCTTGCTCTCAACATACCTTGTAAATTTTAGTCCCACATCGGAAATGCACCATGAGTTATCTCAACATATATACTTGGGTGTGTTGTTGAGAGATGCACATGGGGTGGTGACCCAAAGGAGGGAACCTTGTGGATGATTTTACTAGGAGGTAAGAATAAGACTCCAAGGATTAAGCATTAATACTTTTGTCATTCTCTTGAATTAATTTCCATTTAGAGCTAAGCCCCAAAGGGGCTTAGCGACTCGGACTCGGACTCGGACTCGGGCTCATGGGCTCATGAGGCGTAATGTGACGTTTTGTTGGCGCACTTTGCACTTAGCACGTCAGCAGTCATGCGGTCTTTATGCGGCTTATATGCGGCCATGCGGTCTTATGCGGCATGCGGCTCATATGCGGCCTCATGCGGCTCATGCGGCTCATGCGGTCCATGCGGCTCATGCGGCTTATGCGGCCATGCGGTCCATGCAGCACATGCGGCACATGCGGTCCATGCGGTCCATGCGGTTCATGCGGCCATGCGGCTCATGCGGTCCATGCGGCCATGCGGTCCATGCGGCACATGCGGTTCATGCGGCCATGCGGCTCATGAGGCTCATGCGGTCCATGCGGCTCATGTGGTCCATGCGGCCCATGCGGTCCATGCGGCCATGCGGCTCATGTGGTCCATGCGGCCCATGCAACCATGAGGCTCATGCGGCCAGGCTGCTGCTGCTGCTGCCGCATGGAGGGCTCCGCTGACTGTGCAGATTACAAGTCAGTTATGATAAGGCTGAATCAATGCGATTAATTCAGATCCTATCTTAGTGGAATTTGAATTAATTTCGTTCCTATCTTTGTGGGATTTGAATTAATCTCGTTGCTAACTTTTTGGGATTTGATTCAATCTTTCCATAACTGAATTGGCGGCTAGGGTTTCCACCCTCTCTCTATAAATACTCTCTTTTGGCCTCCTTTGTGATTACTACGAAAATATAAGTCAGAAAAGGAGAAAGAGAGAGAGAGAGCTGCTGCCGCCATTGCAAGTCTATCCGAGAAGTCAGAACAGAGGTGACTTTGAGCGTTCCACAAGTTCTTCAAACTTGCTGGTTCCTGGAAGCAGATCGTGTGGGGCGAATCTTGCTTTGAGCAACGGTGTTTTGACACCCCAGCATTGTTCTTCTTCTCGTCTCTCTCTAGATTATTGTAACTCGTTCTGTCCCAATTACAACACGTTTGCAAGGAAGAACGAGAGATCTTCTCTTCTTTATTTTCCTCCTCCATATTATAATCGGGTTATTTGGTATTTGTATCATCGTAGATCTTTGTTGTATCTGTTTTACCATCTTTGATCAAGCCCCGGGACTAACAAGTTTTTCTTGAAGTCAGTAACAATGCTTTTGCGGTCAAATTTCAAACATATGCTATGCAAAACAAGCTCAACCATCAAGATATGATACCAGTTACTCTGTTGAGTTAATATAAGCAATACCAACATAGGAAGCCTAGTACATTTTATTTTTATCTGTAGAAGCACCCGCAACCCGACAATTCCAGCATTCGCTAATTTTTAATTAACAATGCAATTCTTCGGACAGTCGAGTTAAACAAAGTGCTAAAATATTTTCAAATAAAAAATAAAAGGGTAGAATTCACCTTCTCTAACAAAATTTGGGAAGTCCTCAGGTGCGTTGTTAGCCTCTTGTATTTTCCTATTCTGTTCAAGCAGTCGCTTCTCATTGTACGGGCTCGTGCTCTTTTTCTTCGCAGATGCAGTCAATGCTACCGATAAGCCCGTCGAAACCAACGGTACAATAAGTATTAATCCTCTCCTGCTTCTATGTTCTTTAGGACTCTCTACATGTGCATTCCCTTCGTCTTCACCTCTCAGGAAACTATGTTCAGTAAACAAATTGAGCAATAGATCTAACATGACTATTATTGCAATATATTCATGCAAGTCACAGGGAATCCCTTACTTTTCAGTATGCCTCTTTTGGGATTTGGAAGTCCTAATGTTTCCTTGACATGCTACACATTTTCCTGAATGCAAAGTTAATTAAGTTTTTAAAAAGGGAACACTAGAGTCCTATAAGAGTTTTCCATAAGAACAATGATTTTCTCAAAGTTTTTTTTTTTTTCTTTTTGGCAACACGATTGTGCTGAAACTCAAAACCCACTTTAGTTTCAGCCTCTATATAGAAAGAAAAGTTACTAAGTACAAAAGAAAAAGAGCATATTATAAAGAAACCAAAGTTGCAATGTAAAGAAACACAGAAAAGTTGCAAGTACAAAAGAAAAAGAGCATATTATAAAGAAACCAAAGTTGCGATGTAAAGAAACACCCACTGAGAGAAGGAGATAAGGAAGATGGAGGAGAGATCAAGTGCATGGTGGGTTTTGTGGGAAGGATTCGTTAATTTATGGGGGAAGAACCGACTAATTTCACACCAACTAGTTTCGGTTTCTATCCATCCATCTAACTTTGGTTCGACGAATGGACCGAATTACCCTTACTCTTTTGACTTATTGACCGTTGTGTTCGCTATCATATTTGGATGGGGCCTCCGGGGTTGAGATATGTTTGTTTTGTTTGTTTAGATGTGTGACAATACGTACAGAATTTTATGCATGCTGTATTGCATGTCTGTTGAACTTACTGTTCTTCAACTCTCATCAAATAAATAAAAATAATAATACGTCCCCGTGGCTCGATCCATAGATCTTTCGCCACCTAGTCGGGGTCTTATATCTCCAGGGTTGAGATATGTAACTAAAAAGTCGGATTCGATAAAATAAGGAAATGTGAATGGATTTGAGAAGGACTTAGATGTAAGTGTGCACAAAGTTCCGTACATAACATGGGACTTCTCAAAAAATATATTAATGAAATCCAAGACTTCTGGATCGAGCCCATAATAAGAGGCGAAGCAGGCATAGCGCATGCATGGAAGTTGTCACGAACACACAAATTTTAGAGAGCACAAAAAAACAATTGGATTTTGTTTTATATATATATAATCATTGGTACTATTTTATTACTCATATAATATGATGGAATTATTCAGTTACCAAAGTTGGTTTTCAGTGACACTTTCTACATAAAGGGCCAGATACGTATCTCATCCACGTATAGTACTCAAGATCTTCCAACCTTGCGTATCTCAAGATCCAAGCAAGAAAAATTGCTGGTATCTCAAACAGATGTATCGGGAACAGAATTATCTGATTTGTGCGCCTATCTCAACAGGCGCCAATCAGTATCAACCTCGGTAAAACACAAGCATCCTATGCCAAAAGCCAACTTGCGCCAGAAACACATTTTTGAAGTGAAAGACCCAATCACTTATGCCAATGAGTTAAGTACTTCGTTGTACACCCACAGAATTAAGCATCTCAAGAACCGGAATCATGTTCCTAACATCATTAAGGAATACGTTCCTCCGACTTCTTCTCGTCCCGTTGTGGTAACTGATCTCCGGGAATGTCTTACACAAAAATGGGAGATCACGAAGATATCTCACTTGCCTCTAATCCACCCATTAAAACGCCCATTGCAGTCATGAAGTGGTTATCAAGTGTTGTTGTCAATCATCTAAACGATCTGTCTTCGATCGTCTGAACTATGCTTCAACTCCTGAACACATGATGGTAGATGAAGATGAGCTGTTATATGCTTCTATCAATATGACTTCCCGGGACACCGGGGTAGAAAATCTTCAAAGCGTGGCACGTCTCGCAATCCTAGTCAGCAGTATTTGGGTCAACTGCGTGAATCCAGCGAAGGGGTCTTCCAACATACCAGATCGAGAAATCGGGATTTGGACCAAGATGTCTTTAATCAGGAAGATCTCCCCATCACTCATCTGGGAGAGGATTCTTTATCTGACTTTGACGCATATAGTGAAAGCTCTGAACAAACTATCTCATCAATAGTAGCAAGAAAGGTGACAACATATGTCGTTACAGAAGACCAAGACGCTTCTAGTTCAGCTAGTCAAGAACAACGAATAGCTGCACTGGAAGACAAACTGAAGACCATGGCTGAAATGGTCGCAAGTATGCACACCATAATCGTGGCTCAACATGCAGTGCCACCGACTGCTACAAATCCTGAGCTCATAGCATCTTATGTGCCTGTCAATATTGGTCTGGGGGTACCGTCTTCCCAGGTTGCTTCTGTACCGATTCAAGTCACTCCCAGTCAGTCTGGTGCTGAGGGTGGTAATTATCATACTGTTCTTCCTCCTAACACCTCGAATCAACCCACAAATTCACAGTCATCAGGGGATGCTAATGAGGCTGTAAAACTCTTACGCACCCAGTTCGAGACCTACAAGCAGAAGGATGGTCTACAAAGACTTGGGATAAAACAACCTTATCCTGTAGAATGGAAGGAGGTTCAATTTCCATCTAAATACAAGCTTCCTACCATTATGCTGTTTGATGGCAGCACTTCTCCAAGTCAGTATATCAATCACTTTGAAGTGATGACTGATCAATTGTAGGCAAATGATGCTCTTCTCACCAGGGTGTTCGTCGGTTGTTTAGCCGGTGCAGCATATGACTGGTACCATAGTTTTCCTGATGGTTGCATAACCTCATTTGCTGGTTTCAAGCAAATATTCTTGGAACGATTTTATGAGGGGATCAACGACATGACTATGTCTACCCTCATTAAAATTAAACAAAGACACAATAAGACCACTGAGAATTTCATTGAAAGATTCTGCCGTGAAGCACTCAAAATGCCCCTAGGAACTCCATCTGCTGTAACAATAGACACCTACAAATCAAACATGTTGCCTATTATCAGCATGTGGACATGATCAACACAATTCTAAGATTGGCCTTCTTTCATTGTAAATGCCAAAGCTGCAAAGTTTACTGCTGAGAAGTTCAAACAGTTAGGAGTTTAAATGGTTAATCCTAACCAAGATGAACATCCTATATTCGACAGCAATAATTGCCAGAACAATCGCAAGGGCAAGGAAACGTTGGCCATCAATCTCAAGGGCAAGGAATTATTGGCTATCAATGTTGCTCAGCCTATACCTACTCCATTACCACCACCACAAAAAGCACCTCGTCCAAAAGAAGAGTACTCTTTCGATGAAGATGATATCATGAGCATCTTCGATTGCTTGATCAAAAGCAATAAGCTTCAACTGTCGGAGGTGAAACGGCAAGAGGAAGTTGGTAAGATTGACCACCCTAAATATTGTGTTTATCACAGATTTATAGGGCATCCAACTCGAGCATGCTACGTGCTCAAAGGCAAAATCCAAGAGATGGTCAACTCTGGTGCAGTTACTCTCCAACAGGACGAGAAAACTGTGATGGCCAATGTCATCTCTGTGCAATTTGGTGACTTCCTACAGCAACTAGTGCAAGATGGTGTCATCCCCATTCCGAGGGCTACTCTTGAGATCGTGAATCTTCCACCTCCCCAAAATGAAGGTCTTGTTCCGCTATCCACTGATAAAGAAGAAATTATGTGGATTCATCCGAATCTAGTGGCAGACTTTGAAGCGCCTTCTTCTTCCAATCAAAAGAAGCGTTCTAAAACTAAATCGAAGAGCTGCAACATGGTATCCTTTGAACCTGTAGCAGAAGAAGAAATTTTAATCGGCACCAGATCTGGGAGACCTTACCTCCGAGAGTATTCCAAAACTCAAGAGAATCCTGCTCCATCTCCTGAGGTTATTCCTGCATCATCTTTCCATGTTGGGAATATACCATCTACATCTTCGCCAGTAGTGGAACTAATTCCTCCCAAACCAACATCAACAGACAAGGGAAAGCAACCTATCTGCTTTGATAAAGCGTTGAAGAAGTCTTCATCTCTCGGACTTGAGAAGCCATATAATTTCGACATACTGGCTCAATTGGCTAACACTTCAGCGAGATTGTCAATCTTCGAACTCTTACGTCTCTCAAAAGAGACTCGAAAAACGCTGAGTGAGGCCTTGATGCAGGCTGATGCTTGTCTTGCCCTCCTCAAGAAGCCTGAAAAGGAGCCTGTTAGTTGTACACATTGTCATAGTGTATTTGAACTGATGCCCAAGATCACCTTTACACAAGATGACATGCTGTTAGAAGACAATCGTCATGATCGTCCTCTCTACTTCACGGGATATGTGGACACCATGAAAGTCGATCGCATTCTAATTGACCCAGGGTCTGCACTTAGCATCATGCCGAGGACTCTGAAACTTCAAATCGGCAATTTTCGTACGAAGGTGACTTTCTACGTGATTGATAATCATGGCTCATACAATGCCTTGCTGGGAAAACCATTCCTCTACGAACACAATATTGTACCTTCTACTCTCCACTAATGTTTCAAATACGTGGATGGCAATGGAGAAGTACAGAAAGAAGTTGCAGACTTAAATCCTTTCAGGGGGGTTGTAGCATACTACAACGATTCTCGTATGTACGAAGAGGAATTCATGAAGGTGGTATTAGCAATGGATACTGATGAAGAACAGAAAGGCATGCCAAATGATACTCTGGCGATCCCTGTCAAAGGACGTACTTCCTGTCTTCAGTCTTCCAAGACATTGACTATTTACCTTCCTTCTCACAAGAAGCAATCTCCTAGTGTTAGACAGGGACAAAGGGAGCTCACCTCTTCTGAGCCACTTGTAATCGACCTTCGTCGTAAAAAACCCCTCCCTCCTTTTCGTTCTTCTTCTCCTCCTCTAGTGATCAATCTGACTAAGCCTTCTAAGGCTAAAGGTCCTATTGTAAATAATGATGTAAAGATCAATAAAGTAGCATCTCCTTTGCAGTATACTGATGTCTCTTATCATACTCGATGTTATTTGGATATGCTAGATAGCTTCAAACCACTTACAATAGGAGTCGTACCACCTCTCCAAAATGTGGTATCATTTGAATCAAGACAAGAATTATTCTTTCTAGTTCCTTCTCGAAAGAAAGGCAAAACTCCTATACTTTTTAGTAAAGGAACAGAACAAAAAATCATGCCTGACAGCGATAATGAAAAAGATGATACAGGAAGGCTACAACTACGTCGTTATAGTCCACAATCTAAGGTAATCATCCATAAAATGGGCTATGATTTCAAAACTGGCCTTAATGGTGGTAGAGAAAGACGAACTCCTATTCGTACTCCTGCTCCACGAGGAAAAACGATACCATATTATAGCAAAACAAAACGTGGACTGGGCTATACTTCACCAGTTATAACTCAATAAGCCTTTGAATCTGATAAAGATAAACGCTCTAATTCTTTAGATTCCATTTCATGGAACTCTGACACCAGTATTAGTTATGTCCATCGGGTGATAGTATCTTCTAATATAGTGTCTGCCGAGTTCTCAGAAAATGACGAGGATGATATTGAAGAAGCACCTGAAGTAGATCCTTGGGCACAATGGATGGACACTCAGTGAAAACTCTGTTTTGAACAACGAGAACCACCTACCGAAGATCAACTAATCCAGATCGATGTTGGAGAGAAAGGTGTACCACGAATGATCTTCATTAGCAAAAATCTTCCAGAGGATGATAAACAAGAACTGATTCACCTCATTCGTGAATATATCGATATCTTCGCCTGGAGCTATGAAGATATGCCGGGTTTAGATCCTCAGGTCGCAACTCATAAACTTAACATTTTGCCTAATGCCAAGCCAGTCAAGCAACTAGCAACGGCGATTCAATCCTGAGATGATGGATGCGATAGATGATGAAGTCAGAAAGCTTATTGCTTGTGGTTTTATCAGAGAAGAACAACATTCTGACTGGGTAGCCAATGCTGTACCAGTCTTGAAGAAGACCGAAAAAGTTCGAGTATGCATAGACTTTCAAGATCTCAATGACGCTTGTCCTAAAGATGAATTCCCTCTCCTAATTACTGATGTCATGATCGACAATACTTGTGGATTCGAATGAATCTCTTTCATGGACGGTTTTTTTGGATACAATCAAATCCGGATGAATCATGAAGATGAAAAACACACTTCATTCCGTACTCCCTGCGGAATAT